>WNWK01000203.1:45000-455000 GCA_009830355.1 Cherax destructor | reverse complement strand
AAAATATATTAAGTTCCTGATAAAGAAAAAAAGTTAGTAAAAACGTTTAGAAAAATACACAATATGCACAAGATACGTATACATGCAACAATACCAGTGTACCCAACATATCAACATGCAGCACTACCAGACTACCCAACATACCAGAATGTAACAATACCAGGGTACTCAACCGCCCCATCACTCTTCTCCCCTTCACCCCTCCCTCCGACACAAACGCTCTCCTGTGGTGGTATCATTACCTGGTGGAGACGCGAGAGGAATTAAGGACACCTCTATTATACATCAGGTTCTCTCCCTGGGGCTCACACTCCTGCACCATGTCTTAGTGTGAGCTCAACCCCTTCCCTGGGTTCACCCTTCCTTCAATCCTTAGTTCACCACTCCTCCTTGGGTTACCCGTCTTCCTTGATTCCCTGTTTGGCTCATTCCTCCTCCTCCTTGTATTTTCCCTTTTTTTCTTGGCTCACCCCTCCTTGGCTCACCCCTCCTTGATTCACCCCTGGGCTCTCCCTCCATCTTCCTCGTCTCAGAGAAGTCTATCTAAGGTATGATGATGGTGCTTGAAGGAATCATGCAATCCAGTGCATGTTCCTCTCAAGCCAGTGATGTCTCCTTAATGTTACTGAACCAGCCTTTGAGAACCCCGTGTGAAGAGTTATATTACCCCGTGTAACACACGGGTACGAAGCCCCACCAGGTGGGTGGTGCTAGTGGTGAGAAGGTGCGGGTAACTGCGGTTAACTCTAGCTGCGGTTAGCTACTGAGGGTCTATCAGCAGGGGGTATGATCTAATTCCATGGCATCAAGACACCTTAATTGAACAGAGCACACATACTCTAGTGATTATTGCTATTATTATTATTTTTTTATTTAATATAATATATATATATATATATATATATATATATATATATATATATATATATATATATATATATATATATATATATATATATATATGAACTCAGATTAAGTCGTAATAAACGACTGTCAATGAATAAATAGATATGGCCTTCAGAGAGGAAAGAATAAATTTAATGCTAAAGCTCCTGGGCTGAAGGGAGGAGTTCAGTTGGGTTACAGTTGGTGCCTCTTGACGGAATATAGTACAATAAGTACTAGTTCCGAATCTTTCCTATCAGAAGCCTGGTAAGCAAGTCAGTAGAGCGATTGACCTGCCAATTTTGAGCTCGTTAATGCATATATTTAACCAGCCTATCAAGTGGCAGCGCCTCAATGCCTAGCAGCATACATATATGGTAAGAGTTCCGTTGTTGTTCAGACCGAACATCAGAATGGGGAAGAAATGTGATCTAAGTGATTTCACGCAAAACAGTTTCTAAAGTTCACAGATAATGGTGTGAAATATCACAAAACATCCAATGAGCAGCAGTTTTGTGAGCCAAAATGCCTTGTTAATGAGAGAGAGGTTAGAAGAGAATTGTCAGACTCGTTCAAGCTGACAGTAACTCAAATAACCATGCGTTACAACAGTGATATGCAGAAAATCATCTCTGAATGCACAACACATCGCACCTTTCAGTGGATGGGTGATGAAAACAAAAACCACACTGGATTCCACTCTTGTCAGCTAAGAACAGGATACTGAGGCTATGGTGGGCACAGGCTCACCAAAACTGGACAGCTGAAGATTGAAAAAACGTCGGCTGGTCTAACGAGTCACGATTTCTGCTGCGACATGCAAATTGTAAGAGTCAGAATTTGGCGTAAACCTTTAGGATGTGGTGGAATGGGAGATTCGCAGCAAGAATGTTCAACCGACAAATGCAGCAACTGCGTGATGTTATCATGTCAACACAGATCAGGATCTCTCAGGAATGTTTCCAGTACCTTGTTGAATCCATGCCACGAAGAATTCAGGTTGTTCTGGGGGCAAAGAGAGGGCCCTACCCTGTACTAGAAGGGTGTACTACTGAGTGTGTATGAATATATATATATATATATATATATATATATATATATATATATATATATATATATATATATATATATATATATATATATATATATATCATGATACTAGTACAAAGATGTATTCTACACAATATTCATAAGGGAAGCGATAAACCTGTAAGGGTCATGCAGCATCAACAGTAACAGTCTAGCATCAATGCCTACCATAACGCAGTACCAATGCCTATCATAACCTAACACTAATGCTTAACGTAACTTAACAGTAATACCTAGCAATAATGCCTAGTATAACCTAGCACTAAAGCCTAGCATCACCTAGCAGTAATACCCAGAAAACCCATTTGAAGTTTACTTGAGTCGTTTCCGGAGGTCATCGCGGCCGCAGCTCGGTCCCAGACTAGGCCTCAAGGTCCTGGCCTGATCGATGAAGTTGTAATGTTTGTCGCCCTCAGTCCAACGTATGCACCACAACCCGGCTGATCAGAAACTGTTTTTTTTAGAAAACTGTCTAGTTCCTTCTTGAAGAAAGCTAGGTGGTTTGTTGGTAATCCCTCTTATGTATGAAAGGAGGGTGTTGAAGAGTCATGGACCTTTAACATTTATCGAGTTCTCTCTCAATGTACCCATTGCGTTCATGCTTTTTTCACTAGAGGTATCCTGCACCGTCTGCCAAGACTCTTTTGTTCATAAGTAGTAATTTCGGTTGTGCTGTTTGAACGTGAGATCTGACATTATAACTCCCAGATTTCTCACATTTGACTTACATTTTATTGTGTGGTATGAGTTTTTCTCGTACTCTGTTCTTGGCTATATTTCCTCCATTCTTTCGCGACGTAGTAACTTGGTTTATAACAACTTGGAGGCTCGCTGTCCTCTATGGATGCTATTTTTATTCAAACTAGTATCGTCTGCAGAGGATGATACAGTGCTATGATACAAGTCTCTGTCTATGTTAGAAATGAGAATGAGGAAGAGAAGTGGGGCGAGTACCGTGCTTTGGGGGACAACTTTTTACCGTAACAGCTCCTGATTTCACTATTTACTATTACTCTTTTGGTTCTGTTTGTCAGGAAGTTAAATATCCAGTTGCCCACCTTCCCAGTTATTCTTTTTTAGCACTCATTTTGTCTGCAATTACCCCATGGTCGCACTAGTCAAAGGTTTCTGCAAAGTCAGTGTACACTACATTTGCATTTTACTTGTCTTCACTTGCATCCAAGACCATGTTGCAATGGTTCAGCAATTACGTAAGGCAGGAGCAACCTATTCTGAACCCATGTGGACTTGGGTTATGCAACTGCTGCGATTCCATGTAATTGGTAGTCTTACTTCTTAAAACCTTTCAAAAATCTTGATAATATGGGATGTTAGGGCTATTAATCTACTAACTAGGACTACTAATCTACTAAGCTGTGAGACGGCTTCTTCGAAATCAAGTGGAGGTTAGAGTTACATCAAAGATTAGGGAGATGCCTGCAGCATTTTGTGTTTCATTCATGAAGAACTCATTTGGGAAGTCAACGTTTAGGCAGATTAGCGGCTCACCGAACACTGAGCCGTACTGGGACATGAGTATTTCACTCAGTTCTGTGTTGTCGTCGGTGTATGGCCCATCTCGACCCAAAGACCCGATACTAGATGCTGTTTTGGTCTTGGATTTTGCATACGAGAAGAAATATTTTGGATTTCTCTCAATTTCGCTTACTGCTTTTAGCTGCCTCTCTCTCTCTCTCTCTCTCTCTCTCTCTCTCTCTCTCTCTCCTGGACTCTTATTTTGTATTCAACTTGAACTCAACGTTTTCCAGTGCCTAGCTAGTGCTAGTCTGTTGCTCTTGAGGAGCTCTGTTATTCGTTGTCTCCACCTACAGAGGGCACGCCTCTATAGGTATATTCTGATAGTAATGCCTAGCATAAGCTAGCACCAATGCCTAGCTTGTAACACAGAGAGGAAACTTAACATAGCTCTATCATGAAGCTCAGCCGTAGCGTTTTACCGTCAATATTCATAGCTAGTCGGTAATGTCAGGCTAAGGACGAAAATGACATTCAAATATCTCAATAAATAAGCCTTAAAGGTTGGCAGGGCGGTACTTACAACGGAGAGAGAAGGAAAGAAGGAAGGAAGGAATGAAAGAGTGAGAGAGATAAGAAAGGAAAAAGGGAACAGGAGGAAAGAATGGAGAAAAGAAAGGGAGGAAGGAGGGAGGGATGGAATGAAGGACGGTGGGAAGAAGAAATTAAAGGAATTCGAGAAAATATAGAAAAGGCAGTGGGTGTGTGATGGATGAAGAGAGAGAGAGAGAGAGTTTACAAGTGAAGGAAGGAAGAAGGGGAAGGAATGAAGGGAGGGAGGGAAGAGTGATGAAGCTTCGTGTCAAGACACTGGTAATACACACAACCAAAATCCCCGCTATTAAACACAATTTACCCACAAAATACCGTACCCACGGAATTCCCACCACCTACTTCACATACGCAATATCTTCCTTAACCGGATTACCGTGCTATTCTAAGACGGTTACCCGAGAATTACGGTATCCACGGAATTTTTTTGGAAGTATACTTACAAACAAAATATTTTTTTCTTAACCGGATTACCGCACTGTTAAACACGGTTTAACCGAGAATTACAGTATGCTCGGAATTCTCACTACCTACCGGACACACGGAATATCTTCCCGTAACCGGATTACCCCGGGGCCGGATAACTCCCCCCATCCACGATCCTCTCTACTGGATATTGGACCACCAAATTATTCTACGCCAACTTTATGAGGTTAAAAAAAAAAGGAGAAAATACATACCTTCATGCATATTTATGTATTGTCAAACAGGTATGTGTAGGCAATGATACATGAATTAGCCGAACACACGCCACATCAAACCTACCTACCTACCCCCCCCCCTTCTCTCACTCCTATTTACAAGTTACAAGTCATAGAATACAAAAAGTTGTTGTAGATGTTATCATTAAGATGGTATTTTCCAGGTAGACTCCATTATGATATCATAAGAAGGGTGTTAGGGGATGAAGAAGAAGAAGAAGAAGAAGAAGAAGAAGAAGAAGAAGAAGAAGAAGAAGAAGAAGAAGAAGAAGAAGAAGAAGAAGAAGAAGAAGAAGAAGAAGAAGAAGAAGATGAGAATACTAGAGAGAGCATCATCTAGGCGTATCAGATGACATGAAAGAAGACATAGGCTAGTGCCAGCCTCCTCGCACCTCTGCCACACCTGGTACTAAGTAAGCCCTGGTAATGACACCTATCCTTCATAATAACACCACTCTCATTCAATTGAACACAGGTCTGGCTCCCAGGGCGAACATTTAATGCGGTGTTCTGTGAGTCACCATCAAGTGAAGATGTTATCAGAGAATATTTTCTCGCCTGGGCTAAATATCCCTGAAGGTGTGTGATTGTAGCCAGGATACAATGATACAATCACTGGACAAAAAGACAGTGATATTAACACCAGCAAATGCTACAGTGACACAATCACCACTAGATAAAGACAGTGATAACAACACCATTAAATGCTACGGTGATACAATCACCACTAGAGAAATACAGTGGTATCTACACCATTTAATGCTACAGTGACACAATCACCACTAGAGAAATACAGTGGTATCTACACCATTAAATGCTACAGTGATACAATCACCACTAGAGAAATACAGTGGTATCTACACCATTAAATGCTACAGTGACACAATCACCACTAGAGAAATACAGTGATATCTACACCATTAAATGCTACAGTGGCACAATCACCACTAGAGAAAGACAGTGATAGCAACACCATTAAATGCTACGGTGATACAATCACCACTAGAAAAATACAGTGAGATCTACACCATTAAATGCTACAGTGATACAATCACCACTAGAGCAATACGCTGATACCAATACCAGCAAATGCTACAGTGACACAATCACCACTAGAGAAAGTGATACCAACACCTGCAAATGCTAGTGACACAATCACCGCTAGAGAAATACAGTGATACAAACACCAGTAAATCTACAGTGGCACAATCACCAACAAAGATTAGAATGACACCACCAACAAGGATTACAATGTCACCACCAAAAACTACAAAGGTAACCATCACCAACAAAGTCACCACTATCAATAAAAGCAACCATAATCAACATAGATCACAAAGGCCATCATCACCAACAAAGATAAGAAAGTCACTATCACCATAAAAGATAAGAAAAGTCATCACACCCAACGACGGCCACCATTACCAACAAAGGTCGCCATCACCAACAAAGGTCATCATAAACAATTAAGACCACCATCACCAACAAAAGTCACCAACAAATGTCATCATAAACAATAAAGACCACCATCACCAACAAAAGTCACCAACAAAGATCACCATCACCAACAAAGGCCACACATTATCACACTCCACATTTTAAGCCATGTTTTTCTTCCACAGTTCGCAAGTACAAAAAAACAAAACAAATAAAATACCGACCATCTTCCAGGGTAACAGTTAACCTGACATTAACTTCGCTCTTCCCAGAACCAAGAATAACAATAAAGAGAGATAATTTTAACGTAGAGGGGAAATGAGTAAAAAAAAAAGAAACGCCAGACACTGAAAGAAAATGAGCATTAAGACAATTAAGACATTGTCTTCTTGAATTTCTGGGAAAATGAGAGACAAACATCATTTCCTTTACATAATGTCTATTCAGTTTTTGCAGCAGTTCCTGTCTGTTTAATATCACCCGATTTTTAAGTCCCCTTAACCTGTGTTACACTTGAACTTTAGGCAACTTCCTCAAATGGTGTTATACATATATCTTGAAGAAGCTAGCACCTCTGGTGTTATCCAGACATGTTGAAGAAGCTAGCACTGTCACTGGTGTTATCCAGACATGTTGAAGAAGCTAGCACTGTCACTGGTGTTATCCAGACATGTTGAAGAAGCTAGCACTGTCACTGGTGGTATCCAGACATCTTGAAGAAGCTAGCACTGTCACTGGTGTTATCCAGACATGTTGAAGAAGCTAGCACTGTCACTGGTGTTATCCAGACATGTTGAAGAAGCTAGCAGTGTCACTGGTGGTATCCAGACATGTTGACGAAGCTAGCACTGTCACTGATGTTATCCAGACATCTTGAAGAAGCTAGCACTGTCACTGGTGTTATCCAGACATGTTGACGAAGCTAGCACTGTAACTGGTGTTATCCAGACATCTTGAAGAAGCTAGCACTTTCTTTGGTGTTATCTAGACATTTTGAAGAAGCTAGCACCTTCTCTGGTGTTATCTAGCCATCTTGAAGCTAGCACTGTCACTGGTGTTATTCAGACATCTTGAAGAAGCTAGCACTGTCACTGGTGTTATTCAGACATCTTGAAGAGGCTAGCACCTTCTCTGGTGTTATCTAGCCATCTTGAAGAAGCTAGCACCATCTTTGGTGTTATCCAGACATCTTGAAGAAGTTAGCACTGTCACTGGTGTTATTCAGACATCTTGAAGAAGCTAGCACTGTCACTGCTGTTACCCAGACATCTTGAAGAAGCTAACACTGTCACTGGTGTTATTCAGACATCTTGAAGAAGCTAGCACCATCTTTGGTGTTATCCAGACATCTTGAAGAAGCTAGCACTGTCACCGGTGTTATTCAAACATCTTGAAAAAGCTAGCACTGTCACTAGTGTTATCCAGACATCTTGAAGAAGTTAGCACTGTCACTAGTGTTATCCAGACATCTTGAAGAAGCTAGCACCTTCTCTGGTGTTACCTTTAGGTTAGTTTAAGACGAATTCTGGGATCACTGTCCCCGCGGTTCAGTACCAGACCAAGCATTCTGAAGTCATAGCCATGCTTCACTAATATGACAAGTTATAGTAGACAATGTTAGCTAAACCACCCCAGGTATCGAACACGCCACACGAGGATAAGCTATCACACGCTGTCACTCAAATTAATCGACTTCAAGGTAAAGATACATAAGAACATAATGCTTAACAATTCGCAAATAGGCGAAATTATTTACAAACATTATCTCTTAGTCCACGGCAGGATTCGAACCTGTAAGATCTTACGTTCAAGGATCACAACAGTGTTACTATATCAACCGCAAAGAAAATTATAGGCTGGATAACAAGAACTTTCAAAACAAGAGATGCCGAGCTCATGATGATACTCATTAAGCTGGAATATTATTGTACACTGTCAGCCTCTTTTCAGCCAAGAAAATTACAGCTCTGGAGAATATACCAAGACTTTCCATGACCGCATCATATCAGTTAAACATCTAAATTATTGGGGATGTCAACATTCTCTTAAGTCTACTCCCGGGAGCACAGGAGAGAAACATTTATCATAATTTATTCTTGGACAATAATGGTGAGTTTGGTTCCAAATCTGTACAGAATTTACATCAAGAAGTGAGTGCGCGGGTAAGTAGGTAGGTAGGTAGGTAGGTTGCTAGGTAGGTAGGTAGGTTGCTAGGTAGGTAGGTTGCTAGGTAGGTAGGTAGGTCGGAAGGAAGGTAGGTAGACTAGTCAACCTGCTAAAAATAAAAAGTTGACCACTCCGTCCCATCAGTCATGAAAGCAGTCAAATTAGCAGGTAATTAATGAGACGAGCAACATGTTGTCACTCTAGATCCAGCACTCACCCTCAGCCGTCCACGCACCTGAAGACACACTCACCCTCAGCCGTCCACGCACCTGAAGACACTCACCCTCAGCCGTCCACGCACCTGAAGACACTCACCCTCAGCCGTCCACGCACCTGAAGACACTCACCCTCAGCCGTCCACGCACCTGAAGACACACTCACCCTCAGCCGTCCACGCACCTGAAGACACACTCACCCTCAGCCGTCCACGCACCTGAAGACACACTCACCCTCAGCCGTCCACGCACCTGAAGACACACTCACCTCAGCCGTCCACGCACCTGAAGCACACTCACCCTCAGCCGTCCACGCACCTGAAGACACACTCAACCTCAGCCGTCCACGCACCTGAAGACACACTCACCCTCAGCCGTCCACGCACCTGAAGACACACTCACTCTCAGCCGTCAACGCACCTGAAGACACACTCACCCTCAGCCGTCCACGCACCTGAAGACACACTCACCCTCAGCCGTCCACGCACCTGAAGACACACTCACCCTCAGCCGTCCACGCACCTGAAGACACACTCACCCTCAGCCATCCACGCACCTGAAGACACACTCACCCTCAGCCGTCCACGCACCTGAAGACACACTCACCCTCAGCCGTCCACGCACCTGAAGACACACTCACCTGCAAAGTAAGAATGTATTTTAATTACACAGGTAAACAATAATATCAGGCACAAAGTAAAACACAAATTTGTATCTATGAAACCTTACAGTTTCTTTAAACTTATTGTCAATATATGCTAAACTATACACACACACACACACACACACACACACACACACAGAAAGTGCAAAGGTTTGCAACAAGACTAGTCCCGGAGCTAAGGGGTATGTCCTACGGGAAGAGGTTAAGGGAAATCGACCTGACGACACTGAAGGACAGGAGGGATACGGGGGACATGATAAGGACATAAAATGCTGAGAGGAATTGACAGGGTAGATGGAGACAGGATGTTTCAGAGATGGGACACAGCAACAAGGGGTCACAACTGGAAGTTGAAGACTCAGATGAGTCGCAGGGATGTTAGGAAGTATTTCTTCAGTCAAAGAGTTGGCAGGAAGTGGAACAGTCTGGAAAGTGATGTAGTGGAGGCAGGATCCATACATAGCTTTAAGAAGAGGTATGATAAAGCTCATGGAGAAGGGAGAGAGTAGACCTAGTAGCAACCAGTGAAGAGGCGGGGACAAGAGCTATGAATCGACCCCTGCAACCAAAATTAGGTGAGTACACACACACACACACACACATTATATATATATATATATATATATATATATATATATATATATATATATATATATATATATATATATATATATATATATATAAATAATTACAAATGAAAATTAGATTACGTCTAGGTCTACCATGAAGAACCATTATGAATTTAGGAATGAGGAGGCAAACACTGAAATCGGGAATAAAGGAAAAGAGATTTTTATTTGTTAGAAGAAAGTGTAAGTTTTACCCCCTGGCGCGGGTAGTGAGTACGTATATGATGACCTGGTGAGTGGTGACACCTAACATCTTACCCTGGCGCGGGTAGTGAGTACGTATATGGTGACCTGGTGAGTGGTGACACCTAACATCTTACCCTGGCGCGGGTAGTGAGTACGTATATGATGACCTGGTGAGTGGTGACACCTAACATCTTACCCTGGCGCGGGTAGTGAGTACGTATATGATGACCTGGTGAGTGGGGACACCTAACATCTTAACCTGGCGCGGGTAGTGAGTACGTATATGATGACCTGGTGAGTGGTAACACCTAACATCTTACCCTGGCGCGGGTAGTGAGTACGTATATGATGACCTGGTGAGTGGGGACAACATCTTAACCTGGCGCGGGTAGTGAGTACGTATATGATGACCTGGTGAGTGGTAACACCTAACATCTTACCCTGGCGCGGGTAGTGAGTACGTATATGATGACCTGGTGAGTGGTGACACCTAACATCTTACCCTGGCGCGGGTAGTGAGTACGTATATGATGACCTGGTGAGTGGGGACACCTAACATCTTAACCTGGCGCGGGTAGTGAGTACGTATATGATGACCTGGTGAGTGGTGACACCTAACATCTTACCCTGGCGCGGGTAGTGACTACGTATATGATGACCTGGTGAGTGGGGACACCTAACATCTTAACCTGGCGCGGGTAGTGAGTACGTATATGATGACCTGGTGAGTGGGGACACCTAACATCTTACCCTGGCGCGGGTAGTGACTACGTATATGATGACCTGGTGAGTGGTAACACCTAACATCTTACCCTGGCGCGGGTAGTGACTACGTATATGGTGACCTGGTGAGTGGTGACACCTAACATCTTACCCTGGCGCGGGTAGTGAGTACGTATATGGTGACCTGGTGAGTGGTGACACCTAACATCTTAACCTGGCGCGGGTAGTGACTACGTATATGATGACCTGGTGAGTGGGGACACCTAACATCTTAACCTGGCGCGGGTGAGTACGTATATGATGACCTGGTGAGTGGGGACACCTAACATCTTACCCTGGCGCGGGTAGTGAGTACGTATATGATGACCTGGTGAGTGGGGACACCTAACATCTTAACCTGGCGCGGGTAGTGACTACGTATATGGTGACCTGGTGAGTGGGGACACCTAACATCTTACTCCTGGCGCGGGTAGGACTACGTATATGGTGACCTGTGAGTGGGGACACTAACATCTTACCCTGGCGCGGGTAGAGTACGTTATGGTGACCTGGTGAGTGGTGACACCTAACATCTTAACCTGGCGCGGGTAGTGACTACGTATATGATGACCTGGTGAGTGGGGACACCTAACATCTTAACCTGGCGCGGGTAGTACTACGTATATGGTGACCTGGTGAGTGGGGACACCTAACATCTTAACCTGGCGCGGGTAGTGAGTACGTATATGATGACCTGGTGAGTGGGGACACCTAACATCTTACCCTGGCGGGTAGTGAGTACGTATATGATGACCTGGTGAGTGGGGACACCTAACATCTTAACCTGGCGCGGGTAGTGACTACGTATATGATGACCTGGTGAGTGGGGACACCTAACATCTTACCCTGGCGCGGGTAGTGAGTACGTATATGGTGACCTGGTGAGTGGTGACACCTAACATCTTAACCTGGCGCGGGTAGTGACTACGTATATGATGACCTGGTGAGTGGGGACACCTAACATCTTAACCTGGCGCGGGTAGTGAGTACGTATATGATGACCTGGTGAGTGGGGACACCTAACATCTTACCCTGGCGCGGGTAGTGAGTACGTATATGATGACCTGGTGAGTGGGGACACCTAACATCTTAACCTGGCGCGGGTAGTGACTACGTATATGGTGACCTGGTGAGTGGGGACACCTAACATCTTACCCTGGCGCGGGTAGTGACTACGTATATGATGACCTGGTGAGTGGGGACACCTAACATCTTACCTAACTAACATCACAAGTGGTTTGAAGATAACAAGAATATTTGACAATGTACTGAGAAAGTCTCACATTATAAATGGTTTACACCACCAACAAATTGATGAGAAAGACACATATTCAACCCTTACGTATCATTATTGTCGACAATAAAGATACTTAAGTGTTGAACATGTGTACTGAGAAAAGCAACATTTGCAGAAACAAAACAAACAACAAGAAGAAGACTGCTGCGCAGGAGAAACATTTCCATAATAAAGATTAAAGTGTTGTACATATATTTCTTATTCATTGATCAAAATAATCACAGGGAACCACGAAACTCGTAGGTCGTTATACAACGCCTCCATCAGCATGAAGGCGCCTTCCTGTCCCTTGAAGGGAAAAGGAGCAGGAAATTAAGTAAACAACGGAAGTATCAGTGGCATGACAGTAAATATGCAGGAGAGTGTTGCAAGTGTATTACTCTGAGTGTTGCAAGTGTATTACTCTGAGTGTTGCAAGTGTATTACTCTGAGTGTTGCAAGTGTATTACTCTGAGTGTTGCAAGTGTATTACTCTGATGATATTCAACTTTATTACCAGGAAAACAAACACAACTATAAAGATAAACGAAATTGAAACACACATGCAACCTACATTATGTAAGAATATAATAATAATAATAATAATAATATTAGTAATAATAATTATTATAATAGTAATTATAATAATAATAATATTAGTAATAATAATTATTATAATAGTAATTATAATAGTAATAATAATAATAATAATAATAATAATAATAATAATAATAATAATAATAATAATAATAATAATAATAATAATCATTATTATAAGGGTGACCCATAAAAGGAAAAATACTCATCATCATTCATTCAATAACTCTCTTGCCAGAAGTGCGTGGACATCAAAATTCAAATGCCTTTATAATGTTCAACATGGTGACGGGTGTTTCAGAGTGCAGACACTGTACCTCACACCTCCACGACTAACCGGTTTCCCTGACTCTCTCCATCAGTGTTGCCTTGCTCACACTCCAACAGCACGTCAAGTGTGAGCAACGCAAAAAACTGCCCACACCAGCTGCCTCCCACCAAGGAAGGGAGAATAAACTGCCCCAGTGCTCCCACCAAGGAAGGAGATAACTGCCACCAGCTGCCTCCCACCAAGGAAGGGAGAATAAACTGCCACACAACCAGCTGCCTCCCACCAAGGAAGGGAGACTAAACTGCCCACACCAGCTGCCTCCCACCAAGGAAGGGAGACTAAACTGCCCACACCAGCTGCCTCCACCAGGAGAGACTAAACTGCACAGCCTCCACAAGAAGGGAGACTAAACTGCCCACACCAGCTGCCTCCCACCAAGGAAGGAAGACTAAACTGCCCACACCAGCTGCCTCCCACCAAGGAAGGGAGACTAAACTTTCCCACACCAGCTGCCTCCCACCAAGGAAGGGAGAATAAACTGCCCACACCAGCTGCCTCCCACCAAGGAAGGGAGACTAAACTGCCCACACCAGCTGCCTCCCACCAAGGAAGGGAGACTAAACTGCCCACACCAGCTGCCTCCCACCAAGGAAGGGAGACTAAACTGCCCACACCAGCTGCCTCCCACCAAGGAAGGGAGACTAAACTGCCCACACCAGCTGCCTCCCACCAAGGAAGGGAGACTAAACTGCCCACACCAGCTGCCTCTCACCAAGGAAGGGAGACTAAAAAATGTGAAAAACCACCATCGTTCAATGGTCGTCTTGCCAGAGCTGCGTCGTAGCAACGGTCGTCTTGCCAGAGCTGCGTCGTAGCAACCGTCGTCTTGCCAGAGCTGCGTCGTAGCAACCGTCGTCTTGCCAGAGCTGCGTCGTAGCAACCGTCGTCTTGCCAGAGCTGCGTCGTAGCAACGGTCGTCTTGCCAGAGCTGCGTCGTAGCAACCGTCGTCTTGCCAGAGCTGCGTCGTAGCAACGTAAAAAAGAGTATTCCGGTGTGAGGTTAAGGAAGAATCAATACATGGTTTCATGAGCTGGTATGACACTCACACACAATCAAGGCGAGCTGCACGTTGTCATCTTAACATATGTATATATGCAAATTTCCACGAAAGCTTTAAGTATGCAAATGAGGAAAGAATGAAAAATTTAAAAATAAGAGATGTTAGAGACACCACACATGTCTGCCTATTATTATTATTATTTTAAAATTTTATTATCATCATTATTATTATTATTATTATTATTATTATTATTATTATTATTATTATTATTATTACGAATCCGTAGGGCTCATACCACTCTTGGGGAATGAGAAGTAATCAGGTTTGATCCAGGAAAGGGGCGGGCAGCTAAAGGTATAACCAATAGATTATATTGTATATTTTGCTGAACTATTGTTGTTGTCAAAGGAAAGTCCTAAACCCGAATGAAACATATATATATATATATATATATATATATATATATATATATATATATATATATATATATATATATATATATATATATATATGTATATATATACATACTTCATCCCAATAGGGTCGGAAACCCATGGAGCATGGGGCAAGTGTGCTCTAAAGTTTCTCAAGGAGCTGGGTGAAAAACTCATCATAGAAACCAAGGACCACAGGGCAACCAGCTTCTTCTTTCAGAGACTCAGTGTTGCGATCCAGAGGGCAAATGCCTGCAGCATTCTGGGCACGCGGCCCACTGCCGGGAAGTTGGACGAAGTATTTGACATGTAGCTCTGAGTTGTTATCTATGTTGTTTTACTCCCTATGGTATTCTTGTCATTTGTCTTGAAATAAATTTTATACATATTCAAAAGATGGGGTGGTAGATTTAGAATTGGATAAATTTAGATTTAGAATTGGATAAATTTAGATTTAGTATTGGATAAATTTAGATTTAGAGTTATTGGATAAATTTAGATTTAGAAAGGACATAGGCAAGTACTGGTTTTCGAACAGAGTTGTAGATGCGTGGAACAATCTTCCGAGTAGGGTGATAGAGGCTAGGACCTTGGGTGGCTTTAAAAAGAGATTGGACAAATATATGAGTGGGAGGGGCTGGGTTTGATTAGTGTCGTGAGTACAGGAGTAAATTCTTAGGTAGTGGTGGTTTTGATAAGGACCTGCCTTGTATGGGCCAGTAGGCCTTCTGCAGTGTTCCTCCATTCTTATGTTCTTATGTTCTTATGTTCAAATGGCTTCAGAAAGAAATCTAAATATTCTTCCTTGAAGCCTTTTTATCCACTTCTCCGAGGCTATGGGACCCACAATTTACACCAGAGGTGGACCCCATCATTATATACGTATATATATATATATATATATATATATATATATATATATATATATATATATATATATATATATATATATATATTCACCTATTCCCCCAAAAACCCGCTCCAGCAACCCACCTGTCTTCCCGAACATACCTCCCCACTGATTCTGAACCATTACCTATCACCAAAAACCTCCCTCCAATGTTCCTGAACCCCACCCTCCTCTTCCTCTGCACCCCTACCTACCACCCACAACCTCCCTCCAATGCTCCTCAACCCCTACCCTCCTCTTCTTCTTCACCCCTACCTACCACCCACAACCTCCCTCCAATGCTCCTCAACCCCCACCCTTCTCTTCATCTGCATTCCTACCTACCACCCTCAACATCCCCCATTGCTCCTGCACCCCCACCCTCCTAATCCACTGCACTCCTACCTACCACCCACAACCTCCCCCATTGCTCCAGCACCCCCACCCTGCTCTTCCACTGTACCCCTACCTACCACCCACAAGCCGTGCCCTAGCGCCCCTAACTACCCACCTCCAGCACGTGCGCCACCACCCACACTTACCCAATTGAAGTGACACCACGCAGCTTGGAGGGTGACATGCTCTGAGAAGGACCTCCTCACTTCAGACACTTCCGCTCAACACCTTATTGGCCACGCACTTTGTCCATACAACCCACTCACTACCCTCTCCATCCCTCTTTCCCCTCCCTAACAATTCAGCCTTAATCGTACATGAAGACCACACCAAACACAGCTTTAAGAAGAGGTACGATAAAGCTCAAGGAGCAGGGAGAGAATGGAAATAGTAGCGACCAGCGAAGAGGCGGGGCCAGGAGCTATGAATCGACCCCTGCAACCACAAGTAGGTGAATACAAATAGGTGAGTATACACACACACTCCCCGGTGGCCTGGTGGCTAAAGCTCTCGCTTCATGCACGGAGGGCCTGGGTTCGATTCCCGGCGGGGCCTAGTGTCTAATCGACATGTTCCTAGGACAAAATGGTAACTCTCTCTCTCTTCTCATCCACTTCCTCTTCCTTCTCCTCCTCCCTCTTTCTCCCTCCTCCTCTCCCCCCTTGCTTATCCTTCACTTCCTTTTCCCCTCTCTCCTTGTACCCCTTAACCTTCCCCACATCTCTCTCTTTGCTGGGGAAAGATGGTGGGGAGCTCACAAGAAACCATCAAGAGGTATGTGAGGAGCTCAACACGAGATTTAAGGAAGTATTTACTGTAGAGACAGAAAGGACTCTGGGAAGACAGAACAGAGGGAGACACCAACAAGGGATATACCAACAAGTGTTGGATGAAATACACACAACTGAAGAGGAGGTGAAGAAGCTGCTAAGTGACCTTGATACCTCAAAGGCGGTGGCACACGTCAACCAGATAACTGCTGCAGCATATGGGCGCCTGGAAAACCTGAGTAAGGAATCGTTCAAGACTTTGTACACCGTGTACGTTTACAACAAGACTAGTTCCAGAGCTAAGGGTAATGTCCTACGAAGAAAGGTTAAGGGAAATCGGCCTGACGACACTGGAAGAAAGGAGGGTTAGGGGAGACATGATAACGAAATACAAAATACTGCGAGGAATAGATAAGGTGAACAGAGACAGGATGTTCCAGAGATGGGATACATAAACAAGGGGACACAATTGGAAGTTGAAGACTCAGATGAGTCAAAGGGATGTTAGGAAGTATTTCTACACTCATAGAGTTGTCAGGAAGTGGAATAGTCTAGAAGTGATGTAGTGGAGGCAGGAACCATACATAGTTTTAAGACGAGGTATGATAAAGCTCATGGAGCAGGGAGAGAGAGGACCTAGTAGCGATCAGTGAAGAGGCGGGACCAGGAGCTGAGTCTCGACCTCTGCAATCACAAATAGGTGAGTACACACACACACATACACACACATCACGAACACACACACACACACTATAAACACTAACTAGTACATAAAATCTGGTCATTACAGTGTTGCGCAACAGAGGGGAGAAGAGATGAGAGAGAGTCATAACACAAAGCAGGAGATGCAGAGGTGATGAATGTTGCAAATATTGGGCAGTTGTTGCTTAAGTTGTTGTTAAGAGATTGGCAGCATTTAGTTGGGCGGGTGTCTACCAGAACTGGGCACTGTTTGTTCAGTTTGCAAGTAAACACAAGTTGATGTGAGAGGTGTAGGGAAGACCTGGTGATGCCTTATAGCAAGAAGCATCAGACCTCCTCAGCAGACTGGACATATTCTGAGGAGTGCATTTTCCTTGACGAGTCCTGATTATTATGGCAATCAAAATTAAGCGCTAAACCCACAGGGGTCAGTGTGTGCCCCGAGAGCAGTGTGCGCCCATGACTGGTTGTGTACAGATGTAATGCAGCCCTAATCACCGTGCACTCGGTAGCTTTCAAACATAGTTATCTACTGTTATATCTAGGGGGGGGGAGTGCTAAACTCGTAGGGGCGATACAGTGCTTAGGGAATGGGAGGAAATCAGGTTCGATCCAAGGAAGGTGAGGGGCAGGTTCAATTCCTAGCATCAAAGAATACAATTCTTGAAGGAGGAACTTGAGGAGTTTCCCGAGTCAGTTCTTGATCAGCCTGGCTGTGGTGTATGTCTCAGACTACATGATGCTACCACCAACAGCCTGACTGATCAATACACAAACAACCCGCGCTCAGGAGACTGAAACTTGTGACGACGTTTCAATCCGACTAGAATCATTAACCAATGACACAGGTCATGTACCAGCAGACCTGGTGTGTCCGGCCTGTAACACAGGTCATGTACCAGCAGACCTGGTGTGTGTCCGGCCTGTAACACAGGTCATGTACCAGCAGACCTGGTGTGTGTCCGGCCTGTAACACAGGTCATGTACCAGCAGACCTGGTGGGTGTCCGGCCTGTAACACAGGTCATGTACCAGCAGACCTAATGTGTGTCCGGCCTGTAACACAGGTCATGTACCAGCAGACCTGGTGTGTGTCCGGCCTGTAACACAGGTCATGTACCAGCAGACCTGGTGTGGGTTCGGCCTGTAACACAGGTCATGTACCAGCAGACCTGGTGTGTGTCCGGCCTGTAACACAGGTCATGTACCAGCAGACCTGGTGGGGTTCGCCTGTAACACAGGTCATGTACCAGCAGACCTATGTGGTCCGGCCTGTAACACAGGTCATGTACCAGCAGACCTGGTGTGGTTCCGGCCTGTAACACAGTCATGTGCGATGTGGGTCGGACCTTAACCAGTCATGTACCACTGCCTGGTGTGTCGCCGCCTCGTAACACAGGTCTGTACCAGCAGACCTGGTGTGGGTTCGGCCTGTAACACAGGTCATGTACCAGCAGACCTGGTGTGTGTCCGGCCTGTAACACAGGTCATGTACCAGCAGACCTGGTGTGGGTTCGGCCTGTAACACAGGTCATGTACCAGCAGACCTGGTGTGGGTCCGGCCTGTAACACAGGTCATGTACCAGCAGACCTGGTGTGGTTCCGGTCTGTTGTGATATAGTCACTGTGCTGTGAGGTCAAAAAAGGAGACCTAATTAACCAGTAAATTGTCACACACCTTGCCTTGGCAAACAGCTGTCAGACACGCCTCTCGGCTTAAGTCTCAAGTCTTTTGCTCCTGACGGGCGTCAGGTCGTAACACGTGGTCTACACCTTATGGGGAAGTGGGGTGCTTTAAGGACCATATAAGGTCAAGGAAACGGCTAGAGGAGAGAGAGAGGTTGGTGACAGGTCCGGTGAGCAGAGCCCTGGACAGCGTGTGAGTAGTGGGCCACGCATTGCGAATCTCGGGTCAGCTTGTTGGTGAATTAAGATTGAGTACAAGTCCGTGTTACTGATAACATCTACCCTTCCCCCTGGTAATAAGTCTCATAGGTCAATTTTTATAGTATGTAATTCTCCGTCAGGATGTTGTATTCTCGCTCTTTATGTTATTGAGTAAACTATAGAAATAGTTCCCATTTTTATTTGTACCTTCTTCTGCTATTCCCTATTCTGTTAAGCACTTTGATAATACAGGAGACGGGCTCACCTGCTGGGATACCTCAGGCAGAGTGGGTGAAGGTCTCACACTGTAACACAGGTCATGTACCAGCAGAACTGGTGTGGGTCCGGCCTGTAACACAGGTCATGTACCAGCAGAACTGGTGTGGGTCCAGGATGTAACACAGGTCATGTACCAGCAGACCTGGTGTGGGTCCAGGATGTAACACAGGTCATGTACCAGCAGACCTGGTGGGGGTCCGGCCTGTAACACAGGTCATGTACCAGCAGAACTGGTATGGGTCCGGCCTGTAACACAGGTCATGTACGAGCAGAACTGGTGTGGGTCCAGGATGTAACACAGGTCAAGTACCAGCAGACCTGGTGTGGGTCCAGGATGTAACACAGGTCATGTACCAGCAGACCTGGTGAGGGTCCGGCCTGTAACACAGGTCATGTACCAGCAGACCTGGTGTGGGTCCGGCCTGTAACACAGATCATGTACCAGCAGACCTGGTGTGGGTCCGGGATGTAACACAGGTCATGTACCAGCAGACCTGGTGTGGGTCCGGCCTGTAACACAGATCATGTACCAGCAGACCTGGTGTGGGTCCGGGATGTAACACAGGTCATGTACCAGCAGACCTGGTGTGGGTCTGGGATGTAACACAGGTCATGTACCAGCAGACCTAGTGTGGGTCCGGCCTGTAACACAGGTCATGTACCAGCAGACCTGGTGTGGGTCCGGTCTGTAACACAGGTCATGTACCAGCAGACCTGGTGTGAGTCCGGCCTGTAACACAGGTCATGTACCAGCAGACCTGGTGTGGGTCCAGGATGTAACAGGTCATGTACCAGCAGACCTGGTGTGGCTACAGGATGTAACACAGGTCATGTACCAGCAGACCTGGTGTGGCCAGAATGTAACACATGTTTCAGCAGACCTGGTGTGGCTCCGGGATGTAACACAGGTCATGTACCAGCAGACCTAGTGTAGCTCCGGGATGTAACAGGTCATGTACTAGCAGACCTGGTGTGACTCCGGGATGTAACACAGGTCATGTACCAGCGAACCTGGTGTGGGTCCGGAATGTAATACACCAAACATAAACATGTAATAGCCATTTAAGTGTACCAGAACTGACACACTTACAGAGACACCGTTCACAATGGACACCCAGTACACATCATGGACACAGTACACTACATGGACCGGTCGGCCACGGATACACACATGGACACCAGACACACTAATGGATCCCAGTCACACACATCATGGACCCAGCAACACTATGGACACCGTATGGACACCACATGGACACCCGCACACCTGGACACAGTACATACATGGACACGGTCCAGGACTGACTACATGGACACCCGGCACACACCATGGACACAGTACACACTACATGGACACAGCACACACATGGAACACGCAGTACACCAATGGACCAGCACCAATGGCACCAGCACCTACCATGGACACCAGTACACACTACATGGACACACCAGTAACCTACATGGACACCCGTACACACTACATGGACACCAGCAGACACTACATGGACACCAGTACACACTACATGGACACCCAGCACACACTTCCATGAGACACCAGTCATACACATGGACCCAGACACACTATGGACACCAGTACACACCATGGACACCGTCATGACCACACACATGGACACCCGGTCACACACGGGAAACGTACACAACAGGACACCAGCACCCCTATGGACACCCAGTAACACAGCATGACCCAGCAGACCTGTTGGCCGTCTAACACATGGAAAACCAGCAGACACTGGTAGCATGGACACTGTAACACACATGGACACCAGCACACACATGACACAGTCAACACTACATGGACACCTGGCAGCACACCACATGGACACCCAGCACACACATGGACACCCAGTACACACATCATGGACACAGCAACACTATGGACACTCCGAGTCACACACACTGTGGACACCCAGCACACACTCATGGACACAGACACCTATGGACCCCGCAGTACACACACATGGACACCAGACACACATGGACCCAGACACCTACATGGACACCCAGCACACACTACAACATGGACACCTAGCACACACTACATGGACACCCAGCACACACTACATGGACACCAGACACACTACATGGACACCCGAACACACTACATGGACACCCAGCACACTACATGGACACCCAGCACACACTACATGGACACCCAGCACACACTACATGGACACCGGCACACACTACATGGACACCCAGTACACACACATGGACACCCGGACACATGGACACCCGACACACACATGGACACCCAGTACACACACATGGACACGCCAGCACACACACATGGACACCCAGTACACACACATGGACACCCGGTACACACTACATGGACACCCAGAACCACATGACACCGCACACACATGGACACCCAGTACACACACATGGACACCCAGCACACACAATGGACACCCAGTACACACTACATGGACACCCAGTACACACTACATGGACACCCAGACAACTACATGGACACCCAGTACACACTACATGGACACCAGCACACACTACATGGACACCAGACACACACATGGACACCAGCAACTCATGGCCCGCAACCACATGGACACCAGCACACACTACATGGACACCAGCACACACTACATGGACACCCGCAACACTACATGGACACCAGCACACTACATGGACACCCGGCACACACTACATGGACACCCAGACACACTACATGGACACCCAGCACACACTACATGGACACCCAGCATACACACATGGACACCCAGTACGCACATGGACACCAGTCACACACTACATGGACACCCAGACACACTACATGGACACCCAGTACACACTACATGGACACCCAGCACACACTACATGGACACCCAGCACACACTACATGGACACCCAGCACACACTACATGGACACCCGTACACACACATGGACACCCAGACACACACATGGACACCCAGCACACACCACATGGACACCCAGTCACACACCACATGGACACCCAGCACACACCACATGGACACCCAGCACACACTACATGGACACCCGGCACACACCACATGGACACCCAGCACACACCACATGGACACCCAGCACACACTACATGGACACCCAGCACACACTACATGGACACCCAGCACACACTACATGGACACCCAGCACACACTACATGGACACCCAGCACACACTACATGGACACCCAGCACACACTACATGGACACCCAGCACACACTACATGGACACCCGTCATACACCACATGGACACCCAGCACACACACATGGACACCCAGCACACACTGACAGGACACCACAGGACACCGACCTACATGGACACCCAGTACACACTACATGGACACCCAGCACACTACATGGACACTCAGTACACACTACATGGACACCCAGTACACACTACATGGACACCCAGCACACACTACATGGACACCCAGTACACACTACATGGACACCCAGTACACACTACATGGACACCCAGTACACACTACATGGACACCCAGCACACACTACATGGACACCCAGTACACACTACATGGACACCCAGTACACACTACATGGACACCCAGCACACACTACATGGACACCCAGTACACACTACATGGACACCCAGCACACACTACATGGACACCCAGCACACACTACATGGACACCCGTCACACACCACATGGACACCCAGCACACACTACATGGACACCCGGCACACACTACATGGACACCCAGCACACACCACATGGACACCCAGCACACACAATGGACACCCAGCAACACTACATGGACACCCAGCACACACAATGGACCCCCAGTACACACTCTGGACACCAGCACACACTACATGGGGGGGGGGGGGGGGGGGGGGGGGGGGGGGGGGGGGGGGGGGGGGGGGGGGGGGGGGGGGGGGGGGGGGGGGGGGGGGGGGGGGGGGGGGGGGGGGGGGGGGGGGGGGGGGGGGGGGGGGGGGGGGGGGGGGGGGGGGGGGGGGGGGGGGGGGGGGGGGGGGGGGGGGGGGGGGGGGGGGGGGGGGGGGGGGGGGGGGGGGGGGGGGGGGGGGGGGGGGGGGGGGGGGGGGGGGGGGGAGAATGCGACTTTCTTGTGATGTCTTCACTTCCTGATGTACCCGCCAGGAGTAATCTCCACATATAGGCAGGACTCGCTTTACAGCGTTTCGCTTTACAGCGGTTTTCCATTATACTCATTCTTCATTTATTCAGACTTTCTACAATAGATATATTCACCACTCACTGTAACCTAAGGACGAAAATATTTTAAGGTAAGTAATATGTATACTGTATATGCATTTTTAAGGCCTAGCTCTATTGCTCACTTAATATATGATGGTGTAAACATGTTATCAGACATTTATATGAGTTTTTAAGTGAAAAAAGGCTATGATTCACCTTAGAGCGATTTTCGCTTTATAGCAGTAGACAGAAACCTAACGTGATGTATAAGCGGGGCCCTCGTGTATTTCACAGGTGTGTTGGATGCCGAGACGAGCCGATAAATATGAACAAAAGAGTGTGTACTAGAAACGTTTTACAGAAGCTTCGCTCTAACAGAGCTTTATCAAGTCTTGATAAAGCTCTAGTTAAGAGCGAGACGCCGAGTGTTGATAATAAATGATTGATCTGCACTTGCTTTCATTTTTATTATCTTTCAATGTTGTGCATAAGCCGGGTTAGTATTTCCTGTGGACACACAACTTGAGTTTTGTGTCGTAATTTGTGTCATGATCTGAGCTACTGTTAGTAGGTTTACCTGGTCTATGTTGCACCTAGTTATGTGCTTACTCGTATATTTACATATTGTATTTCTCCGTGTGTCTGGAATGGAGGTGAGAGATATACGATAATATACACATGAAAGCTACTGGAAGGCCTAGTCTCAAATTTGCACACTGCCATAACAACACATTAAAGTGAGAGATATTGGAAGAAATGTAAATAAATCCAGTGAAAAACAAGGGAGCCACAAACACAATAAACAGCACTGTATCAACATCCGTGGGCCTAGCCTCTTCACTCTGCTACCAACAGATATTAGAAATATTGCTGGAATCAGTGTTATGGTCTTCAAAAGGAAACTGGATTACTACCTCTGTAGTGCGCCAGATCACGCACGCTGTGATAGATATGTGGTTCAACGGGCCCCAACAACAACAGTCTGGTATATCAGGCAATCAACAGTGAGGCCTGGCCAGCAAGAATAGGAAACCTCTCGAAACAGGTCACAGGTAAATCCCACAACCCCTTCAAAGTTCCCTTCACCCCTCTCCCGGTCCCCCACCCTGTCTACTCTCCAATAACCAGCTCAAGAGGGTCAGGCCTAATAAATGATACAATTACCAGGCTGGTAATTCTGACTGTCACACTATTACTCACCTCTACCTGTGAATGGTTGCCCTACACTCTCCCTCACCAACCCATTACCCTCCCACCCCCCACCAACAACCCATTACCCTCCCACTCCCACCCTTCCACCCCAACAACCTACAACCCATTACCCTCACACTCCCACCACCCTAACAACCTACAACCCATTACCCTCCCACCCCAACAACCTACAACCCATTACCCTCCCACCCCCACTACCCAATACCCTTCCATCCCATCACCAACCCTGCTCCACTCCCAACTCGAACCCCCTCCCTCTCTCTTTCCTAATAGCTACTTTGTAACCTCCACTACCATGTAAAGTCTGCATCAGCACGTAGCCCTTACTTCATTCACCAGCACCTCCACGCTAGCCCTTGCTTCATTCACCAGCGCCTCCATGCTAGCCCTTGCTTCATTCACCAGCGCCTCCACGCTAGCCCTGGCTTCATTCACCAGCACCTCCATGCTAGCCCTTGCTTCATTCACCAGCGCCTCCATGCTAGCCCTTGCTTCATTCACCAGCGCCTCCATGCTAGCCCTTGCTTCATTCACCAGCGCCTCCACGCTAGCCCTTGCTTCATTCACCAGCACCTCCATGCTAGCCCTTGCTTCATTCACCAGCGCCTCCACGCTAGCCCTGGCTTCATTCACCAGCACCTCCATGCTAGCCCTGGGTTCATTCACCAGCGCCTCCATGCTAGCCCTTGCTTCATTCACCAGCACCTCCACGCTAGCCCTTGCTTCATTCACCAGCGCCTCCACGCTAGCCCTTGCTTCATTCACCAGCGCCTCCACGCTAGCCCTTGCTTCATTCACCAGCGCCTCCACGCTAGACCTTGCTTCATTCACCAGCACTTCCACGCTAGACCTTGCTTCATTCACCAGCGCCTCCACGCTAGCCCTTGCTTCGATTCACCAGCGCCTCCACGCCAGCACTTTTCATTCACGAGCGCCTCCACGCTAGCCCTGCTTCATTCACCAGCGCCTCCAGCTAGCCTTGCTTCATTCACCAGCGCCTCCATGCTAGACCTTGCTTCATTCACCAGCGCCCCACGCTAGCCCTGCTTCATTCACCAGCGCCTCCACGCTAGCCCTTTGCTTCATTCACCAACGCCTCCCGCTAGCCCTTGCTTCATTCACCAGCACCTCCACCCTAGCCCTTGCTTCATTCACCAGCGCCTCCACGCTAGCCCTTGCTTCATTCACCAGCGCCTCACAGCTAGCCGTTGCTTCATTCACCAGCACCTCCACGCAGCCCTTGCTTCATTCACCAGCGCCTCCACGCTAGCCCTTGCTTCATTCACCAGCACCTCCACGCTAGCCCTTGCTTCATTCACCAGCACCTCCATGCTAGCCCTTGCTTCATTCACCAGCACCTCCACGCTAGCCCTTGCTTCATTCACCAGCACCTCCACGCTAGACCTTGCTTCATTCACCAGCGCCTCCACGCTAGCCCTTGCTTCATTCAACAGCACCTCCACGCTAGACCTTGCTCATTCACCAGCACCTCCATGCTAGCCCTTGCTTCATTCAAAAGCACCTCCACCTAGCCCTTGCTTCATTCACCAGCACCTCCACGCTAGCCCTTGCTTCATTCACCAGCACCTCCACGCTAGCCCTTGCGTCATTCACCAGCACCTCCATGCTAGACTTGCTTCATTCACCAGCGCCTCCACGCTAGCCCTTGCTTCATTCACCAGCGCCTACACGCTAGACGCTTATTCACCAGCGCCTCCATGCTAGACCTTGCTTCATTCACCAGCGCCTCCACGCTAGCCCTTGCTTCATTCACCAGCGCCTCCACGCTAGCCCTTGCTTCATTCACCAGCGCCTCCACGCTAGCCCTTGCTTCATTCACCAGCACCTCCACCCTAGCCCTTGCTTCATTCACCAGCGCCTCCACGCTAGCCCTTGCTTCATTCACCAGCGCCTCCACGCTAGCCGTTGCTTCATTCACCAGCACCTCCACGCTAGCCCTTGCTTCATTCACCAGCGCCTCCACGCTAGCCCTTGCTTCATTCACCAGCACCTCCACGCTAGCCCTTGCTTCATTCACCAGCACCTCCATGCTAGCCCTTGCTTCATTCACCAGCACCTCCACGCTAGACCTTGCTTCATTCACCAGCGCCTCCACGCTAGCCCTTGCTTCATTCACCAGCACCTCCACGCTAGACCTTGCTTCATTCACCAGCACCTCCATGCTAGCCCTTGCTTCATTCAAAAGCACCTCCACGCTAGCCCTTGCTTCATTCACCAGCACCTCCACGCTAGCCCTTGCTTCATTCACCAGCACCTCCACGCTAGCCCTTGCGTCATTCACCAGCACCTCCATGCTAGACTTGCTTCATTCACCAGCGCCTCCACGCTAGCCCTTGCTTCATTCACCAGCGCCTACACGCTAGCCCTTGCTTCATTCACCAGCGCCTCCACGCTAGTCCTTGCTTCATTAACCAGCGCCTCCACGCTAGCCCTTGCTTCATTCACCAGCGCCTCCACGCTAGTCCTTGCTTCATTCACCAGCGCCTCCACGCTAGCCCTTGCTTCATTCACCAGCGCCTCCACGCTAGCCCTTGCTTCATTCACCAGCGCCTCCACGCTAATGCTCACTACAACAACCCTTAGTCACACAACCAGTCAAGAATAATACAGTAATAACCCGCACATAAGAGACAGAAACTTATGAGGACGTTTCGGTCCTACTTGGACCATATTAACTATTCACACAGAAGCGCGAAAGGAAGGAAGTGAGAATATATACGACAGGAGGGCAGGGACTGTTATACTATTTTTCCTTCTACTACTGCTACTACTACCACTACTATTGCCTCCACTATTACTACTTAAATACTTTTCCCTCCTCTCGTTACACTACTCCCGTCCCCGCCCCTCTCTCGTATATATTTTGGCTTCCTTCCCTTCGCTCTTCTGTAAGACTAGTTAATGATTCATAATGGACCGAAACGTCGTCATAAGTTTGAGTCTGGTATGTGCGGGTTAGTTATGTATTATTCCAGTCACAGTATTGTGCCTTTTAATTATTCTTTTGTCAAGATTACTTTAATCCCTTAATTAGGGATTAAAACATTCTTAACTGGTAATATACACATGAAATACAGGCGACATGAAACCTAAATGACCTTCGTGTAGTCGATAGGCCATTAGTAACTGTTTGTTTTAGCTTTATTCTTAAAATCTACTGTCTGTAAGACTAAATTTAGGTATCTCTGATTTTTAAGACACTGAAAATAACGTTACTGTCACTGACTGGGATGCCATACAATGAAGGTGGTGCTTACGTCAAAACATTCAACCATTCAAACCTAGAGATGTTTCACTCGTGGCTGGTGAATAGAGTTTAAAAAGCTTACCAACTACACGAAGGTCATTAAGGTGCAGGTAACCTGTACTTCACCTGTAAACCACTTAGTTAAGAATATTTTATATTTTAATCACTAAACTGGGAATTAAAGCAAACTCTGGGGTTATAATTATAAGCATAATTTTTCAAGGGGTGGACGGGTAAGCCAGCGGAAGGCCTCGGTCAGATGACCAAAAGCTTCAACGGCGGATCGTCATATGATTAAGACTCCCGTCAGGAAAGACTTGTCCTGTTTCCTGACGAACCTTAACTAACCTAACCTCTGGAGTGTTTATACAGTGAGAGACTGGTTGGTTAATTCAGTTTAAAGCCTATCGACTACACGAAGATCATTAAGGATGCAGGTAACCTGCATTTCACCTGTACACTACACAGTTAAGAATATTTAAATCACTAAAACGGGAATTACAGCAAACTGTGGAGTGTTTATACAGCGAGACAAACCTGACGGTGTTCATACTCTGTGAAATTACCGGTGGTTCCAGGTACTGCGTATCCGTGTTCCTTCCACATCTCTGGCGTATACGCCAGCCTCATACGCCGATACTATTGAATATGCATGAAGCGTGAATTAAAAGGAAGTATTTCAGGGTTGGCCCGTTCTTGCTGCATGTTAGAGGTAATTTGCATACTCAGGCAGTTAGCTTTGAGTGTTGTATTTTATGCAGGTTTACGACATCCAGCCTGAAAGACCACCCTTAATTACTTGTGTTAATTATCTCTCAGCTCGCCTAAGAGTAATTAACTTTGTTGCCAAAATAAAAGATGGGAATTTTTACCAAGAGAATAAAATAGTTTGGGATTACATTTGCAGCAAGAAAAATAATGGAAGAATTATTACCTTTATTACTGCAGCAGAATTACTCTTAAATTATACACTACTTATTGGCCAATAAAATATTTTATTTTATTGCTGAAGCACAGAAATTAAAATGCATTTGTCACCCAGAGAAGTAGAACCCTTATTATTACTATTACTACTATTATTATTGCTACTATTATTATTATTACTATTATTATTATTACTACTATTATTATTACTACTACTATTATTATTGGTACTATTATTATTACTATTATTATTATTACTACTATTATTATTACTACTATTATTATTACTACTACTATTATTATTGGTACTATTATTATTATTACTATTATTATTATTACTATTATTACTATTAGTATTACTATTATTATTATTACTATTACTATTATTATTATTACTATTATTATTATTATTATTATTACTACTATTATTATTACTATTAGTATTAATATTATTATTATTATTATTACTATTAGTATTACTATTATTATTATTATTATTACTATTTATTATTATTATTATTATTATTATTATTATTATTATTATTATTATTATTACTGTTATTAATATTATTATTACTGTTAATATTATTATTATTATTTTCATTTCTATTATCATTATTATTATGATTATTAAATTTTAAAAGGAGCGCTAAACCAGTCTGGGTCATGCTATATTTCTTATTGAGAAAAGCATGATAAGTAAATAAGAGAGAAATTTGTCTTGGTGCATTCCTTCTTTGCCTGTGAAGAAAGAAACAAATAACCACCGCAGATAAATACTGGTCGTTCAAGGTCTTCAAATCAGAGTTTCTTCTTTATTTATGTCAGCGTTTAGCACTGTAATGACCCCCGCTTTCAACTGGGTGCAGGCCAATTACATGTATAATAGTCAGGACCCCCCACGTGTGTGTGTGTGTGCGTGTGTGTGTGCGCGTGTGTGTGTGTACTCACCTAATTGTGGTTGCAGGGGTCGGGACTCAGCTCCTGGCCCCGCCTCTTCACTGTCCGCTACTGGGTCCCTTCTCTCCCTGCTCCATGAGCTTTATCATACCTCGTTTTAAAGCTATGTATGGTTCCTGACTCCACTACATCGTTTGCTAGACTATTCCACTTCCTGACTACTCTATGGCTGAAAAAATGCTTCCAAACATCCCTTTGACTCATCTGAGTCTTCAGCTTCCAATTGTGCCCCCTTGTTTCTGTGTTCCCTCTCCGGAACATCCCGCAGTATTTTGTATGTCGTTATCATGTCTCCTCTAACCCTTCTGTCCCCCAGTGTTGTTAGTCCTATTTCCCTCAACCTTTCTTCGTAGGACAGTCCCCTGAGCTGTGGAACTAACCTTGTCGCAAACCTTTGCACTTTCTCTAATTTCTTGACGTGCTTGAACAGGTGTGGGTTCCAGACTGGTGCTGCATACTCTAGTATGGGCCTGACGTACACGGTGTACAATATCTTGAACGATTCCTTGTTAAGGTAACGGAACGCTAATCTTAGGTTTGCTAGTCGCCCATATGCTGCCGCAGTTATCTGGTTGATGTGTGCTTCCGGAGACGTGCTTGGCGTTATACTCACCCCAAGGTCTTTCTCCTTTAACGAGGTTTGTAGCCTTTGTCCACCTAGCCTGTACTCTGTCAGCGGTCTTCTTTGCCCTTCTCCGATCTTCATGACTTTGCATTTGGTGGGGTTAAATTCGAGAAGCCAGTTGCTAGACCAGATGTCCAGCTTGTCCAGGTCTGTTTGAAGTCCTGCTTGGTCTTCATCCGATGTGATTCTCCTCATTAATTTCACATCATCTGCGAACAGAGACACTTCTGAGTCTATCCCATCCGTCATGTCATTCTCATATACCAAGAATAGCACTGGCCCTAGGACTGACCCCTGCGGGACCCCGCTCGTCACAGGCGCCCACTGTCCAGGCCGAGGGACTGATTACCTGAAACTCCTCCTCTCCTTACACCTTTCTGCTTGGTATTGGACTGATGAAGCCACTGTGTGGCGAAACGTTTCCTAAATAAAGATACCCAAGTGTTGCATATGTGTCTAATTTATAACTTGTCGGTTCTCTGAACCATTCATCTACAGCCTAGTAGGGTTATTGAAGCAAGGACCTTGAGTAGTTTCAAATTTAGGTTGGATAAATTCATGAGTGAGAGGGGTTGGATTTGAGTGGGAATTACACATGAGTAAATAGAATTATCAAAGCTTATTTCTTGGGTATCATTGAAGATTGGGTTGAACAAATATTCCGTTAGTGGGATAGAATGTGAAGGACTTGCCTAGTATGGGCCAACAGGCCTGCTGCAGTGTTCCTCCTTTCTTATGTTGTTCACTGGCCGCTACTGGGTCACTCTCCCTGCGCCATGAGCTTTATCATACCTCTTCTTAAAGCTATGTATTGAACCTGCCTCCACTACATCGCTTCCCAAACTATTCCACTTCCCGACCACTCTGTGACTGAAGAAATACTTCCTAACATCCCTGTGATTCATCTGAGTCTTCAACTTCCAACTGTGTCCCCTTGTTGTGTCCCATCTCTGGAACATTCTGTCCCTGTCCACCTTTTCAATTCCTCTCAATATTTTATATGTCGTTATCATGTCATCCCTATCTCTCCTGTCCTCCAGTGTCATCAGGTCGATTTCCCTTAACCTCTCCTCGTAGGACCTACCCCTTAGCTCCGGGACTAGTCTTGCTGCAAACCTTTGCACTTTCTCTAGTTTCTTTACGTGCTTGGCTAGGTGTGGGTTTCAAACTGGTGCTGCATACTCCAGTATGGGCCTAACGTACACAGTCTACAGGGTCCTGAACGATTCCTTATTAAGATGTCGGAATGCTGTTCTTAGGTTTGCTAGGCGCCCGTATGCTGCAGCAGTTATTTGGTTGATGTGCGCCTCAGGAGATGTGCCTGGTGTTATACTTACCCCAAGATCTTTTTCCTTGAGTGAGGTTTGTAGTCTCTGGCCCCCTAGACTGTACTCCGTCTGCGGTCTTCTTTGCCCTTCCCCAATCTTCATGACTTTGCACTTGGTGGGGTTGAACTCCAGGAGCCAATCGCTGGACCAGGCTTGCAGCCTGTCCAGATCTCTCTGTAGTTCTGCCTGGTCCTCGTCCCATTGAATTCTTCTCATCAACTTCACATCATCTGCAAACAGGGACACTTCGGAGTCTATTCCTTCTGTCATGTCGTTCACAAATACCAGAAACAGCACCGGTCCTAGGACTGATCCCTGTGGCACCCCGCTCGTTACAGGTGCCCACTCTGATACCTCGCCACGTACCATGACTCGCTGTTGTCTTCCGGACAGGTATTCCCTGATCCATTGCAGAGCCTTCCCTGTTATTCCTGCCTGGCCCTCCAGCTTTTGCACTAATCTCTTGTGTGGAACTGTGTCAAACGCCTTCTTGCAGTCCAAGAAAATGCAATCTACCCACCCGTCTCTCTCTTGTCTTACTGCCGTCACCTTGTCATAGAACTCCAGTAGGGTTGTAACGCAGGATTTCCCATCCCTGAAACCATGCTGGCTGTCGTTGATAAGCTCGTTTCTTTCTAGGTGCTCCACTACTCTTCTCCTGATAATCTTCTCCATTACCTTGCATACTATACATGTCAATAAAACTGGTCTGTAGTTTAGTGCTTCGTGTCTGTCTCCTTTTTTAAAAATTGGGACTACGTTTGCTGTCTTCCATACCTCAGGTAGTCGCCGTGTTTCGATGGCTGTGTTGAAGATTGTTGTTAGTGGTACACATAGCGCCTCTGCTCCCTCTCTCAGGATCCATGGAGAGAAATGTTATCCGGCCCCATCGCCTTTGAGGTATCTAGCTCGCTTAGCAGCCTCTTCACTTCCTCCTCAGTTGTATGTACTGTGTCCAACACCTGATGGTGTACCCCACCTCTCCGCCTGTGTGCGCGCGCGCGCGCTCAGCTGTGTTCTGCCTCTAACTTTTATCGACCAACTTTACTGCATCCACTGCTAGATCATACCTGCTCTTGAAACTCTATATTGTGTTTACCTTCCTTTAAAAAACTACTTCCTGACATCCATGTGGTCGCTCTTCGTCTTAAAGCGCCATCTATATCCACTACACAAATAACCCGCACACACCACAAAGAAACGTATGACGACGTTTCGGTCAGACTTGGATCACTGACTAGTTATTGCTCCAAGTCGGATCGAAACGTTGTCATACGTTTCTTGCAACTATGTGCGAGTTACCTGTGCATTGTTCCAGTCGCGGTATTGTGACTGTATTATTTATGTCCACTAGTTTACTAACACTGCTACTTTTTTATATACCTCAATTCTATATTAAATTTGAAAACCTGTGTAAACAGAACATTTTTGTTTTTGATATAGCTCAGATATTACACTTAGTAATTGTTCTTAATTATTTTAGCACTGACGATGGAGTCTGACACGTCCGAAACGTTTGGATGATAAGTGAAGATGTTTGGCCACGGCTTCGATGTTCCTGTTCCTTATGCGTCTGAGATTCCCACGAGGATAACTTATTCCTGATGGAATACCTAGTATACTTAACATGTGAGTGTGAGTATACATAACATTATGCAGTAAACATAACAACCTGTAATGTATATATATGGAGAGAGAGAGAGAGAGAGAGAGAGAGAGAGGAAGGTCTTTAAAGGGGAAGAGTACTGAAGAGTGGGAGGAAGAGAAGGGGAAAAGAGGGAGGGAGGGAGGGAAGGGACGGATAGGAGGGAGGGAGGTAGGAAGGAAGGGAGAGGGGGGAGAAAGATAAAGGGAAGGTATGGCATGAGTCTGTGAATGGCTGCAGGTAATGAGAATGGGTCCAGGTAGGCCTCAGTAGCTGTCTACTAATGAATCACAGTCTCTCTCTCTCTCCCTCACACACACACACACACACACACACACACACACACACACACACACACACACACACACACACACACACACACACACACACACACATATATACAGAAGATACCCTCCAGACACAAACTTACTCACCTTCCTCTGGTCTCAAATATGTGGTCTATATTTTACACTTAGGAAAGGACGCCCCTATATATTTTCATCTGTATTTAAATAAGCTCCTAAGTGCTTGATGGTCAGTTGTAATAATTATGAGGGATGCGAGGGAGGGAGAGATGGAGGGTGGAAGGTATAGAGGATGGAATGATAGGAGACGGGGAGCGAAGGGAAAAAATTATGGAGGAGGTCGGAGAGGGAAGGGACAGACTGACAGATATATAAAATGAGGATGAGACGAAGCGTCCACCACTTCATGCTCTGAATGACCCACGCGGACGGAGGATCGAGCCTTCACCTCTCAGTGAACCGAATGATCTACAGGAGTTTAGCTCTTCACGAAATACAATACAATAAACCAAGGACCACATGACTGACAGGGAGTGATCAAAATACAGTGAGACAGAATCAGCAGTAATGCTGCAACATGGACGATCACAGTAATGCTCTAACATGGACGATCACAGTAATGCTGCAACATGGACGATCACAGTAATGCTACAACATGGACGATCACAGTAATGCTAAAGCGATACATAGGACTGATCACAGTAATGCTACAACATGGACGATCACAGTAATGCTACAACATGGACGATCACAGTAATGCTGCAACATGGACGATCACAGTAATGCTACAACATGGACGATCACAGTAATGCTGCAACATGGACGATCACAGTAATGCTGCAACATGGACGATCACAGTAATGCTGCAACATGGACGATCACAGTAATGCTGCAACATGGACGATCACAGTAATGCTACAACATGGACGATCACAGTAATGCTACAACATGGACGATCACAGTAATGCTGCAACATGGACGATCACAGTAATGCTGCAACATGGACGATCACAGTAATGCTGCAACATGGACGATCACAGTAATGCTGCAACATGGACGATCACAGTAATGCTGCAACATGGACGATCACAGTAATGATGTATTATGGACAATCACAAATACACTTGAAAACTGTTTAAGGTGTTTCAACACCATCGTCGTGCCACGCTAAACACCACATCGTCAATCAATCAATCAGTCAGTCAATCAAGTGCTTCGAGATAAGAATTGTTTAAGGCTGTGTCAACTAGATGATCAGTGAGCGACCTGTTGCTGATAAGACGTGTGTGTGCGGCCGTGCGTGTATGTGCGTGCGTGCATGTGTGTGCGTACACGCACTTTGATGACAGAACATAAGAACATAAGAAAAAGGAACACTGCAGCAGGCCTACTGACCCATGCGAGGCAGGTCCATCACTCCCCGGCTTAGACCCGACCACCTGGAGTTTCCAGGTAAACTCCAGGTAGTCAGGTCACTTCCACTTAAGGAATTAGTACGGCATCTGACCTAGTAGCACAAGCTAGTCACGTCCAACTCACACCCACCCACACCCAGTCATGTATTTATCTAACCTATTTTTAAAACTACACAACATCCCAGCCCCTATGACGGTACTCGGGAGTTTGTTCCACTCATCCACAACTCTATTACCAAACCAGTACTTTCCTATATCCTTCCTGAATCTGAACTTTTCCAACTTGAAACCATTGCTGCGAGTCCTGTCTTGGCTGAATATTTTCAGCACGCTATTTACGTCCCCTTTATTTATTCCTGTTTTCCATTTATACACATCAATCATACCCTCCCTAATTCTACGCATTTCTAGAGAGTGCAGATTCAAGGCCCTCAGTCTATCCTCATAGGGAAGATTTCTGATACATGGGATCAACTTTGTCATCCTCCTCTGTACGTTTTCCAGAGCATTTATATCCATTCTGTAATACGGTGACCAGAACTGTGCAGCATAATCTAGATGAGGCCTAACCAAAGATATATAGAGTTGAAGAACAACCTGAGGACTTCTATCATTTATACTTCTTGATATGAAGCCAAGGATTCTGTTAGCTTTATTGCGAACACTTATGCACTGTTGTCTTGGTTTCAGATTACTGCTAACCAGAACTCCTAAATCCTTCTCGCAATCACAAGTATTAAGATCTACATTATTCAGTTTATATGTGGCATGGTTATTGTCCTGCCCAACATTTAGAACTTTGCATTTGTCTACATTAAACTGCATCTGCCACTTCTCCGACCACTGCATCAGTCTATTCAAATCATCCTGGAGTGCTATAATGTCCTCATTAGAATGAATTGGACGGCCTATTTTGGTGTCATCAGCAAATTTGCTTATGTTGCTATTTATTCCCTCATCTATGTCGTTTATGTAAATTGTAAACAACAGGGGGCCCAAAACTGACCCCTGTGGGACACCGCTTGAGACGTGCCCCCATTCTGATTTCTCCCCATTTATGCAAACTCTCTGCCGCCTATTTGTCAACCATGCCTCTACCCAGGAAAAAAATTCTCCTATTCCGTGTGCCTTAAGTTTCCTCAATAGCCTCTGATGTGGAACTCTATCGAAAGCCTTACTGAAGTCCATATACACAATATCATATTCATTATCATGATCTACCTCCTCAAACACCTTAGTGAAAAAAGTTAGTAAATTCGTAAGACAGGAACGCCCCTTAGTAAAACCGTGTTGAGATTCATTAATCAATTTATGCCTTTCAAGATGGCTACGAATTGCCTCGGCAATTATCGATTCAATAAATTTACCAACTATGGAGGTAAGGCTTATTCGTCTATAGTTCGAAGCTAAGGACCTGTCACCTGCCTTGTAAATAGGTATTACATTTGCCCTTTTCCACTTGTCTGGCACTATTTCAGTTTGTAGTGATATATTGAAAAGATTTGCCAAAGGTTTGCTAAGTTCCTCTTTACATTCTTTAAAACTCTTGCAACCAGTTCATAGGGCCTGGGGATTTGTTAGGTTTTAATTTCTCTATTTGTCTGAGGACCATGTCACTAGTTACCCCAATCGAGCATAGTCTATTATCTTCCTGTTCTACATAATTTATTATTTCTGGAATTCCGCTAGTATCTTCCTGAGTAAAAACTGAAAGGAAGTAAGTATTGAAAATTTCACACATATCCTTATCACTGTCCGTGATCTGTCCTGAGTTACTCTTAAGTGGGCCTATCTTGTCCCTAATCTTACTTCTGTATACCTGAAAGAACCCTTTTGGGTTAGTCTTCGAATCCCTTGCGACTTTAGCCTCATAATCCCTTTTTGCTTTTCTTATTCCTTTTTTTTATTTCTCTCTTTAATTGAAAATTAATGCTCCATATTCCAGTAGACAGTTCCTCTATTACTTCACAAACCTGCCAACACACTCATGCCACACACTCAGACATCATTCCACAATTTATTTGTAAACAAACACTTAACAATATCCCTTCTGCACTGCTTCTTACGGAGTTAAAATATACAACTTCTTATTTTTCATGACTGTCACCAAGAAATGTGTACTGAATACTTGTCACATTCTTCTAAGTGTTTCACAGCAGCCTGGTGAGAGACCGCACTACGATTAGCGAACGGAGGATTGAGCCTTCATCGTTTCGTCCCGCTGTGGTGGAATTCTGGTATCTCTGTTACTATCGTCCAGTGTATCATCACCTGCAATATGTACCTCACACATAATATCATCGCCTGCGATAGGTACCTCACACATACCATCATCACCTGAGATAGGTACCTCACACATACAATCATCACCTGGGATAGGTACCTCAACACATACTACCATCACCTAGCATAAGTACCTCCCACATACCACCATCATCCAGGATAGATACCTCACACATATCACCACCCAGGATAGGTACCTCACACATACTACCATCACCTAGCATAAGTACCTCCCACATACCACCATCACCATCACCCAGGATAGGTACCTCACACATACTACCATCACCTGGGATAGGTAACTCACACAGACCATCACCTAGCATAAGTACCTCACACATACTACCATCACCTGGGATAATCCTCACATATACTACCATCACCTGGATGGTAACTCACACAATCCCCTAGCATAAGTACCTCCCACATACCACCATCACCGGGATAGGACCTCACACATACTACCATCACCTAGGGGATAATACTCATCACGGATAGCCTACACAACACATCACCTGGGATAGGTACTCCCATACTACCATCACCAGGATAGGTACCTCACACATACTACCATCACCTGGGATAGGTACCTCACACCTACTACCATCACCCAGGATAGGTACCTCACACATACTACCATCACCTGGGATAGGTACCTCACACATACTACCATCACCTGGGATAGGTAACTCACACAGACCATCACCTAGCATAAGTACCTCACACATACCACCATCATCTGGTACTTCACCTGCCCTCAAGGGGCTGGGCTCACCTGTGCACGACACGGAATTAAGAACAAGGTTCATGAGATGCATATATTACCTGCAGTACCTCCGTAATGACTGCTATGCTGCCATTACTATGTGGTAATTACTGGACCGGCACTCCCTCTCTACCACCACCCACCATCACTTCCTACCACCACCACCACTACCTACCACCACCCACAACCACCCTACCATTATAAATCACCAACCTGGCTATTTTAGATTAATAAATTACCATTTTTTATCTATAAAATTATTAAATCTATATCCCTCCCTCTTTTAACTTTATTTTAAAAGCCTGAATAGTCTGGTGTTCGTACTGGTTTAGCGCTTTCCCCGGAATATAATACTATGTATGCATATATGTACGTATGCATATATATGTCGTGCCGAATAGGCAGAACTTGCGATTTTGGCTTAAATAGCAACGCTTATGTTGCCATATAAGACAAGCGAAAATTTGTGTATGCAATAATTTCAGAAAAATCATTCTGAACCTAACGAAAAATATATATTTCATTGTTTATTATTAAATTATTGTAAACGTATCAAAATTATATTTAGTTGGATTAGGCTAAATAAATTGCGCTTGTTATAATAAGGTTAGGTAAGTTTTCTAAGGTTCTTTTGGTACAAAATTATAAATTTTTACATTAATATAAGAGAAAATTTTAGAAAGGACTTAATTTTAGATGAGTTCTTGCTAATTGACAAGTTTTACCTATTCGGACGACATTTATATATATATATATATATATATATATATATATATATATATATATATATATATATGTATATATATATATCCCCATCCTATTTAAAAAAAAATATATATACATATATATATATATATATATATATATATATATATATATATATATATATATATATATATATATATATATATATATATATATATATATCAAGATGTTGTTCTACTTTAATAATATTGTCGTTTAATACGAGTAAATTGGTCATTCTATTGTACTATAATAAATTAATATTATGTTTTATTAAACATTCACTGTATATTAATAAACTTAGCAATTTTATTTTATTAAGTCATTATATATTGATAAACTAATACTTCAATCCTGATAAAATAAACATTCTATTGTGAGAAGCTGATCATTCTAGCCAATACCACTGCAACAAACTGCTCAGTCTCTCCCATTAAATTGTTTATTCTCTCCTAATAAACTGGCCATTTCCTCCTAATAACCTGGTCATTCTCACCTAATAAAGTGGTCATTCTCACCTAATAAAGTGGTTATTCTCTCCTAATAAAGTGGTCATTCTCACCTAATAAAGTGGACATTCTCTCCTAATAAAGTGGTCATTCTCTCTTAATAAAGTGGTCATTCTCACCTAATAAAGTTGTCATTCTCTCTTAATAAAGTGGTCATTCTCTCTTAATAAACTGGTCATTCTCTAATAATAAAGTTGTCATTCTCTCCTAATAAAGTGGTCATTCTCACCTAATAAACTGGTCATTCTCACCTAATAAAGTTGTCATTCATCCTAATAAAGTGGTCATTCTCACCTAATAAAGTGGTCATTCTCTCCTAATAAAGTGGTCATTCTCTCCTAATAAAGTGGTCATTCTCACCTAATAAAGTTGTCATTCTCACCTAATAAAATGGTCATTCTCACCTAATAAAGAAGATCATTCTCCGCCAATAAGCCGATGGTTCTACATCCACACACCAGTCATTCTATAGCTCACTTGTACAAACTAGTTTTTTTGGTGGCTCCTCTGGAGGCAAGAGCACACTCAGCCTGGATCTTCCACTACAAAAAACTTTCTACATCTCGCCCACACTACGACCAAAACAGCACCCTCTCTTCGTTAACTACCTCCGTTACTTCCCTCCTCCGTTACCTACCTCTGTCATTACTTCCCACCTCCGTCACCTACCTCTATCGTTACTCTACACCTCTGTTACCTTCCTCCATCATTACTTCCCACCTCCGTTACCTACCTCTATCGTTACTCTACACCTCCGTTACATACCTCTATCGTTACTTCCCACCTCCGTTACCTACTACTATTGTTACTTCCCACCTCCATTAACTACCACATCGTTACTTCCCACCTCCGTTACCTACCTCCATCGTTACTTCCCACCTACGTTACCTACCTCTATCGTTACTCTACACCTCTGTTACCTTCCTCCATCATTACTTCCCACCTCCGTTACCTACCTCTATCGTTACTCTACACCTCCGTTACCTACCTCTATCGTTACTTCCCACCTCCGTTACCTACTACTATTGTTACTTCCCACCTCCATTAACTACCACATCGTTACTTCACCTCCTTACCTACCTCATCTTCCCACCTACGTTACCTACTATCGTTACTCACCTCTGTTACCTTCCTCCATCTACTCCCACCTCCGTTACCTACCTCTATCGTTACTCTACACCTCCGTTACATACCTCTATCGTTACTTCCCACCTCCGTTACCTACTACTATTGTTACTTCCCACCTCCATTACCTACCACCATCGTTACTTCCCACCTCCGTTACCTACCTCCATCGTTACTTCCCACCTACTCCACTATCGTTACTCTCACCTCCTTACCTCTATCGTTACTTCCCACCTCCGTTACCTCTACTGTTCTCCACTCGTTACCTACCCATCTTCCACTCCGTTACCTACCTCTATCGTTACTTCCCACCTCCGTTACCTACCTCCATCGTTACCTCACTCCTTACCACTCCATCGTTCCACCTCCGTTACCTACCTCCATCGTTACTTCCCACCTCCGTTACCTACCTCCATCGTTACTTCCCACCTCCGCTACCTACCTCTATCGTTACTTCCCACCTCCGTTACCTACCTCCATCGTTACTTCCCACCTACGTTACTCATCTTCCTTACTCAGGTTCATGCTCACGATCCAACATTCTTTTGTAAAACAAGTCAATCATAACATCACAAATAATCAATAAAATAATACAAAAATAATAATAATAATAATAAAATAATAAATAATAATAATAATAATAAAGTATGAAAAAATGAGGAGAGAAGATGAAGAAGAAATAGAAACAAGATGAGAGAAGAGAGAGAAGAGATAGAAGAGAAGAGAGAAGATAAAGGAAGAAGAAGAAGAAAGATAAGAGAATGAGGAGAGATGAAGAGAAGAAGTAGAACAAGGAGGAGAGAGAGATGAGGAAGAGGAGGAGGAGGAGAGGAGGAAGAGGAGGAGGAGGAGAAGGAGGAAGAGGAGGAGAAGGAGAAGGAGGAGGAGGAGGAAGGAGAGAGGAGAGAGGAGAGAGAAGAGGAGGAGGAGGAAGGAGGAGAGGAGGAGAAGGAGGAGGGAAGAGGAGGAGGAGAGGAGGAGGGAAGGGAAAGGAGGAGGAGGAGGAGGAGGGAGGAGAGGAGGAGAGGAGGAGAGAGGAGGAAGAGGAGGAGGAGGAGGAGAGAGGAGAGGAGGAAGAAGGAGAGAGAGGAGAGGAGGAGAGGAGAAGGGAGGAAGAGGAGGAGGAGGAGAGGAGGAAGGAGGAAGAGGAGGAGAGGAGGAGGAGGAGGAAGGAGGAGGAGGAGGAGGAGGAGGAGGAGAAGGGAGGAAGGAGGAGGAGAAGGAGGAGAGGAGGAGGAGGAGGAGAAGGAGGAAGAGGAGGAGGAGGAGGAGAAGGAGGAGAGGAGGAGGAGGAGGAAGAGGAGGAAGAGGAGGAGGAGGAGGGAGGAGGAGGAGGGAAGAGGGGAGGAGGAGGAGAAGGAGGAAGAGGAGGAGGAGGAAGGAGGAAGAGGAGGGAGAAGGAGGAGAGAGGGGAGGAGAAGAGGAGGAGGAGGAGGAGGAAGGGAGGAAGAGGAGGAAGAGGAGGAGGAGGAGGAAGAGGAGGAGGAGGAGAAGGAGGAGGAGGAGGAGGAGGAGGAAGAGGAGAATAATAATAAGGTAGTAGAGAATATAGATGGTAATGTAGAAGTAGAAGCAGACAGAGGTAGACATGTTGACAAAGCGGTAGATCATTGCATAGAAGTAGAAGAGGTAGATTACTTAGAATTAGAGGAAGAGGTAGTTCACGTAGAAGTAGAGGAAGAGGTAGATCACGTAGAAGTTCACGTACTGTGTCAGCCACGGTACTGTGTCAGCCATAGTACTGTGTCAGCCACAGTACTGTGTCAACCACGGTACTGTGTCAGCCACGGTACTGTGTCAGCCACAGTACTGTGTCAGCCACGGTACTGTGTCAGCCACGGTACTGTGTCAGCCACGGTACTGTGTCAGCCACGGTACTGTGTCAGCCACGGTACTGTGTCAGCCACGGTACTGTGTCAGCCACGGTACTGTGTCAGCCACGGTACTGTGTCAGCCACGGTACTGTGTCAGCCACGGTAGTGTCAGCCACGGTACTGTGTCAGCCACGGTACTGTGTCAGCCACGGTACTGTGTCAGCCACGGTACTGTGTCAGCCACGGTACTGTGTCAGCCACGGTACTGTGTCAGCCACGGTACTGTGTCAGCCACGGTACTGTGTCAGCCACGGTACTGTGTCAGCCACGGTAGTGTCAGCCACGGTACTGTGTCAGCCACGGTACTGTGTCAGCCACGGTACTGTGTCAGCCACGGTACTGTGTCAGCCACGGTACTGTGTCAGCCACGGTACTGTGTCAGCCACGGTACTGTGTCAGCCACGGTACTGTGTCAGCCACGGTACTGTGTCAGCCACGGTACTGTGTCAGCCACGGTAGTGTCAGCCACGGTACTGTGTCAGCCACGGTACTGTGTCAGCCACGGTACTGTGTCAGCCACGGTACTGTGTCAGCCACGGTACCGTAGCTTTTATTCTTCAAAAAAACAACAACGTTGAAAACGAAGAAAAAGGAGAAGTTCCCTTTCAAAAATTCACTCAAAAACGGAGGTGCACTCGCCTCTTTCACTCTCCTCCTCCTCGCCTCTTTCACTCTCCTCTCCTCTCCTCGCATCTTTCACTCTCCTCTCCTCCTCGCTTCTTTCACTCTCCTCTCCTCTTCCTCGTCTCTTTGACTCTCCTCTCCTCGCATCTTTCACTCTCCTCTCCTCCTCCTCGCATCTTTCACTCTCCTCTCCTCCTCCTCGCATCTTTCACTCTCCTCTCCTCCTCCTCGCCTCTTTCACTCTCCTCTCCTCCTCGCCTCTTTCACTCTCCTCCTCCTCGCCTCTTTCACTCTCTTCTCCTCCTCCTCGCATCTTTCACTCTCCTCCTCGCATCTTTCACTCTCTTCTCCTCCTCCTCGCCTCTTTCACTCTCCTCCTCGCATCTTTCACTCAGAAAACAGGAGCACTCTCACCCTTTTCCAAATTGCTTGTTCTCTCAACTAGAATATTGCTCTGCACTCATAGAGCAGGAGAGACATATTAGAGCTGTAAGATATACAGAGATCGTCTACTGTTTGCATAGAGTCAGTAAAGTATTTAAAAACAATTAAAACGCCTAAAAAATACTTTGAATGTACTCTCTGGAGTATATTCAAAGTGGGAGATAATGATACATGGGAGATACCAGAGGACCAAGTCCCACATGTTACTGAGGTAAGAGATATGGGAGGAAGTGTTTAAAGAAATCCACTGAAAATCGTTGGAGTCATGAGCACAATAAGAAAACAGTGTCAATATCCGTGGTCCAGGACTCTTCAACCTGCCCGTGTGGTTGCAAACCAGAGGTGCTTCACTTCCCCCTTCATAAACACGCGTTACCCGTATGGACCACGGTTCGAATCCCTGTCCATTCTCATGTTTATTCGTTGACAGTCGTTCATTACGACTTATCTTCAGACTGCAACAATTTACATTCAACACAACAAGCGCGAGTGAAAAAGCCGGTTTCTTCTGGAGGTCCACGTGTGCATCTATCACTCTTGCAGCTCATTTGCATACCAGTTAATGGAGGCAGGTAAGCCATACGCACGCAGCGTTTAACCCCACCTGCCTAGCGCTGATTATCAGGTTCCAGGTTTCGATAGATGGTATCTGGTCTTGATGACGGGGTGTTCGAGGGGGGCGAGGGGGAATAGTCAAGACAGGTCCAGGCTCACAGCTGGTCCATAGCCACACATCTGGTCCAGGACCACCAAATACCTGTTTAAGAACACCTAATTAAAAAACACCTGTTACATGTCTAGAGGAAAATAACAGTGTTTATATAACCGGGAACTCCATCAAGAGAGATGCCTAGGTGCTGGATCAAATTACATTATCTCTTTTCTGCGCCCCTCAGAATGTCTCTGTCTCCCTCTACCTAGGTGAGATAATATACGTATCTCTCAGTCTATCAACCAACCAGGACGTGCGTTTACAAACGGATAACAGTCAATTTCTACATGATTTAAGAATTAATAAAACTCATAATTTATTGTTCTATGCATCTCTCAGTGTACATACACCGAGAGGAGTACATCTCTCTGTGTACATACATAGGTGTATATACACCTCTCAGTGTATATACACCGAGAGTTCACTTTAATCTCTTCATCAGCGATTAAAGTCTTCTTGATGGGTAAAATACGGTCTTAATACCCGTCGTGCAGTGAACAAGGCTTAATGCTAACTATGCAGCCCCACACACACACACTTGAGGAATGAGTTGCTCTGGTATCTCACTTGATGAGACATTATCTCTCTCTATCTCTCTACCCCGAGGAGACGTTATATATCACTATCATTCTAACCAGGTGGGCCGCTATGTCTTGCTATCTCTCCGTGAGACATTACCTCTAAGCAAGCGAGACCTTACATCAAACTAAGGGAGACACAATCTGCTCCTATATTTCAATCACTGAAAGACACTATCTATGTCTACTCTTGTGGTACACTTTATCTCGCTACGTGCTCCCATACCACACTGGTTGCTAGTGTACCACACCACACTGGTTGCTAGTGTACCACACCACACTGGTTGCTAGTGTACCACACCACACTGGTTGCTAGTGTACCACACCACACTGGTTGCTAGTGTACCACACAACAATGGTTGCTAGTGTACCACACCACAATGGTTGCTAGTGTACCACACCACACTGGTTGCTAGTGTACCACACCACAATGGTTGCTAGTGTACCACACCACACTGGTTGCTAGTGTACCACACAACAATGGTTGCTAGTGTACCACACCACAATGGTTGCTAGTGTACCACACCACACTGGTTGCTAGTGTACCACACCACAATGGTTGCTAGTGTACCACACCACACTGGTTGCTAGTGTACCATCCAGTGAACACACACACACACACAGCAACGAGGGGTCACAACTGAAAAATCTGATGAGTCAAAGGGATGTCAGGAAGTATTTCTTCAGCCATAGAGTTGTCAGGAAGTGGAACAATCTGGAGAGTGATGTAGTGGAGGCAGGATCCATATATCGCTTTAACAAGAGACATGATCAAGTTCTAGGAGCAGGGAGAGAGTGTGAACCTAGTAGGGCCAGGAGCTATGAATCGACCCCTGCAACCACAAATAGGCGAGTACACACACACACACCACCCCACATGTCCACACCTCATTCACCCCCTACCACAACCATACACCACAACACCCCCCACTACATCTCGTCTCCCCTATATTATGCAAACAAACTCTGCCTAAAAAAAATAATTACCATACATCATACTCAAGTAACCTCTTGTGTTATAATACTCTAGTATTAGTGTACTTTACCCAGATATTATGTTGAGATATGTTAGTTAATATGAGTGAGCAGGACACTGCCTCCTAATATGTTCTTGTTCGTTTGTTATTCTTCTTGAAGTTAGTGTTGTTATATTTGTCGTTGTTGTCGTCGTTGATGCTGTTCCTATTGTTTTTGTTATTGTTGTTTTTTATTGGTGTTATTGTTACTGACGTTGTTGTTGCTGCTAGTGCTGTTGTTGTTGCTGCTAGTGCTGTTGTTGTTGCTGGTAGTGCTGTTGTTGTTGCTGGTAGTGCTGTTGTTGTTGCTGGTAGTGCTGTTGTTGTTGCTGGTAGTGCTGTTGTTGTTGCTGGTAGTGCTGTTGTTGTTGCTGGTAGTGCTGTTGTTGTTGCTGGTAGTGCTGTTGTTGTTGCTGGTAGTGCTGTTGTTGTTGCTGGTAGTGCTGTTGTTGTTGCTGGTAGTGCTGTTGTTGTTGCTGGTAGTGCTGTTGTTGTTGCTGGTAGTGTTGTTGTTGTTGCTGATAGTGCTGTTGTTGTTGTTGTTGCTGGTAGTGCTGTTGTTGTTGTTGATGGTAGTGCTGTTGTTGTTGTTGCTGGTAGTGTTGTTGTTGTTGCTGGTAGTGTTGTTGTTATTGCTGGTAGTGCTGTTGTTGTTGTTGCTGGTAGTGTTGTTGTTGTTGCTGGTAGTGTTGTTGTTGTTGCTGGTAGTGTTGTTGTTGCTGGTAGTGCTGTTGTTGTTGTTGTTGCTGGTAGTGCTGTTGTTGTTGTTGCTGGTAGTGCTGTTGTTGTTGTTGCTGGTAGTGTTGTTGTTGTTGCTGGTAGTGCTGTTGTTGTTGCTGGTAGTGCTGTTGTTGTTGTTGGTAGTGTTGTTGTTGTTGCTGGTAGTGTTGTTGTTGTTGCTGGTAGTGTTGTTGTTGTTGCTGGTAGTGTTGTTGTTGTTGTTGCTGGTAGTGCTGTTGTTGTTGTTGCTGGTAGTGTTGTTGTTGTTGTTGCTGGTAGTGTTGTTGTTGTTGTTGCTGGTAGTGCTGTTGTTGTTGCTGGTAGTGTTGTTGTTGTTGCTGGTAGTGTTGTTGTTGCTGGTAGTGCTGTTGTTGTTGTTGCTGGTAGTGTTGTTGTTGTTGCTGGTAGTGCTGATGTTGTTGTTGCTGGTAGTGCTGTTTTTGTTGTTGCTGGTAGTGCTGTTGTTGTTGCTGGTAGTGTTGTTGTTGTTGATGGTAGTGGGTTTGTTGTTGCTGGTAGGGCTGTTGTTGTTGCTGGTAGTGTTGTTGTTGTTGTTGTTGCTAGTAGTGCTGTTGTTGTTGCTGGTAGATCTGTTGTTGTTGTTGCTGGTAGTGCTGTTGTTGTTGCTGGTAGTGTTGTTGTTGTTGCTGGTAGTGTTGTTGTTGTTGCTGGTAGTGCTGTTGTTGTTGTTGCTGGTAGTGCTGTTGTTGTTGTTGCTGGTAGTGTTGTTGTTGTTGCTGGTAGTGTTGTTGTTGTTGCTGGTAGTGCTGTTGTTGTTGCTGGTAGTGTTGTTGTTGTTGCTGGTAGTGCTGTTGTTGTTGTTGCTGGTAGTGCTGTTGTTGCTGGTAGTGTTGTTGTTGTTGCTGGTAGTGTTGTTGTTGTTGCTGGTAGTGTTGTTGTTGTTGCTGGTAGTGCTGTTGTTGCTGGTAGTGTTGTTGTTGTTGCTGGTAGTGTTGTTGTTGTTGCTGGTAGTGGTGTAGCTAACATTGAAAAATATAATTATAAGCATAATAATGATGATGATGATGATGATGATAATAATAAAATAATAATAACACTAACAATAATAATAACAGCAAAAATAACAATAATAAGAGTAATAATAATAATAGTAAAAATAAAATAATAATAATAATAAAAATAATAATAGCAAATAATAATAATAATAATAATAATAATAATAATAATAATAATAATAATAATAATAATAATAATAATAATAATAATAATAATAATAATAAAGCAAATTACACGTAGCTAAGATAATTGACATACATTCATGTAGTGTAAAAAGCTCCACGTACATTCTTGTGCCACACTTCCTTGAACACTAATGTAGCTAAGTTTATCTTACTAACACGCTCTAGTTGACCCTCCATCAGTGTGACCAACTCTGTGATGGCGTCAACCTTGTGTCTACACTGTTACCACATCTACCTTCCCGGTGTCTACACTGTTACCACATCTACCTTCCCGGTGTCTACACTGTTACCACATCTACCTTCCCGGTGTCTACACTGTTACCACATCTACCTTTCCGGTGTCTACACTGTTACCACATCTACCTTCCCGGTGTCTACACTGTTACCACATCTACCTTCCCGGTGTCTACACTGTTACCACATCTACTTTCCCGGTGTCTACACTGTTACCACATCTACCTTCCCGGTGTCTACACTGTTACCACATCTACCTTCCCGGTGTCTACACTGTTACCACATCTACCTTCCCGGTGTCTACAGTGTTACCACATCTACCTTCCCGGTGTCTACACTGTTACCACATCTACCTTCCGGTGTCTACACTGTTACCACATCTACCTTCCCGGTGTCTACACTGTTACCACATCTACCTTCCCGGTGTCTACACTGTTACCACATCTACCTTCCCGGTGTCTACACTGTTACCACATCTACCTTCCCGGTGTCTACACTGTTACCACATCTACCTTCCCGGTGTCTACACTGTTACCACATCTACGCTACATGTTACCCTCTACTTCGGTGTCTACACTGTTACCACATCTACCTTCCCGGTGTCTACACTGTTACCACATCTACCTTCCCGGTGTCTACACTGTTACCACATCTACCTTCCCGGTGTCTACACTGTTACCACATCTACCTTCCCAGTGTCTACAGTGTTGCTAGATCAACCTTCCCAGTGTCTACAGTGTTACTAGATCAACCTTCCCAGTGTCTACAGTGTTGCTAGATCAACCTTCCCAGTGTCTACAGTGTTACTAGATCAACCTTCCCAGTGTCTACATTGTTACTAGATCAACCTACCCAGTGTCTACAGTGTTGCTAGATCAACCTTCCCAGTGTCTACAGTGTTACTAGATCAACCTTCCCAGTGTCTACAGTGTTACTTGATCAACCTTCCCAGTGTCTACAGTGCTACCACATCTACCTTCCCAGTGTCTACAGTGCTACCACATCTACCTTCCCAGTGTCTACAGTGTTACTAGATCAACCTTCCAGTGTCTACAGTGTTACTAGATCAACCTTCCCAGTGTCTACAGTGTTACTAGTCAACCTTCCCAGTGTCTACAGTGTACCACATCAACCTTCCCAGTGTCTACAGTGTTACTAGATCAACCTTCCCAGTGTCTACAGTGTTACTAGATCAACCTTCCCAGTGTCTACAGTGTTACTAATCAACTTCCAGTGTCTACAGTGTTGCTAGATCAACCTTCCCAGTGTCTACAGTGTTAGCTAGATCAACCTTCCCAGTGTCTACAGTGTTAGCTAGATCAAACCTTCCCAGTGTCTACAGTGTTGCTAGATCAACCTTCCCAGTGTCTACAGTGTTGCTAGATCTACCTTCCCAGTGTCTATAGTGTTACTAGATCAACCTTCTCAGTGTCTAGTGTTACTAGATCAACCTTCCCAGTGTCTACAGTGTTGCTAGATCAACCTTCCCAGTGTCTACAGTGTAACTAGATCAACCTTCATAGTGTCTACAGTGTTGCTAGATCAACCTTCCCAGTGTCTACAGTGTTGCTAGATCAACCTTCCCAGTGTCTACAGTGTTACTAGATCAACTTCCCAGTATCTACAGTGTTGCTAGATCAACCTTCCCAGTGTCTACAGTGTTGCTAGATCAACCTTCCCAGTGTCTACAGTGTTACTAGATCAACTTAGCAGTGTCTACAGTGTAACTAGATCAACCTTCCCAGTGTCTACAGTGTTGCTAGATCAACCTTCCCAGTGTCTACAGTGTTACTAGATCAACTTCCCAGTGTCTACAGTGTAACTAGATCAACCTTCCCAGTGTCTACAGTGTTGCTAGATCAACCTTCCCAGTGTCTACAGTGCTACCACATCTACCTTCCCAGTGTCTACAGTGCTACCACATCTACCTTCCCAGTGTCTACAGTGTTACTAGATCAACCTTCCAAGTGTCTACAGTGTTACTAGATCAACCTTCCCAGTGTTTACAGTGTTACTAGGTCAACCTTCCCAGTGTCTACAGTGCTACCACATCAACCTTCCCAGTGTCTACAGTGTTACTAGATCAACATTCCCAGTGTCTACAGTGTTACTAGATCAACCTTCCCAGTGTCTACAGTGTTACTAAACCAACTTTCCAGTGTATACAGTGTTGCTAGATCAACCTTCCCAGTGTCTACAGTGCTACCACATCTACCTTCTCAGTGTCTACAGTGCTACCACATCTACCTTCTCAGTGTTTACAGTGTTACTAGATCAACCTTCCAAGTGTCTATAGTGTTACTAGATCAACCTTCCCAGTGTCTACAGTGTTGCTAGATCAACCTTCCCAGTGTCTACAGTGTTGCTAGATCAACCTTCCCAGTGTCTACAGTGTTGCTAGATCTACCTTCCCAGTGTCTATAGTGTTACTAGATCAACCTTCTCAGTGTCTAGTGTTACTAGATCAACCTTCCCAGTGTCTACAGTGTTGCTAGATCAACCTTCCCAGTGTCTACAGTGTAACTAGATCAACCTTCCCAGTGTCTACAGTGTTGCTAGATCAACCTTCCCAGTGTCTACAGTGTTGCTAGATCAACCTTCCCAGTGTCTACAGTGTTACTAGATCAACTTCTCAGTATCTACAGTGTTGCTAGATCAACCTTCCCAGTATCTACAGTGTTGCTAGATCAACCTTCCCAGTGTCTACAGTGTTACTAGATCAACTTAGCAGTGTCTACAGTGTAACTAGATCAACCTTCCCAGTGTCTACAGTGTTGCTAGATCAACCTTCCCAGTGTCTACAGTGTTACTAGATCAACTTCCCAGTGTCTACAGTGTAACTAGATCAACCTTCCCAGTGTCTACAGTGTTGCTAGATCAACCTTCCCAGTGTCTACAGTGTTACTAGATCAACTTCCCAGTGTCTACAGTATAACTAGATCAACCTTCCCAGTGTCTACAGTGTTGCTAGATCAACCTTCCCAGTGTCTACAGTGTTGCTAGATCAACCTTCCCAGTGTCTACAGTGTTGCTAGATCAACCTTCCCAATGTTTACAAGTGGTTCCTAACTTTTCTGAAGAGTCTGTAGCCCCTTCAGTTGTCTTAATATATTATTTCCGTACCTCCTGTCAAAAAAATAACTTAAAACTTCAATTGATCTCGTAAAACTTCTTTGTTTTTACAATAAAAAATACAGGTGAAGTAGATCAATGGCATTACTTATGAATAAGTAATTTATAAGAATTCAATTATAAGCAGAAATATGAGTTGTATCATGTACTTGTAGAAATAAAGATTATTATTATTAGTCTTATTTAGTGGCTCTTGTGTTTTTAACGTCTATTAGTAACGATGCCAAGACCAGTTTTGTTTTTGTTTTGTCTAGATACAGTAACACACAGGTCGCCATTTGCATCTGGACTGTTTCTAGTCTTTAATAATAATAATAATAATAATAATAATAATAATAATAATCGTCATTTCTACAAGTACAAAGTATTACTGACATCAATGACGTACTACTATATAGAAATCTTGTTATACAGAGCATTTCGGGCAAATTAGGTCAGTTTTGTCCCCCCAGGATGCGACCCACACCAGTCGACTAACACCCAGGTACCTTTTTTACTGCTAGGTGAACATGGACAGCAGGTGTCTTAAGGAAACACGTCCTAATGCTTCCACCCGTACCGGGGATCGAACCACGGACTTCAGTGTGTGAGCTGAGTGCCCTAGCAATCGAGCTACGGGTCATTGTTTATATGTGCACAAGTCTATGAGTAAGATACATGTACAACAGTTGCGTATCTTTGTTGTCCAAACACGTTTCGCCCACACAGTAGGTTCCTTCAGCCAAATACCATTTTCAACACGTGCAGAAGTGTTGAGAAAGCTGCCTTACACATACAGGTGCTGGCGAACGTCACGAGAACCTCCCAAAATGTTTCTGCTAACTATGGCCACGTTTCGAGTTGTGCACACCACACGTTTTCAACCCTCGTTGATTCAAATAACATCGGGATTCCTACATTAGCTCAACAAAATAATCTCTGAAATAATGTTGGTAGAATTACCGACAATATGTTAGGTAAAATGACACAGGTGCAACTAATGTGACATTTTTATTGTGGCAACGTTTCTCTCTCCAGGAGCTTTGTCAAGCCTAGGTAACCGCTTAACAAAGCTCCTGCAGAGCGAAACATTACCACAATAAAAATGTCGCATTAGTTGCACATGTGTCCAACGTCTATCAAAATCAGCATGACTCGTTTGTCGTGTACAATATGTAAAAAAGAAAGGGCAAGAATACACGTGTTCATAAATCCACAGTCTCTTGCATAAATCCACAGTCTCTTGTATAAATCCACAGTCTCTTGCATAAATCCACAGTATCTTGCATAAATCCACAGTCTCTTGTATAAATCCACAGTCTCTTGCATAAATCCACAGTCTCTTGTATAAATCCACAGTCTCTTGCATAAAGCCACAGTCTCTTGCATAAATCCACAGTCTCTTGTATAAATCCACAGTCTCTTGCATAAATCCACAGTCTCTTGCATAAATCCACAGTCTCTTGTATAAATCCACAGTCTCTTGTATAAATCCACAGTCTCTTGCATAAATCCACAGTCTCTTGCATAAATCCACAGTCTTTTGCATACTGTCGACTAGTTATTTTTCTTATTTTCATTGTTGACATTGTCTTCATATCTTCTGAGTGTGACTGCTATATATCTTCATTTCCCTCCCTGCCAAGATCATCTCTCACCACTCACAGATACAGATTAGAAATAAACAGGTTGCGTATCCATCCCAGACGCATAGAAACCTCTCCCTGGTCACAGTAATCTCACAGAGACTGACTCACTTGTTGCAAATTATTTTTTTATTAGTCACGAAGCACAGTTGCTTCTCTGCACCAGCAGCATACAACACTAATTTAAACTTTACCAGTACTGAAGTAAATATAATTTGTTACAGCAAAATAAAAAATTCAATGTTTTTTTTATTTGGCATAGTCACGTATCCCAAGCTTTGATTTTTGGTACCCCAGGAAGTATGGGGGCTAAGCCCCCCTCTCTCTACGTTCCCACACTGGCGGTACATGTGTGGACCAAGGGGGGGTCATGATGTCACCCTCTTTCCATTAGTTCACACCTGCACTACCAGTGTGAGAAAGCAGAGGGGGGCTTACCACCTAATCACCCCTTGTTGGAGATAAATTTTTCCACAGGGGTACATGTACCACTGGTTAAAAACCACTAGTCTACAGTGTTACCAGAGGATGAGGTCACAGTGTCCAGTTAACAACAATGACACTAGTAGTGTCCGGTTAACAGTGACACCAGCAGTGTCCGGTTAACAGTGACACCAGCAGTGTCCGGTTAACAGTGACACCAGCAGTGTCCGGTTAATTGTGACACCAGCAGCGTCCGGTTAACTGGTTTCATTGTGTGAGTTGCAGTGGATTGGTAGACACACGTCCGTGGTACCACGATCCTCTGGGGAAAAAATTGTTAGAGGATTGAATTCTGTGCGGTAAAGGGATCACCCGGGTGCTATGAATATTGCTTAATCCGGATAAACGAACGGTAAACACGCATTGTTAACCCGATTTATAAAATAATGAAAAAACCGCGACTGTTGTCCACTGGTGGTAACGTTTGTGCGGAGATAAAAGGTATAAAATACCGACACGATGGAAAAATAAACACAAATGCAGTATAATGCGATCTTTTATTGACTACGTTTCGCCCACACAGTGGGGCTTTATCAAGTCACATCATACCGCATTTGTATGTCTTTCTCCAACCTTTGTATGGCTGCCTTCATGCTGGAGAACTCCTCCTTAGTACTTCCTGGGGAAGGGAACACCGCGTGTAGAGAATGGCTTAAACACCGCGTGTAGAGAGACTTAAACACCGCGTGTAGAGTGACTTAAACACCGCGTGTAGTGACTTAAACACCGCGTGTAGAGTGACTTAAACACCGCGTGTAGTGACTTAAACACCGTGTGTAGAGTGACTTAAACACCGCGTGTAGTGACTTAAACACCGCGTGTAGAGTGACTTAAACACCGCGTGTAGATGACTTAAACACCGCGTGTAGATGACTTAAACACCGTGTAGAGTGACTTAAACACCGCGTGTAGAGTGACTTAAACACCGCGTGTAGAGTGACTTAAACACCGCGTGTAGAGTGACTTAAACACCGCGTGTAGAGAGTGACTTAAACACCGCGTGTAGAGTGACTTAAACACCGCGTGTAGAGTGACTTAAACACCGCGTGTAGAGAGTGACTTAAACACCGCGTATAGAAAGTGACTTAAACACCGCGTGTAGAGTGACTTAAACACCGCGTGTAGAGTGACTTAAACACCGGTGTAGAGTGACTTAAACACCGCGTGTAGAAGGACTTAAACACCGCGTGTAGAGTGACTTAAACACCGCGTAGTACTTAAAAGTAGTGTAAACGTTATGATTACACCGGTGTAAAAGTAGTGACTTAAACACCGTGTGAGGTGACTTAAACACCGCGTAGAGTGACTTAAACACCGCGTGTAGAGTGACTTAAACACCGCGTAGAGAGACAAACACCGCGTTAGAAAGGACTTAAACACCTGTGAGAGACGAAAAACAAAACCGAGTTTTGGTTAGGACAGGATTATAACGGATATTGAAGATAATGCCTGGTGATTGGTGGTACTTAGGACTAGTGATTGGGGGTACTTAGAACTAGTGATTGGGGGTACTTACCAGTTATTATAGACGGTTAAGGGCTTGGTGATTAGCGATGATAAAACCACCGGGTCTTTACAACACTAGCATCAAGAATACTGCCAACATTATGATATAGATTATAGTAAACTGTCAGTGTATATACAGAGATATACTCACCTCTCAATGTATATACACTTAGAGATACAGGCCTCTCGATGTATATACACTGAGATACCTCTCAATGTATATATACACACCTCTCAATGTATATATACACACCTCTCAATGTATATATACACACCTCTCAATGTATATACACTGAGATATACACACCTCTCAATTTATATACACTGAGATACACATCTCTCACTTTATATATACATCTTTCAATGTATATACACAGAGAAACACAGCTCTCGGTGTATATACAGTGTATAAAGTAGGGTCAACTAGGGTGGAGGTTAACACCAACACATACCAGTCAGGTCCAGGACCATGGTGGGTGAAGGAAGTGGGAGACGACCTAACTGAAGGGGGGTACTGAATGGGGGAATTGGGTAGGGAGGGGTGGTTAGTTTGTGGTGGGAGCTATCAACAACACGGAGACTTTTTTAAACAAAATTGGATACATCAGCTGTGTGTTTCTATGCTATTGTATAGGACGTGTTTTGCTGCCCCGTTCACCTAGCAGTGGAATAGGTACCTGGCATCCTGGGCACTATATTAACCTAATTTACCCGAAATGCTCTGAATAACAAGCGGCTTTCTGTATAGTTGTGTCATTGATGTCAGCTAGGCCTGTATACCTTGTACATGTACTTGTAGAAATAAAGATTATTATTATTATTATTAATATAGTAACAGGGTAGGAACAAAAGCTAGCTGTGTTTCCTTGTCATATTCCAGCACACAGGATGAGTCACATATATAGTACTGAAATATGTCAATCAAAGCCGGAAGACTTCGGTAGTGTCAGCCTGAGCTGGGAGACTTCCGTAGTGTCAGCCTGAGCTGGGAGACTTCAGTAGTGTCAGCCTGAGCTGGGAGACTTCACTAGTGTCAGCCTGAGCTGGGAGACTTCACTAGTGTCAGCCTGAGCTGGGAGACTTCAGTAGTGTCAGCCTGAGCTGGGAGACTTCACTAGTGTCAGCCTGAGCTGGGAGACTTCACTAGTGTCAGCCTGAGCTGGGAGACTTCAGTAGTGTCAGCCTGAGCTGGGAGACTTCACTAGTGTCAGCCTGAGCTGGGAGACTTCAGTAGTGTCAGCCTGAGCTGGGAGACTTCAGTAGTGTCAGCCTGAGCTGGGAGACTTCACTAGTGTCAGCCTGAGCTGGGAGACTTCAGTAGTGTCAGCCTGAGCTGGGAGACTTCAGTAGTGTCAGCCTGAGCTGGGAGACTTCACTAGTGTCAGCCTGAGCTGGGAGACTTCAGTAGTGTCAGCCTGAGCTGGAAGACTTCACTAGTGTCAGCCTGAGCTGGGAGACTTCAGTAGTGTCAGCCTGAGCTGGGAGACTTCAGTAGTGTCAGCCTGAGCTGGGAGACTTCAGTAGTGTCAACCTGAGCTGTGAGACTTCAGTAGTGTCAGCCTGAGCTGGGAGACTTCAGTAGTGTCAGCCTGAGCTGGGAGACTTCAGTAGTGTCAGCCTGAGCTGGGAGACTTCAGTAGTGTCAGCCTGAGCTGGGAGACTTCAGTAGTGTCAGCCTGAGCTGGGAGACTTCAGTAGTGTCAGCCTGAGCTGGGAGACTTCAGTAGTGTCAGCCTGAGCTGGAAGACTTCACTAGTGTCAGCCTGAGCTGGGAGACTTCAGTAGTGTCAGCCTGAGCTGGGAGACTTCAGTAGTGTCAGCCTGAGCTGGGAGACTTCAGTAGTGTCAACCTGAGCTGTGAGACTTCAGTAGTGTCAGCCTGAGCTGGGAGACTCAGTAGTGTAGCGGCTGGGAGACTCAGTAGTGTCAGCCTGAGCTGGGAGACTTCAGTAGTGTCAGCCTGAGCTGGGAGACTTCAGTAGTGTCAGCCTGAGCTGGGAGACTTCAGTAGTGTCAGCCTGAGCTGGGAGACTTCAGTAGTGTCAGCCTGAGCTGGGAGACTTCACTAGTGTCAGCCTGAGCTGGGAGACTTCAGTAGTGTCAGCCTGAGCTGGGAGACTTCAGTAGTGTCAGCCTGAGCTGGGAGACTTCAGTAGTGTCAACCTGAGCTGGGAGACTTCAGTAGTGTCAGCCTGAGCTGGGAGACTTCAGTAGTGTCAACCTGAGCTGGGAGACTTCAGTAGTGTCAGCCTGAGCTGGGAGACTTCAGTAGTGTCAACCGGAGCTGGGAGACTTCAGTAGGGTGATGAGAATATCGTCTAAATATTCCATTAAAGGTTCATCAGCTAGGGCAGCAGAGCTGGAGTTACTATCACTTGGGAATTACCATCTCTCAGGATGACCTGTCTCATACACAGCAAAAATTGAAAGTGTGTGAAGGTATCTGCATCATAGCAGAACGAAACAGTAAAAATTACATATAGATGAGGAAAAATAGGAAGAGGGGGATTTGGACTAAACTATATATTTAAGAATATATAAATATATACATATTTTAAAACACTATTGTATGCCTGAGAATATATACTTGCTGTAGCCTGGTAACAACCACCAAATGTAAGCTGACTCTGGTTAATGTGTACAGTGTTAAACTGCATTACTGAATATTAATTTAGCAGAGAAGTCAGGTCGCTACGACAGTGTCATACAAAAAATATTAAGTCACATAGATGCATACAAATCATGACAGTCAGCAGGCACACTCATACACACATATGCACAAAAACATAATCAGATAATTACACAAACATGTAATATATAATTAAACACACAGAGGAGCTGAGACTCGACCCCTGCAACCACATGTAAGCAAGTACACCACACGCCGCAGACCCACAAACTCTTACGTCCTCTTCATATACATAAAAGAGGCCACAAGAAAGACAAAGTTAAGCACTCAGGTGCGAGCGCAACTTGTCAAGTCCCAAGCCTCATTTTTTTCACTCCCAAGACGTCCTCACACACACTGCTGTTACTTATGACTCCAGACAGACCTATGACCCATCACCACCTTGTTATAATAACCACACCACACACACACTAACTAACTAACACACATATATACCTCTCACGCTACTGCTATTACTACTACTAATAATAACAGTAATATAATAATAATAATAATAATAATAATAATAATAATAATAATAATAATAATAATAATAATAAAACAATAATAATGAGCAATAAAAAAATTATTATTATTATTATAAAAAAAATAAGAATCGATAAATTTCTCACCTGTGAGCCTTAATTCAGAGAGAGAGGAGGGAAGAGAGAGAGAGAGAGAGAGAGAGAGAGAGAGAGAGAGAGAGAGAGAGAGAGAGAGAGAGAGAGAGAGAGAGAGAGAGAGAGAGAGAGGGAGAGGTTAACATTCCATCGTGTCTATACCATCTCATTAAGGGTGAAAATAATGGGACACAGTAACTGGTCAAGAACAAAAAGTAGTCTGCAATAATTGGAGTGCTTGTAGCTGGTAGATGTCTCCGTGTCTCTGAGGAGTGGGAGGGAGGAGGAGGAGAAGAGGGGAACAGGGGGGAAAGAGGAAGAGGGAGGAGGAAGAGGAGTAGAGAGAGAGAGTTAAAGAAAAGTTTCACATTCAGTATTATAAACACGTACTGTTACCGAAAATTAAATCATCATCAACTTTTACTCTCAAGATAATGACACTCATGTTACTTTAATGATCACTTCATTATCATATTCCTGTCATAATCACTTCACTGTCATCTTCCTGTCATATTCACTTCACTGTCATCTTCTTGTCATGATCACTTCACTGTCATCTTCTTGTCATGATCACTTCACTGTCATCTTCTTGTCATGATCACTGTCATCTTCCTGTCATGATCACTTCACTGTCATCTTCTTGTCATGATCACTTCACTGTCATCTTCCTGTCATGATCACTTCACTGTCATCTTCTTGTCATGATAACTTCACTGTCGTCTTCCTGTCATGATCACTTCACTGTCATCTTCCTGTCATGATCACTTCACTGTCATCTTCTTGTCATGATCACTTCACTATCATATTACAGAAGTAACAGTCACAAAACAAGTAAATTATATTTTTCAAATACTCTGTTTATACACATACACACAATTGCACATAACTCTTATATTATCAGTTATCTTCCAGTAACATAACTCTTATATTATCAGTTATCTTCCAGTAACATAACTCTTATATTATCAGTTATCTTCCAATAACATAACTCTTATATTATCAGTTATCTTCCAATAACATAACTCTTATATTATCAGTTATCTTCCAATAACATAACTCTTATATTATCAGTTATCTTCCAATAACAAAACTCCTATATTATCAGTTATCTTTCAAGCACATAACTCGTAAAGTCTCAGTTATCTTTCAAGCACATAACTCGTAAAGTCTCAGTTATCTTTCAAGCACATAACTCGTAAAGTCTCAGTTATCTTCCAATAACAAAACTCCTATATTATCAGTTATCTTCCAATAACAAAACTCCTATATTATCAGTTATCTTCCAATAACAAAACTCCTATATTATCAGTTATCTTCCAATAACAAAACTCCTATATTATCAGTTATCTTTCAAGCGCATAACTCGCACCTTCTAACTTCTCAACACATAAGCTGACACACGTAGCACCATCATGACCACTAAATCAACAAGTCTCTTAATAAGCAGCATGGCGTCCAATAACACTGCAGTGTACTCATTCGTTTATCATTTTTATGACCAATTAAAAAATAAGAGACTGATTTTGGTAGCGTCACTTCAAGACAACATTAAGAAGCCTTCAACAACACAACTGACAAAACTGTCTTGCAAACTTGAAGATAGTGACTGAAGACAATTGTATTCAACACTCAAGCATACTGCACTGAAGACAATTGTATTCAACACTCAACATACTGTAGAAACATGTATTCAACACTCAAGCATACTGCACTGAAGACAATTGTATTCAACACTCAAGCATACTGACTGAAGACATTGTATTCAACACTCAAGCATACTGACTGAAGACAATTGTATTCAAACTCAAGCATACTGCACTGAAGAAAATTGTATTCAACACTCAAGCATACTTGCACTGAAGACAATTGTATTCAACACTCAAGCATACTGACTGAAGACAATTGTATTCAACACTCAAGCATACTGTATGAAGACAATTGTATTCAACACTCAAGCATACTGCACTGAAGACAATTGTATTCAACACTCAAGCATACTGCACTGAAGACAATTGTATTCAACACTCAAGCATACTGCACTGAAGACAATTGTATTCAACACTCAAGCATACTGCACTGAAGACAATTGTATTCAACACTCAAGCATACTGTACTGAAGACAATTGTATTCAACACTCAAGCATATGCACTGAAGACAATTGTATTCAACACTCAAGCATACTGACTGAAGACAATTGTATTCAACACTCAAGCATACTGCACTGAAACATTGTATTCAACACTCAAGCATACTGTAGTGAAGACAATTGTATTCAACACTCAAGCATATTGCACTGAAGACAACTGTATTCAACACTCAAGCATACTGTAGTGAAAACAGCTGTATTGAACACTCAAGCATACTGCACTGAAGACAATTGTATTCAACACTCAAGCATACTGTAGTGAAGACAATTGTATTCAACACTCAAGCATACTGTAGTGAAGACAATTGTATTCAACACTCAAGCATACTGTAGTGAAGACAATTTTATTCAACACTCAAGCATACTGTAGTAAAGACAATTGTATTCAACACTCAAGCATACTGTAGTGAAAACAGCTGTATTCAACACTCAAGCATACTGCACTGAAGACAATTGTATTCAATACTCAAGCATATTGTAGTAAAGACAGCTGTATTCAACATTCAAGCATACTGTAGTGAAGACAATTGTATTCAACACTCAAGCATACTGTAGTGAAGACAGCTGTATTCAACACTCAAGCATACTGCATACGATCTTGAAATAAAATGCTTTGTAAACTTAAACTTACTAAATTGGAAAAATATTCTTGAAAACTCAAACTTGCGAACTTTAAGACAGTGTGTCTTGAAGACCAAACTTATTAGAGACCGACTGTTTGAAGTGTGAGTATTAGGAACAAGGGGATACAGATGATTCAGTCTGAGGGTGACAGGGAAGTGGAATGTATGTTGGAAGTCGAATACCTGGAGTATACCTGGAGGGGGTTTCGGGGGTCAACGACCCTGCTGGAGACAAATACCATACACAGTTGTAAGATTAAGTATTGTAGGGCTCACGTAGCTAAAACCCAGTAACACTGGTCACATCAAGCTTGTGAGGGAGTACCAGGAGCCCAAGACTCGACCCACACAAACAATCTCGAGTACAAATATATATATGTGATGCAGATGATTTATAAAAACGACAAGTTGAAGAATGTGACACTTGTGTAAAATCTAGGAATCTTTATTGCGGAAACGTTACTCCAGTCAGTGGCTTCTTCAGTCCAATACAGATAAGAACGGTGTAAGATGAAGAGTTTGAGGTAATCAGTCCGTCAGCCTTGAAGACTACGGTGCTCTTCACCAACTCCAACACTGAGGGACTGATTACCTCATCTCTTGTATATAGTTCAACAGTCTTCACATTATGTCCTTGTACTGATAAAGTCACTGGAGGGCGAAACATCTACAATAAAGATACCCAGATGTTGCACATGTGTCTAATTCTTCATCTTGTCTGTACTGTATACCATACATGTACAAGAACTATCACTAAACCCCCACAGGCAAAACGAGGCGAGTACACGAACCGAGGCGAGCACGCGCGCACGCACGAGCCCACGCACAGTTGGGTCGAGGCTTTCAAACCAGGAAAACTTATTTACCAATAGAACGTGCTCATAATCCCAACTTTTTCATTCAAGCGCCAAAGCAAACATTCTCGTATTTTAGCCCACGTAAAACTCAATTGTATTGCGCAGTGTGTGTGTGTGTACTCACCTGTATGTGCTTGCAGGAGTCGATTCACAGCGCCTGGCCCGTGTGTGTGTGTACTCACCTATTTGTGGTTGCAGGGGTCGATTCATAGCTCCTGGCCCCGCCTCTTCACTGATTGCTACTAGGTCCTCTCTCTCCCTGCTCCATGAGCTTTATCAAACCTTGTCTTAAAACTTTGTATGGTTCCTGCCTCCACTACATCACTTTCTAGGCTATTCCACTTCCTGACAACTCTATGACTGAAGAAATACTTCCTAACATCCCTTTGACTCATAGGAGTCTTCAACTTCCAATTGTGACCCCTTGTTTCTGCGTCCCCTCTCTGGAACATCTTGTCTCTGTCCACCTTATCTATTCCTCGCAGTATTTTATATGTCGTTATCATGTCTCCATGTGTGTGTGTCTGTCACTCTCTCACAACTTAAGGTTCTGAAGGGCTTAAAATTTCAGCATGTCTAGTGTACATCGATCACTGTACTTAATATTATTAAGATACCCGCTTAAGGGAAATTAGATGAAGATGCAGTCAGATGAAGCTGGAGTCAGCTGTAAACCAGAAAGTTCATTTGGAAACTTGATCTTCGTTCGTAAATATTTACATGTGAGAATTTGGTCTAAACGTGATATTCTCGAGGACTGAATGATAGCTGATGAAATAATATTCATGAAAAGGGTACAGCCAGAGTAAAATTGTTGATGGTTACCTGTCGTGTGGTGTAACAGCTGTCCACGACATGGACCTAATTGTGTGACCTTGATAATATTAATATTAGCTTTATAAATAGCAGTACTGTGAGGCCACCCACATTATCTCCAGTGCTGAAAGCTCATCTGAATTAACAGATCCAACCATGTCGGGTCCAGGCGTGAGATAACTCTCCTTACAGGGTTCTCTACCTTGTTCATAAGCCATAGATGAGACGGGGAAGGGAGGTCATCACATGACCGAGACCAAAGTCAGAAGGTATTCGTCCTGTTTCATGACGAATCTTACCTAATCTAACTTACTTCAAGGTCAAAGTGAACTTGTGGTGCAGACTCTGCTCTTGAGTAGGGACGAAATGCCTCTTAGTACAGTATGTTTTGGCTGCCTTGCCTGGCTGCCTTGCTTGGCTGTCTTGCTTGGCTGTCTTGCTTCGCTGCCTTGCTTGACTGCCTTGCTTGGCTGTCTTGCTTGGCTGTCTTGCTTGGCTGTCTTGCTTGGCTGTCTTGCTTGGCTGTCTTGCTTGGCTGTCTTGCTTGGCTGTCTTGCTTGGCTGTCTTGCTTGGCTGTCTTGCTTGACTGCCTTGCTTGCTGCCTTGCTTGACTGCCTTGCTTGGCTGTCTTGCTTGGCTGTCTTGCTTGGCTGTCTTGCTTGGCTGTCTTGCTTGGCTGTCTTGCTTGCTGCTTGCTTGACTGCCTTGCTTGGCTGTCTTGCTTGGCTGTCTTGCTTGGCTGTCTTGCTTGGCTGTCTTGCTTGGCTGCCTTGCTTGGCTGCCTTGCTTGGCTGTCTTGCTTGGCTGTCTTGCTTGGCTGCCTTGCTTGGCTGTCTTGCTTGGCTGTCTTGCTTCGCTGCCTTGCTTGACTGCCTTGCTTGGCTGTCTTGCTTGGCTGTCTTGCTTGGCTGTCTTGCTTGGCTGTCTTGCTTGGCTGTCTTGCTTGGCTGTCTTGCTTGGCTGCCTTGCTTGGCTGTCTTGCTTCGCTGTCTTGCTTGGCTGTCTTGCTTGACTGCCTTGCTTGGCTGTCTTGCTTGGATGCTTGCTTGGCTGTCTTGCTTGGCTGTCTTGCTTGGCTGGTCTTGCTTGGCTGTCTTGTGTGCTTTGGCTGTCTTGCTTGGCTGCTCTTGCTTGGACTGCCTTGCTTGGCTGTCTTGCTTGGACTGCCTTGCTTGGCTGCTTGCTTGGCTGCCTTGCTTGGCTGTCTTGTGCTTGGCTGTCTTGCTTGGCTGTCTTGGCTGTCTTGGCTGTCTTGCTTGCTGCCTTGCTTGGATGCCTTGCTTGGCTGTCTTGCTTGGCTGTCTTGCTTGGCTGTCTTGCTTGCTGCTTGCTTGCTGTCTTGCTTGACTGCCTTGCTTGGCTGTCTTGCTTGAGCTGCCTTGCTTGGCTGTCTTGCTTGCTGTCTTGCTTGGCTGTCTTGCTTGACTGTCTTGCTTGCTGTCTTGCTTGGCTGCCTTGCTTGGCTGTCTTGCTTGCTGCTTGCTTGGCTGTCTTGCTTGGCTGCCTTGCTTGACTGTCTTGCTTGGCTGTCTTGCTTGGCTGTCTTGCTTGACTGTCTTGCTTGGCTGTCTTGCTTGCTGCTTGGCTGTCTTGCTTGACTGCCTTGCTTGGCTGTTTCTCTGCTTGGCTGTCTTGCTTGACTGTCTTGCTTGGCTGTCTTGCTTGGCTGTCTTGCTTGGCTGTCTTGCTTGGCTGTCTTGCTTGGCTGTCTTGCTTGACTGTCTTGCTTGGCTGTCTTGCTTGACTGTCTTGCTTGGCTGTCTTGCTTGACTGCCTTGCTTGGCTGTCTTGCTTGCTGCCTTGCTTGATCTTCTGGCTGTCTTGCTTGGCTGTCTTGCTTGGCTGTCTTGCTTGACTGCCTTGCTTGGCTGTCTTGCTTGGCTTCGTGCTCTTGTGCCTTGGCTGTCTTGCTTGCTGCCTTGCTTGACTGCCTTGCTTGGCTGTCTTGCTTGGCTGTCTTGCTTGACTGTCTTGCTTGGCTGCCTTGCTTGGCTGTCTTGCTTGACTGTCTTGCTTGGCTGTCTTGCTTGGCTGTCTTGCTTGGCTGTCTTGCTTGGCTGTCTGCTTGTCTTGCTGCTGTCTTGCTTGGCTGTCTTGCTTGGCTGTCTTGCTTGGCTGTCTTGCTTGGCTGTCTTGCTTTGCTTGCTGTCTTGCTTGGCTGTCTTGCTTGGCTGTCTTGCTTGGCTGTCTTGCTTGGCTGTCTTGCTTGGCTGTCTTGCTTGCTGTCTTGCTTGTGCTGTCTTGCTTGCTGTCTTGCTTGACTGCCTTGCTTGGCTGTCTTGCTTGGCTGTCTTGCTTGACTGCTTGCTTGGCTGTCTTGCTTGGCTGTCTTGCTTGCTGCTTGCTTTGCTTGACTGCCTTGTTGGCTGTCTTGCTTGGCTGTCTTGCTTGGCTGTCTTGCTTGGCTGTCTTGCTTGGCTGTCTTGCTTGGCTGTCTTGCTTGGCTGTCTTGCTTGACTGCCTTGCTTGGCTGTCTTGCTTGACTGCCTTGCTTGGCTGTCTTGCTTGGCTGTCTTGCTTGGCTGTCTTGCTTGGCTGTCTTGCTTGACTGCCTTGCTTGGCTGTCTTGCTTGGCTGTCTTGCTTGGCTGTCTTGCTTGGCTGTCTTGCTTGGCTGTCTTGCTTGGCTGTCTTGCTTGGCTGTCTTGCTTGGCTGTCTTGCTGCTGCTTGCTTGGCTGTCTTGCTTGACTGTCTTGCTTGGCTGTCTTGCTTGGCTGTCTTGCTTGGCTGTCTTGCTTGACTGCTTGCTTGGCTGTCTTGCTTGCAAAATTTACCAGGTGAGTCTCGACAGTAACTGCAGTTATACTTAATCTTCACAATATTAATTTCACCCTCAGAATCTAAGAGTCTTCCATTTATTCTTACAATCCCCTTGAGAGTGAAGCACTTACCTCGACTGCCTGCCTCCCTTCCCCGTCTCATCTATGGCTTATGAACAAGGTAGAGAACCCTGTAAGGAGAGTTATCTCACGCCTGGACCCGACATGGTTGGATCTGTTGTTTGTGGGTTGTATTTGTGAAGGACCTGCCTAGTATGGGCCAACAGGCCTACTGCAGTGTTCCTCCTTTCTTATGTTCTTATGAACCTGTAACTCTGCTTACAGTATAATTTCTGACACCACCGCAGCTCTCTCTCTCTCTCTCTCTCGCTCTCTCCTCTCTCTCTCTCTCTCTCTCTCTCTCTCTCTCTCTCTCTCTCCATTTCTCTCTCTCTGGCTTTGTCCTGTCAGTCCCATCATTTCCGATCCGATGTTTTATTCCCATTCCTGGGAACTTTTCTTACTTCTTTCCATTCCCATTCCAACTCACTGAAATCCTACTTCACCATTCCCATTCCCCGGTGCATCTTCTTTTATTGTACTTTCCATTCCCATTCCAGTGTACCATTCTTATGTATTCCTATTATCATCTTGGCATTATTCCCAGTTCCTATTTTTTTGTCATTACAAGGTCAATAAAGATGAGATTTCTACATATTACCATGAGCTTTCCAGCCGTCTGTTCCAGTGAGCTTTCCAGACTTCAATTCCAGTGAGCTTTCCAGCCTTCCATTCCAATCTTCTATCCCAATGAGCCTTCCACCCTTCTATTCCAGTGAGATTTCCACCCTTCTATTCCAGTGACATTTCCACCCTTCTATTCCAGTGAGATTTCCACCCTTCTATTCCAGTGAGATTTCCACCCTTCTATTCCAGTGAGATTTCCACCCTTCTATTCCAGTGAGATTTCCACCCTTCTATTCCAGTGAGCTTTCCAACGTTCAATTCCACTGAGTATTTTCATTTCAATTCCAGCGTACAATTCCTGTGTCGTATAGTTCCCATTTCCAACACTGAGAAGAGAGACGAATACCCTATATATTTTTTGTCACAACATTGCCATTCCCACACCGGTGTGCCTACACTATAATACACGAGTGTCACTCCAGTTCCATTTATTCCCATTCCTGGGTGCCATGGTGGCACCATTCCCATGCTCGTAGAAATATCGCACTACATTTATACGAGAATTAACGACCCCAATTCAGGGCAGTGTTCCAAGGTATCGTTTCCATTCCTGTGGTATTCCCATTCCTGTGGTATTCCAAGGTGTTATTCCCATTCCAGTGGTATTCCAATGTGTTATTTCCATTCCAGTGGTATTCCAAGGTGTTATTCCTTACCAATTTCATGCTTTCAAACACCCAAACATACCAGAACACACACTAGAGGGAGAGGAGAGGGGTGAGGAGAAGAGGAATGAAGGAGAAGAGAGGAGAGTAAAAGATGAGAGAAAACCAGGCAAGACATGATTACAAGGTACCCAACTTTCAGAAGATATTCACACAGAGTAAGTGCAGCCCATTATCCCCATATGACACATATGGCTCAATGTTCCCTGGTATCCACATTGTTCCCTGGTATCCACATTGTTCCCTGATATCCACAATGTTCCCTGGCATCCACAATCTTCCCTGATATCTACATTGTTCCCTGATATCCACAATGCTCCATGGCATCCACAATCTTCCCTGATATCCACATTGTTCCCTGGTATCCACAATGGACGCTCAACACCCACTCGGATACTTCAAAGAAGAGTCTCTGCTCTCCTAGTCCCACTCTCCATATTTGAACTCCACCAGTTAGCAAAATCCACTAAAAGTGATCGACTTCCTCTCCTCTCCTTTTCTCCCCTCCTTCTCTCTTCCTCCCATCCACCGCGAACTCCCTGGGCCTGTCCTGGGAGCGAGGTTGGGCAGGCAGGTACAAGAGGCGCGTCGACCAGGTGTTTCCGAGCCATATACAGAGGTCGACTCCACCCTGCATGCTGCCACACTCCTCTTCTCTTTATGGGTTTCCACATCTTGCTGGCTCCTCCTTGAAAGGAGCTGAGGGAGAGGGACAGGAAAAAATAGGAAGAATGAAAGAGAGGAAGACACGGAGACTTAGGGATAGGAGGGAAGGAGGAGGATGTAGAATTATGGAGGGAAGAAGGGAAATATTTTCCATTAAAAGTGGTTCATAGACAGGGATGTGGTTGTTTAGCGTCTTTATAGATGGTATTTGAGGCAGTGGACCATAATAAACACTAGGAGTTTTGTATGCGAACTTCAGTAATGTTTTTTATAGAGGTCCACCCAGGAGACTTATGGAGAAGTTAGCTGCTCACAGTATTGGAAGGGAAAGTTATATCCTTCACCGAGGCAAGGCTGACAGATAGACAACACAGAATTTCTTTAAATGGGAAACATCAGAATGGGGACCTATTACAAGTGCTCAATAGGGAAATAAATAGCGACATAAGTAAATTTGCCAATGACATAAAAATAGGCCGCCAAATAGTTTCTAAGGACACCAGTGTGCTACAGGACGAACTGGATAGGTTGATGTTGTGATCGAAAAACTGGCAAGACGCATTTGAATGTGGACAAATGTAAGGTTCTAATCCTAGGACAAGAAAATAACCAGGGTACCTACAACTAAACATTATAGATCTTAACAAAACCTAATGCGAAAAATGCCTTGGAGTTTTCAATAATTCCGACAATCAGAAATATAAAGCCAACATCTTGCATAAGTTTTCGCAGTAAAGTCAACAAACGTCTTGGTTTCATATCAAGAAGTATAAATAATAGAAGTCCCCAAGGTTATAATTCAACTTCATATAACATGTTGCTCAATTTTGCTCTTCATTTACAGAAAGAACATAAATGCACTGGAAAATATACAGAGAAGGATGACAACATTAGTTCCACACATAAGAAATTTCTACAAAGATACACCGAAAGAACTGAATTTACATTATTTGAAAAGGCGTAAAATATGAGGGAATACAACCGAAGTGAACAAGTATAAAACTGGAATAAATAAACGAAGTGTACATAAGGTGCTGACTAGACTCTGAATTCAGAGTTGGAAAAGATATGGGAAAGCACTAGTTTAGCAACAGTTGTGGATAAGTAAAAGATTTCTCGCCTAGGTGAATAATTTTCTATGTATTCCGTAGCCATCCTGTGCAAACTATTAAGTAGTGTCACTGAAGCAAGAACTTCTGGTAGCTTTAAAAATATTTTGAAGAGGAACATGAGTGGGAGTAGTTGAGTGAGAGCAGACCTGATGCAGTGTACTGATGTTCTTATAGTCCTGAAAGATTATTATTCTGATATACAGTGGAAGATGTCACAGTTGCTGTTTGCTGATGACACAGTGCTATTTTGGAGACTTAAATAATGCGTTGTATACGTGTTGAAAAGAAGTTAAAGATCCCACAGACAAGAATAATGTGGTGAGGGTAAGCAGGTGTCCACACAACGAAACACTGGAAATCAGAATGGAAGAGAGGAGTATGAGGGAACTAAATATTTGTAAATGGATATTTTGACAGACACGTCAATGAAAGTCGAGAGTAAGTTAAAGAACAACTAAAGGAAAGAAAATCGCAAGTGTCGAGGAATGTTTGGAAAGGAAAGAAAGCAATTTATCAGTGGATGCGAAATGAGAAATTTATTAAGAATATAGTTGTGGCGGCGTTGTTACGCTGGTTGGAGGTCTGATCCTTGTTGTTGCAGCGAGGAAGAGGCTGGAGGCGGTGCAATAAGAAAGGAATAAGTAGTGAAGAAATTAGAAGAGTGTGTGGTGGTAAAATTCAGCCAGCAAGAGAGAGGTTTGCTAACAACATGACTTATTTCCACTAGTAAGCCTCGCTTACCCGTGACGTCATCTCCAAGCTGCTACATCTCACTTCCGGTTCCTGTAGACAAGTCCCTGGCCTCATGCCTCTGCTTTATGCTAAGACAACGACCATCAAGGTCTGAGGGACTGATCGCCTCAGAATTACATATCTACTTTCAATATCTCCAGTACTGTTATCACCTCTGTATCTGACTGAGGAAGCTGCTGCGCAGGCGAACAGTTTCGTCAGTGCTCCACTTTCGTTTTTATCATCGTAATTTAGTAGAGGTGTTGGTAGTCTCTAGTTAGTGGTCTGGTTAAGCAGGTTGTTGGTGCTGCTACCCTCCTAGCTGATGAAGGCTTGGCCCAACAGACTGTTGGTCTTGGCAGCTTGTAGTGGCACATCAGCAGCACGATTCAGTATATCAGGAATTACTAGAAGCTTCTCAAGTAGTTTATCATCTTCGTAGTTTAATATGTCCATCAAAGCGGCGATAATTAATAATTTAAGACTTCTTTTGTAAGATTTCACTAAGTTTAAGAGTCTTAAAGGCACTTGTCGATAGACACTTGGCTCCCTTTTTTTTTTTTTTTTTTTTTTTTTTGTGTGTGTGTACTCAGTTGTGATTACAGGGGTCGATTCATAGCTCCTGGCCCTGCTTCTTCACTGGTCGCTACTAGGTCCACTCTCCCTTCTCCATGAGCTTTATCAAACCTCTTCGTAAAACTGTGTATGGATCCTTCCTCCACTACATCACTCTACAGATTGTTCCACTTCCTGAAAACTCTATGACTGAAGAAATACTTCCTGACATCCCTGTGACTCATCTGAATCTTCAACTTCCAACTGTGTCCCCTTGTTGCTGTGTCCCATCTCTGGAACATTCTGTCTCTGTCCACCTTGTCAATTCATCTCAATCTTTTACATGTCGTTATCATGTCCTCCCTATCTCTCCTGTCCTCCAGTGTTGTCAGGTTGATTTCCCTTAACCTCTCCTCGTACGACATACCCCTCAGCTCCGGGACTAGACTTGTTGCAAACCTTTGCACTTTCTCTAATTTCTTGACGTGTTTGACCAGGTGTGGGTTCCATACTGGTGCTCCATACTCCATACAGTATTTTGAATGACTCCTTACTTAGATGTCGAAACGCTATTCTTGGGTTTTGCCTGGCACCCATATGCTGCAGCAGTTATTTGGTTGATGTGCGCCTCAGGAAATGTGCTCGGTATTATACTGACTTCAAGACCCTTTTCCTTGAGGAAGTTTTGCAGCCTTTGACCTCCTAGGCCGTAGACCGTCTGCGGTCTTCTTTGTCCTTCCCCTAACTTCATAACTTTGCACTTGCTGGGGTTAAACTCCAGGAGCCATTTGTCAGACCAGGCTTGTAGCCTGTCCAGATCCCCTGTGGGTTTACCTGATCCTCATCCACTTGTATTCTTCTCATTAGCTTCACATCGTCTGCAAATAGAGACACCTCTGAATCTATCTCTTCTGTCATGTCATTCACATATACAAGAAACAGCACCGGACCTAAGACTGACCCTTGTGGAAACCCACTCGACACATGCACCCACTCTGACACTTCATCACGTACCAACACACGTTGTTTCCTTCCTGTTAGTGTGCGTGCACGCGCGCATGCATACTGCAGTGTGTGTGGGCGCGCGTGCTAAGCCCTTCAACAGTCTGACGCAAGCTGTTCAACGCCTGACGCAATCTCTTCAACGTCCTGACGCAAGCCGTTTACAACCTGTTTATTTAGTGATACATGCAGCTTGGCGTACATAAATCATGTTTATTAATCAGCTGTTAGTTCAGCCGTCAAGGACCTCGTTGCTGCAGCATTTTTTTTCTTTATTTCGACAACAGCCATTCACTGTCTCGAACAATGAAAACAAAAGTAGGCGAATACAAATGTTTAAAGCACTTACAAAAGTGCTTTAAACATTTGCGACTCAGGATAAGTCTAATGTCGAGCCTCCGGATACACTATCCCTGCCATAAATGTGTGATAAAAGCAGTCTGCTACTAAGATAGTACTCAAACTATATTGTACCAGAATGAAACATTTGCGCAAGATTTAGTAATCTTTACTGAAGAAACGTTTCGCCACTGGCTGGCGAAACGTTTCCTCAATAAAGAATCCCAAATGTTGTTCTTCAACTTGCCGATTTTCAAAACAGTTTTCATGACACATTTTGTATTGGATAATCTTGAATAAGCGACACAAGAACCAAACCAACCATACCATCATCATCAGGAGCTTCCAATGTTACTGAAATGAGTAGCAAGTCTTCCTACTTATTTCCACAACATTGCAAGCTCCTGATGATGTGCTGATTGCAACGCGAAAGGCCTAGAGCTATCATTCAACTCCACCTGTGTCTCTTTTGCAGATAATCCTTTTCAGAAACATTAGTCTGGGTGTAGACTATTAAGTCCTGTGCTGTCTCCTGACTCTCGGTGTTTAAGAGTTCTCTCTCACATATCCTCATCCAGCCACACCTTCTTTGTGCCACACTCTGTAACACCTTATTTGTTCCACACCCCGTTTGTCAACACACCTGCCACACCTTGTGTCAACAACCATCGAGGGACGCAAGAATGTTGACGCCCAAGACCTTACCTTTGAGCCTGACACACAAGAGGTGGGTCACCATACTCATTAAGACCACAGGTGGGTCACTGTACTCATTATGATCACAGGAGACCACAGGTGGGCCACTACACTCATCACAGGTGAGTCACCAGACTCATCAAGACCACAGGTGGGTCACCACACTCATCACAGGTGGGATGAAATAGATAAAACGGTCACTACAATAACAATTGAACAGTAAACAACATCTAGGCGCTCACACCCGAGGCAAAAGAATGCTTGTTGTCACAGGTAGAAACGTCAAGTGCAAAACCCCGTGAACAATATTAGCACCAAATAATACACTTTTTTACACCTCAGTTGAAATAAGCTGTCCAGTTTTGGTCCCCAAATCACGTAATAGACAAAGATATAGGACAATAATGCTGATATCTTCACTATATATACTGGCTACCTCACTCTTTTCTGTTAGTGTTACTCTGTAAATGGTCCAAGACGGACCGAAACATCGGTGTAAGCTCTTCTATTCTATTTGCGGGTTATCTATCTATAACGAAATACTCGAAACAGTCTTTTTTATATAGAAAATTTGTCAGAGGAAATGTCATTCAGTCCTTTAAGACAGTAAAACAATTTGACACACTAAGACATAAATAATTACTTGAAGCGCAGAGCAAGACAATAATCCAAGCCACAAATGACGGTGGCTTAGATTTTCAAGAACAGTAAACTGGAACAGACTGTCAGCTGAAGTTGAAAGCACAAAAGAAGAAAACAATTTATGGACATAAGAACCAGTTGGGCTAACACTTTGAGAAAATGGGATTCAAATAGATGCAATGAAGAGGTTGGCTAGTTTCAACGTAGTGGATTACTATTCACAGTGTTGTCTATCCTAAGGCTACTAGAACCCTAATAATGTTAGTTTAAGATCTAGTTTGGTCGACTGGTTGACCAAGGATTACCCCGGGACATAGTATTCGTATAAACATAAATAGTAGAAGTGATAGTTTTAGTTGCAGCAGTAGTTATAGTAGTTGATGTCTCAAACCCTACATAAACGTAGCATGTACATTTCACTGTAATTTTAACCTACTCTTTTAAGGTCACAGTGGTCCTGGAAGGAGTGGAGGCTGTGGTCCTGGAAGGAGTGGAGGCTTGGGAGACAGCCTCCTGCCATGCTATCCTTGTCTTAACTATTTAGATAAAAGTAGAGGTAGTTAAAGTGTAGTCAGATAGTTGGATTCTTCTGCTATCTATCTGACTTTCTCATGTAACTCTGACCAACACTCACTCATTTCATACTGTCACTGCTTGTCTATTATATTTTGACAATGAGTCTCTCAAAATAACAGCACTGCAACTCCATCACACAAACACATAGATTTATCAAACCTAAGTTTACTGAGGAGGAGGAGGAGGAGGAGGAAGAGGAAGAGGAAGAGGAAGAGGAAGAGGAAGAGGAAGAGGAAGAGGAAGAGGAGGAGAAGGAGGAGGAGGAGGAGGAGGAAGAGGGAAGAGGAAGAGGAAGAGAAGGAGGAGTAATGGCTGAAAAAGAAGATGAGACAGAAGGTAGGGTGAAATAACCAGGACACAGGGTTTTAGTTACTCTCTCTGACCAGCTGGTCTACACACCTGTACAGCCACACTGGTATCTCACAAGCCACAAATTAAATGATCTTTGCGTCACACTTGACTCTGCTACTACACTTTCTTCCCACCAACATCACCAACACCAACACCACCACCACCAACACCACCACCACCAACACCACCAACACCACCACCACCAACACTTCACCAACTACCCTCCAGTCTTTTAAGTGTCTCACTCTACATTTTCTCACCCTTCAAGGAGAGTAAGCCTTCATGCAGATAAAGAGCTCTTCATTCAAGCAACTGGAGCTACCCTCCTCTTCCTTGGATCAAACCTGATTACCTCCCATTTTCAGGCACTGTATGAAAGTTACATGTTTAGAACTTCTCTATGAATATAATAATAATAATACAATATCATCACTACTGATAATAGTCGGTGAGTGACCCAGCGTAAAGTGGACCATAGTAGGGACACCCAGCGTCGGGGAGACGCAGGTGACGTCAATGGACGCCGCTGCTGCAATGTTATGTCAAGAGAACAGAGCGGGGTGATAGCGCTTCTTCTATCGCTTTACTCAGAGTCGTTAGAAAAAAAGAGAAGCCGCACAACATTAGGTAATGTTGGATCCCCTTGACGGGACACATGCGAACATTCAGTGGTGGACACCCATGTTCACTGATGTATCTGTGACGCCTCGTAACATACCAACCACACACTCGATTTATTTGTACAACTGAACCAGTCCACTTATATTGTTACCTGTCCCAGGTTGCAAGCTTTCCAACATTATTAATATTATTACTATTACTATTATTAGTAGTAGTATTATTAGTATTTGGTATTCCCTTAGGGGGTACCTACCTGAAGTCTACCTGGAGGGTGTTCCGGAGGTCAACGCCCCCGCAGTTCAGTCCTTGACCAGGTCGCCCTATGGATCAGGGCCTGATCAACCAAGTTGTTACTGCTGGCCACACGCAGTCCAACGTACGAACCACAGCCTGGTTGATAGGTTACCTTCAAATAGTTGACAGATTTTTTTCTTTTCTTTTTCAGTCCTCCATGATTTTCCATAATAACTTATGAACGCCTCATCCGATCGGCTTGAAATCTTCAACCCTGATGTACTGTAACTAGGAAAAGCTCCATACAACTTATGGCATGTGCAGGTTCCCTCTGGTCAATTTGATGTATCATTTCTTTATTGTATTTCATGAAACGTTAAATCTATCTGGCTATTAACTGCAAGAAGGGAAGGAGGCTCGACTCTCCCTCCTCAAATCATGACCTGATCTCTGACCAGTCAGACTGTTGGTGATGCGTTACAATGAAATCTGCGCTCTACACGACGCGATTTCCAGGCTTACTGTTTCCCATGTCTCCGAGCAAGACACCCAGTGCTGCTGCTTGTGAGACACCCAGTGCTGCTGCTTGTGAGACACCCAGTGCTGCTGCTTGTGAGACACCCAGTGCTGCTGCTTGTGAGACACCCAGTGCTGCTGCTTGTGAGACACCCAGTGCTGCTGCTTGTGAGACACCCAGTGCTGCTGCTTCTGTGAGACACCCAGTGCTGCTGCTTGTGAGACACCCAGTGCTGCTGCTTGTGAGACACCCAGTGCTGCTGCTTCTGTGAGACACCCAGTGCTGCTGCTTGTGAGACACCCAGTGCTGCTGCTTGTGAGACACCCAGTGCTGCTGCTTCTGTGAGACACCCAGTGCTGCTGCTTCTGTGAGACACCCAGTGCTGCTGCTTCTGTGAGACACCCAGTGCTGCTGCTTCTGTGAGACACCCAGTGCTGCTGCTTCTGTGAGACACCCAGTGCTGCTGCTTCTGTGAGACACCCAGTGCTGCTGTTTCTGCCTTCAAGACTATTTATAAGATCTTATCAATAACTCGAGCAGTTGTGACGTCACTTATACATGGTGCTAAAAAATACTACCGTCTGACAGTTTTACCATTAACTGTACATAACTACTACAACTGCCATAATAACTACTACAACTACCATAATAACTACTACAACTACCATAATAACTACTACAACACTGGTAATTCACTCCTCAGTACTCACATAATTCGCTGTTTACTTAGTTTTTGGCACTTTAACAGCCAGCCCATCGTCTTAATAACACACAGCATTTCACTGTTGACAAGACAGTTGAATGGGTGACTGTTTAAGACGCCTTAAACAGTCATTATCTAACTTAGATGTTTATTTTGCTCAGGGTGGGTCTCTGCGTTCTCTTCGTTTATTAGCCTCGTAGTAAGTTATAACTGGTTCATTTATATTAAGAAAGGACAATCTCACTCAAGCTAGCCTAACCTAGTTTAAGCTAACCTAAAATAACTCAAGCTAACCTAACCATCCCAAACCTAACCTAACCTAACTCAAGCAAACCTAACCTAACATAACTCAAGCTAACATAACCAAACATAAATAAAATAAATCGATAAATAAGTGAATGTTAGAAAAAGCAAAAGACCTGGACAATGTAACTGCGGTCTGACTATCTCTACTCTTATCTAAATAGTTAACACGGGGATAGTATAGCAGAAGACTATCTCAACCTTCCACCTTAAAAGAGTGGGTTAAAAATTAAAATTCTGCTATAAAATGATGACATCCGCTAAACCCATGTGGGTCATTCAGATCATGGGTTGCTCGAGACTCAATCCTCCGCCCGCTAAAACTTCAGTATTTACCTTCTTCATCTGAGGTCCGTGGTGAGAGAGGACTTCCCTGGACGTAGTGGAGTGGCCGGGGACACCACTGCTGTGGCCGGGGACACCACTGCTGTACACCACTCCTATAGAAGTTGAAGCTTCTCCACACACATCGAGTGCGGCGTTTCCAGGACCCAGGACCCCAGGACCCAGGACCCAGGACCCCAGGACCCAGGACCCCAGGACCCAGGACCCAGAACCCAGGACCCCAGAACCCAGGACCAAGGACCCCAGGACCCAGGACCCCAGGACCCAGAACCCAGGACCCCAGAACCCAGGACCCCAGGACCCAGGAACCCAGGACCCAGAACCCAAGACCAAGGGGTCAAGCTTCAGAACTCATATCAAATGCCAAAAGTCACAGGCCACAGGACCCAAGTCAAAATTCACAGGTGTCAGGTCCCAGACCCGAAGTCACAGGTTCAGGTCCCAGACCCGAAGTCACAGGTTCAGGTCCCAGGCCCAAGGCCACAGATATCAGGTCCCAGACCACCTTAAGAGTCATGACTCATTGAAATTTAACGTTATAGAATATTTTAATTCCACGGGAAGACATCGAGGGGCAGACAAGACATGCAGATAAACAAGCAGACACTGAAGAAGGTAGACAGGCAGACTAACATGAAGGCAGGCAGGCAGGCACACAAGCAGTACTGAGGAAGGTAGACAGGCAGACTAACATGAAGGCAGGCAGGCAGGCAGGCACACAAGCAAGCACTGAGGAAGGTAGACAGGCAGACTAACATGAAGGCAGCCACACACACAAGCAGGCACACAAGCTGGCGCTAAGGAAGGTAGACAGGCAGACTAACATGAAGGAAGGCAGGCACACAAGTAGGCACTGAGGAAGGTAGATAAGCAGACTAACATGAAGGAAGGCAGGCAGGCAGGCAGGCACACAAGCAGGCACTGAGGAAGGTAGACAGGCAGACTAACATGAAGGCAGACAGGCACACAAGTAGGCACTGAGGAAGGTAGACAGGCAGACTAACATGAAGGCAGGCAGGCACACAAGTAGGCACTGAGGAAGGTAGACAGGCATACTAACATGAAGGCAGGCAGGCAGGCAGGCACACAAGTAGGCACTGAGGAAGGTAGACAGGCAGACTGACATGAAGGCAGGCAGGCACACAAGCAGACACTGAGGAAGGTAGACAGGCAGACTGACATGAAGGCATGCAGGCACATAAGCAGGCGCTGAGGAAGGTAGACAGGCAGACTGACATGAAGGCAGGCAGGCACACAAGTAGGCACTGAGGAAGGTAGACAGGCAGACTAACATGAAGGCAGGCAGGCACACAAGCAGACACTGAGGAAGGTAGACAGGCAGACTGACATGAAGGCAGGCAGGCACATAAGCAGGCGCTGAGGAAGGTAGACAGGCAGACTAACATGAAGGCAGGCAGGCACACAAGCAGGCACTGAGGAAGGTAGACAGGCATACTAACATGAAGGCAGGCAGGCAGGCAGGCACACAAGCAGGCACTGAGGAAGGTAGACAGGCAGACTAACATGAAGGCAGGCAGGCACACAAGTAGGCACTGAGGAAGGTAGACAGGCAGACTAACATGAAGGCAGGCAGGCAGGCACACAAGCAGGCACTGAGGAAGGTAGACAGGCAGACTAACATGAAGGCAGGCACACAAGCAGGTACTGAGGAAGGTAGACAGGCAGACTAACATGAAGGCAGGCAGGCAGGCAGGCACACAAGTAGGCACTGAGGAAGGTAGACAGGCAGACTAACATGAAGGCAGGCACACAAGCAGGTACTGAGGAAGGTAGACAGGCAGACTAACATGAAGGCAGGCACACAAGTAGGCACTGAGGAAGGTAGACAGGCAGACTAACATGAAGGCAGGCAGGCAGACACACAAGCAGACACTGAGGAAGGTAGACACTCAGACTAACATGAAGGCAGGCAGGCAGACACACAAGCAGACACTGAGGAAGGTAGACAGGCAGACTAACATGAAGGCAGGCAGGCAGACACACAAGCAGACACTGAGGAAGGTAGACACTCAGACTAACATGAAGGCAGGCAGGCAGGCACACAAGCAGACACTGAGGAAGGTAGACAGGCAGACTAACATGAAGGCAGGCAGGCAGACACACAAGCAGGCACTGAGGAAGGTAGACACTCAGACTAACATGAAGGCAGGCAGGCAGACACACAAGCAGGCACTGAGGAAGGTAGACACTCAGACTAACATGAAGGCAGGCGGGCACACAAGCAGACACTGAATAAGGTAGACAGGCAGGCAGGCAGACACACAAGCAAGCACTGAGGAAGGTAATCAGGCAGGCAGGCAGCCACACACACAAGCTGGCACTAAGAAAGGTAGACAGGCAGACTAACATGAAGGCAGGCAGGCAGGCAGGCACACAAGCTGGCACTAAGAAAGGTAGACAGGCAGACTAACATGAAGGCAGACAGGCAAGTACACATTCAGGCACTGAGGAAGGTAGAGACAGGCACACACACAAGCAAGCACTGAGGAAGGCAGACTAACAAGAAAGCAGGCAGGCAGGCAGGCAGGCAGGCAGGCAGGCAGGCAGGCAGGCAGGCAGGCAGGCAGGCAGGCAGGCAGGCAGGCAGGCAGACAGTCAGACAGGAGTTAGGGAGGAGGGGCATGATAAGTGGGGTCTATTTCAGATTGCAGTTATCAGGAGCATCTCTGACACATTTTTCACCTGGGCAACAATTAACGAGTGATGGCAACAGCCACACTTTCAATACCCTGAGAGGCGGCATCACAGTCGCAAAAACTGTACCTGCGCTGCAGTGCCAGACCTCATTTGCATAAGTGTTCCATCTTACCCGTGTTGATTAGTACTTCACTTTGCTGCCTCCACCCTCTCTTCTATCTCCCTGTCTCTCTCTTCTCTCTCCTCGTCCCTCTCTTCTATCTCCCTGTCTCTCTCTTCTCTCTCCTCGTCCCTCTCTTCCTCCCTGTCCCTCTCTTCTCTCCCCTCGTCCCTCTCTTCCTTCCTGTCCCTCTCTTCTCTCTCCTCGTCCCTCTCTTCCTTCCTGTCCCTCTCTTCTCTCTCCTCGTCCCTCTCTTCCTCCCTGTCCCTCTCTTCTCTCCCCTCGTCCCTCTCTTCCTTCCTGTCCCTCTCTTCTCTCTCCTCGTCCCTCTCTTCCTCCATGTCCCTCTCTTCTCTCTCCTTGCCCCTCTCTTCTCTCTCCTCGTCTATCTATTTTCTCTACCCATCCATGTCCCCCCTGCTATATCCACCACTGTCACACCCACCACTGATACACCTACCACTGACACACCCACCACTGACACACTCACAACTGATACACCTACCACTGACACACCCACCCCTTCCACACCCACCACTGACACACCCACTGCAATCACACCCACCACTAACACACCCACAACCGATACACCTGCCACTGACACACCCACCACTGACATTCACCCCTTTCACACCCACCACTGACACACTCACCCCTTCCACACCCACAACTTGATACACCCACCAGTGCCACACTCCACTACCCACCAGAGCCTCATCCACCAGTCCCACACTCGCCACACCACTACCCACCAGAGCCTCATCCACCAGTGCCACACTCCCCACACCACTACCCACCAGAGCCTCATCCACCAGTGCCACACTCCCCACTCCACTACCCACCAGAGCCTCATCCATCAGTGCCACACTCCACTACCCACCAGAGCCTCATCCACCAGTGCCACACTCCACACATTACTACCCACCAGAGCCTCATCCACCAGTGCCACACTCCACACACCTTGTGCCACACCTCTGTTACTCGACGCTGCCATATTAAAGATGAGATGTGGAGTGTCAAGACGCGGAGGCTGGAGCTGATCTGCATACTGGAGGCTGCATCTTGCCTTCTCTATACCTCCACCCCTCCCTCCTTACCCCCACCCCTACCTCTCTACTTCCACCCTCCCTACCTCCACCCCTCTCTCCCTACCTCCACCCCTCCCTCTCTACCTCCTCCCCCTCTCTACCTCCACCCTCACTACCTTTACCCTTCCTACCCTCTCTACCTCGACCCGTCCCTTTGTACCTCCACCACTCCCTCTCTACCACCACCCCTCCCTCTCTACCTCCACCCCTCCCCCTCTATTTCTTAAACATATAATGACTGTTGTAATACATTTATGAAAAAAACAGACACAAATGCAGTATAATGTGATCCTTTATTGACTACGTTTCGCCCACACAGTGGGCTTTATCAAGTCACAAACGGATCACATTATACTTCATCTGTGTCTATTTTTCCACCGTGTCGGTATTTTATACCATTTATCTCCATCGTAATATACTTATGTACATAAGTAGCTAGATATATTATGTACATAAGAAGCTAGATATATTATGAACATAAGTAGCTAGATATATTATGTAAATTAGTAGCTAGATATATTACGCCATCTAAATTTCTCCCAGCCCTTCTATTTCCTCTGTTTATATAATGTCTTCTGCCCTCGCTCTATGATGGAGATATCTTCATACAATTTCTATTTCTGCTGTGTATTAGGTAGGTCATCCTGAGAGATGATAATTCCCAAGTGATAGTAACTCCAGCTCTGCTGGAAGATAACCTTTGAAGCTGTCGTAGCTGATTAACCTTTAATGCAATATTTAGACGATATCCTCATCACCCTATTGAAGTCTCTCAGCTCAGGTTGACACTACTGAAGTCTCTCAGCTCAGGCTGACACTACTGAAGTCTCTCAGCTCAGGCTGACACTACTGAAGTCTCTCAGCTCAGGTTGACACAACATAAGTCTCTCAGCTCAGGTTGACACTATTGAAGTCTCTCAGCTCAGGTTGACACTACTGAAGTCTCTCAGCTCAGGCTGACACTACTGAAGTCTCTCAGCTCAGGCTGACACTACTGAAGTCTCTCAGCTCAGGTTGACACAACATAAGTCTCTCAGCTCAGGTTGACACTATACATGAAGTCTCTCAGCTCAGGTTGACACTACTGAAGTCTCTCAGCTCAGGCTTGACACTACTGAAGTCTCTCAGCTCAGGTTGACACTACTGAAGTCTCTCAGCTCAGGTTGACACTACTGAAGTCTCTCAGCTCAGGTTGACACTACTGAAGTCTCAGCCAGGTTGACACTACTAAAGTCTCCAGCTCAGGTTGACATTACTAAAGTCTCTCAGCTCAGGTTGACACTACTGAAGTCTCTCAGCTCAGGTTGACACTACTGAAGTCTCTCAGCTCAGGTTGACACTACTAAAGTCTCTCAGCTCAGGTTGACACTACTGAAGTCTCTCAGCTCAGGTTGACACTACTGAAGTCTCTCAGCTCAGGTTGACACTACTAAAGTCTCTCAGCTCAAGTTGACACTACTGAAGTCTCTCAGCTCAGGTTGACACTACTGAAGTCTCTCAGCTCAGGTTGACACTACTGAAGTCTCTCAGCTTAGGTTGACACTACTGAAGTCTCTCAGCTCAGTTTGACACTACTGAAGTCTCTCAGCTCAGGTTGACACAACTGAAGTCTCTCAGCTCAGGTTGACACAACTGAAGTCTCTCAGCTCAGGTTGACACTACTGAAGTCTCTCAGCTCAGGTTGACACTACTGAAGTCTCTCAGCTCATGTTGACACTACTGAAGTCTCTCAGCTCAGGTTGACACAACTGAAGTCTCTCAGCTCAGGTTGACACATTTCAACATTATATATAAGACGCATCCTGTATGATGGAATATGACAGGGAAAAAGTAGTAGTATCTGTACAGTAGTAGTAGTAGTAGTAGTAGTAGAAGTAATAGTATAGTAGTAGCAATGGTCGGAGTATTAGTATATGTATCAGGAGTATTAATGAACACTACGAAGCTAAAGCTCTACTTCCTGGTGTCGTATGAAGGATGCTGCCTCGTACTTCACCAACACAAGATACTTCTCTCACACTTTCTGTGACACCAATGTTATGTGAGTGACTGAAGGGTGGGGAGAGTGTCTTCTGCTATACTATTCTCACCTCATGTGTCTGGACACGAGACAACGCACATAATATAACCTATATGTGTCTTCTCATGGTATTTTCTATTCCCTTCATCACCTCCTCCTTTTATTTCCCTCTTTCCATGCCCCTCCATCTCTCTCTCTCACCCCACAAAACAAATCTCACGGCTTTACAACACCGCCACAAAAAGAGCCATTTATCCATTGCTAGAAAAAAACGTGATTAATTCCTTGACAATATTTCACGACAATTTCCTGAGTTGATCTTCTAAACACCTGCATGAACCACGAAATATTATTTTTTCACGTCAATCTTATATTTCCTCTGTTCTTCACTGTTAGTTTTCATGTATATTCGTGTTACTTTCTTGTTTTATTTTGCCTTTTTCTTAATGCACTGGAGAGAGAGAGAGACAGTGTGTGTATGTGTGTGTGCATATTATGTATGTCCTGCTATGGCCTGAGAGATAATGCTTGTAAATAATTTCGTCTGTTTGCGAAGAGATAGAGAGAGTGTGTGTGTGTGTGTCAGGTTCAACATGGTTATGGAGACAGTAGTAAGATGATGAGTAGCTTAAAGACGTTGTCACTTCCAGACTGAGGTTGAATTACAAGTGTATTTGACAGGTCAGCTTGTATGGCGATGTTTGTCACATGATACGTCAAACGTGTGCACCAAGACAGGACCATACACCAGAAAAACGTGTGCACCAAGACAGGACCACACACAGAAACACGTGTCACCAAGACAGGACCACACACCAAAACACGTGTGACCAAGACAGGACCACACACCAGAAACACGTGTGCACCAAGACAGGACCACACACCAGAAACACGTGTGCACCAAGACAGGACCACACACCAAAAACACGTGTGGACCAAGACAGGACCACACACCAGAAACACGTGTGCACCAAGACAGGACCACACACCAGAAACGTGTGACCAAGACAGGACACACACCAGAAACACGTGTGACCAAGACAGACACACCAGAAACACGTGTGACCAAGACAGGACCACACACCAAAAACACGTGTGGACCAAGACAGGACCACACACCAGAAACACGTGTGCACCAAGACAGGACCACACACCAGAACGTGTGCACCAAGACAGGACCACACACCAGAAACACGTGTGCACCAAGACAGTATCACACACCAGAAACACGTGTGCACCAAGACAGGACCACACACCAAAACACGTGTGGACCAAGACAGGACCACACACCAGAAACACGTGTGCACCAAGACAGGACACACACCAGAAACACGTGTGCACCAAGACAGGACCACACACCAGAAACACGTGTGCACCAAGACAGGACACACACCAGAAACACGTGTGCACCAAGACAGGACCACACACCAAAACACGTGTGGACCAAGACAGGACCACACACCAGAAACACGTGTGCACCAAGACAGGACCACACACCAAAACGTGTGCACCAAGACAGGACCACACACCAAAACACGTGTGACCAAGACAGGACCACACACCAGAAACACGTGTGACCAAGACAGGACCACACACCAAAACACGTGTGGACCAAGACAGGACCACACCCAAAACACGTGTGGACCAAGACAGGACCACACACCAAAACACGTGTGGACCAAGACAGGACCACACACCAGAAACACGTGTGGACCAAGACAGGACCACACACCAGAAACACGTGTGACAAGCAGGACCACACACCAAAACACGTGTGGACCAAGACAGGACCACACACCAGAAACACGTGTGCATTAAGGCAGGACCACACACCAAAAACACGTGTGGACCAAGGCAGGACCACACACCAGAAACACGTGTGCACCAAGACAGGACCACACACCAGAACGTGTGCACCAAGACAGGACCACACACCAGAAACACGTGTGCACCAAGACAGTATCACACTCCAGAAACACGTGTGCACCAAGACAGGACCACACACCAAAAACACGTGTGGACCAAGACAGGACCACACACCAAAAACACGTGTGGACCAAGACAGGACCACACACCAGAAACACGTGTGGACCAAGACAGTATCACACTCCAGAAACACGTGTGGACCAAGACAGGACCACACACCAAAAACACGTGTGGACCAAGACAGGACCACACACCAGAAACACGTGTGCACCAAGACAGTATCACACACCAGAAACACGTGTGCACCAAGACAGGACCACACACCAAAAACACGTGTGGACCAAGACAGGACCACACACCAAAAACACGTGTGGACCAAGACAGTATCACACTCCAGAAACACGTGTGCACCAAGACAGTATCACACTCCAGAAACACGTGTGGACCAAGACAGGACCACACACGGGAGCGTAACCTTCTAGAGATAAGACCAAAACTAAAGACATAAGTTGTAGAATAGTCTTTTATTGGAACAATGTTTCCCCCCCCTCTGTCCAGCTTTACTGACTTGAAAGCTCTAAACTGAGCGAAACGTCGGCGCCTTGTGTCTCCTCTTGACTACTGTCGGCAGTAAGACACCTGGAAATCCAGATAGGAGTTAATTCACCAGAAAAAAGAAACTCACTTCTCTTAACAGTATTTGAAATTCTGAGACTGTCTCGATATTCCCCATCAGATCAATAATCATCAGACTCTCATTTAGAAAATGGCTGTAATATCCTTATAACTACATACCCAAAGGGGTCTAATAAGGACCCTTTGTAGCCCCCTGTAATCGTCTTTTTTACATGGTTTAATTTACAAACTAGAATCATTATACATCAGCTCAGTTAAGAGTCCAGTCCTATATAAGGTATGTACCACCCCCCAGGATGCCACAAACAACAGACTACTAACACCCAGGTACCTATTTAATACTAGATGAACAGAGGCAGCAAATATAAATAGATTAGTCTATATATCCCGCCAGGAAAACAAACTCGGGCTCATTTGGTTGTGAGACGAACACTATCATCGTTTTCTTGCTACCATTCACAGGATGAGTTGTATGTACACAACAAACTGCTGCTTAGACAGTCAGTGTCAAGTAACACTACATGAACTGTACATGAAGACAGTTTCGGGATAATCGTGCCAGCGACCCGGTCCCAGACCAGACCTTGTTGTTTATGAACAGAGAGTGTTGATCAACCGTTGTCAAATACATAGATTCACAACAAGACCACCGACGACATTCCTTTACCGACGAAAAAATCAAAGTTCCGGGTCGGAGAAACCCGAGTCTTTACTCTATCTTCAGCCCTCAAAGTCGGGTTGGGTCGGGGTTTCAGGTTGGGAAAGCGCTCATAAAGTGTTGGGTGCAGTGAGCGCCGCGGAAACTGATACCTGTCGCAAAAGGCAGAGGTCTGACATCAATCCCAGAGATAAAGTCCTCCCAGACGACTTAATCCACCCACTAACCTTGTGATTTGTCACTCTTCCCATACTCACTTACCCTCCCCCTCCATCTCTCTCTCTTTTAGTTTATATTTACACTTAAGGGGCTTATAGAAAAAAACATATTCCTTAGGTTGGTAGAGTGGTTAATAGTTGGTTGGTAAACACGAACAATCCAGGGAGCCATGTTGAAAATGATAAAAATACCGACAAGTTGATGATTAAAACACAGGTGCAACAGTTTGGTATCTTTACTGTTGCACCTGTGTCTTAATCATCAGTCCAGGGAGCTACTAGCTTCTTGTCATGCAAGTGTGAAACTAAAGCCTGTTAAATGTTTTGCACTCTGGCAGGGATGCTGATCTCTGTATCTCATGACTATGTAACATAGCAAGTACATTCTACAAAATTCTTCTTACATTCAGTTTAAACCTCTCTTCACTTTCTTGCATTTTTTTTATTAATGGTTTTAATTTCTGCGATATTTCTTTACAAATTTAGAAAGGCCGAGACCGGGACGCAGGAGCGGTGATCCCAGGAGCCATTTCCTTCACTAAGAACAAAAGGCGATCGCGTCTATCTACAGAAGCATATTAACACAAGTGAGCCTTCCTGCCCTGAGCCTGAGAGTTGTAATTCCCTTGCCCCTGCTCCTAAATCCTGGATGGCCGGCCACCACCTCCGTGTAAGGGCCACAATGTGCATAAATTGAGATATTGTGGAGTAGGAGCCACCTGCTGTGACCCAGCCCATGACAAACGATGCCAATGTCGGGGTGAGGTGGTCTGCCTGCCCTGGGAGAGGTGGTCTGCCTGCCCTGGCAGAGGTGGTCTGCCTGCCCTGGCAGAGGCACGGGGGCGGATGGAAGAAACACGAAATAGGAACGAGAATGAAAGGAGCAAGGATGGGAGGGGGTAGGAGGGGTATTAATGGGATGGAAGTGGACATAGAAGGGAGCATGAGAAGGGTATGAGAAGGGCATGAAGATCATGGGAGGCACATGGGAAGGGAAGGGGGGGGAAGGAGAGGGGTCGGGTGCTATAACAATTCAAGCAAATACTATGACTACTAGCGCCCACGTATATAACTGCACACTATACTGTTTATCACAATATAAAAAAAAAAACAATAATATTTCAACGAAGAAAAGAAGGAAAACAACTGATATCTTAAGTGGCACTGATATGAAGAAGAGTGAAAAGTTACAATATAACTCAAAGTCTTCCCTTATTATCTCTCTCTTAATTCTGTCCTTTACTCTCTCTCTCCCTCAGTCTCTCATCTTCACTTTTTCTGACGCTCCCTCACTCTCTCCTTCAGTTTCCCTTTACTCTCTCCCTCTCTTACCTCATTCTAAGACTAACATATCGACTATGTGGCACCATTACTTGTGGCACCATTACTTGTGGCACCCATTACTTGTGGCACCATTACTTGGCAGGGTGGAAGCATCAGCTAGGTTATCTTGGTGTAGACGTATCCTTCACTAAATCTACCACACCACAACTAAATAAGAAATGCAAAGATACGCTAAATGTTCTGACAGCAGTTGCTGGCTACAACCTCAACTATGGTGCTAATACAAGGAGAGTGAGAACGATGTAAAGCTCTCGCTTCACACGGTGAGGGTCCGGGTTCGATTCCCGGCAAGGGTGGAAACACTGGGCGTGTTTCCTTATACGCCCAATGTAAAATGGGCACTTGGGTGTTAGTCGACTTGTGTGGGTCGCATCCTGGGACAAAACTGACCTAATTTGCCCGAAATGCCAGACAAGTGGAAAAGGGCAAATGTAATACCTATTTACAAGGCAGGTGACAGGTCCTTAGCTTCGAACTATAGACCAATAAGCCTTACCTCCATAGTTGGTAAATTTATGGAATCAATAATTGCCGAGGCAATTCGTAGCCATCTTGAAAAGCATAAATTGATTAATGAATCTCAACACGGTTTTACAAAGGGGCGTTCATGTCTTACGAATTTACTAACTTTTTTCACTAAGGTGTTTGAGGAAGTAGATCATGGTAATGAATATGATATTGTGTATATGGACTTCAGTAAGGCTTTCGATAAAGTTCCACATCAGAGGCTACTGAGGAAACTTAAGGCACACGGAATAGGAGGAGAAATTTTTCCTGGGTAGAGGCATGGTTGACTAATAGGCGGCAGAGAGTTTGCATAAATGGAGAGAAATCAGAATGGGGGCGTGTCTCAAGCGGTGTTCCACAGGGGTCAGTTTTGGGCCCCCTGTTGTTTACAATTTACATAAACGACATAGATGAGGGAATAAATAGTAGCATAAGTAAATTTGCTGATGACACCAAAATAGGCCGTCCAATTCATTCAAACGAGGACATTAGAGCACTCCAGGATGATTTGAATAGACTGATGCAGTGGTCGGAGAAGTGGCAGATGCAGTTTAATGTAAACAAATGCAAAGTTCTAAATGTTGGGCAGGACAATAACCATGCCACATATAGCTGAATAATATAGATCTTATTACTTGTAATTGCGAGAAGGATTTAGGAGTTCTGGTTAGTAGTAATCTGAAGCCTAGACAACAGTGCATAAGTGTTCGCAATAAAGCTAACAGAATCCTTGGCTTCATATCAAGAAGTATAAATAACAGAAGTCCTCAGGTTGTTCTTCAACTCTATATATCTTTGGTTAGGCCTCATTTAGATTATGCTGCACAGTTCTGGTCACCGTATTACAGAATGGATATAAATGCACTGGAAAACGTACAGAGGAGGATGACAAAGTTGATCCCATGTATCAGAAATCTTCCCTATGAGGATAGACTGAGGGCCCTGAATCTGCACTCTCTAGAAAGGCGTAGAATTAGGGATGATATGATTGAGGTGTACAAATGGAAAACAGGAATAAACAAAGGGGATGTAAATAGCGTGCTGAAAATATCCAACCAAGATAGGACTCGCAGCAATGGTTTCAAGTTGGAAAAGTTCAGATTCAGGAAGGATATAGGAAAGCACTGGTTTGGTAATAGAGTTGTGGATGAGTGGAACAAACTCCCGAGTACCGTCATAGATGCTAAGACGTTGTGTAGTTTTAAAAATAGGTTAGATAAATACATGAGTGGGTGTGGATGGGTGTGAGCTTGTACTAGGTCAGATGCAGTGCTCCTTCCTTAAGTGAATGTAACCTGACCTGTACTAATTCCTTAAGTGGAAGTGACCTGACCAGGTGGTCGGCTGGACAATTATATGAGTGGGTGCGGTTGGGTGTGAATTGGTCCTGACTAGGTTGTGCTACTAGGTCAGATGCAGTGCTCCTTCCTTAAGTGAATGTAACCTGACCTGGCTGGGTCGGGCATTGGCTTAAGCCGTTGGAGATTTGGACCTGCCTCGCATGGGCCAGTAGGCCTGCTGCAGTGTTCCTTCTTTCTTATGTTCTTATGTTCTTATAACAAGTGGCTTTCTATATAGTAGTATGTCATTGATGTCAGCTAGGCCTGTATACCATGTACTGTACATGTACTTGTAGAAATGAAGATATTATTATTATTATTATTATTATTATTATTATTATGTACATAGCCTTTATTAGGTCCTTAAGCTAATACAAAACGGAATCCTAAGAATTATTCTTGGCTGTCCTAAAACATGAGTGCCAGACACAGCAACAATATGGACTCTCGGTACAGAGAACATGACAACTACTTATTACCGCTGACCCAATATTTGGGCATGACCTACTTCCACTGGGAAATCTTGCCTACCAATGACGATGCCTTCATCTGCTGCAACTCGTCTGACCCTAGTATATACGCAGTGTCCTCTTCCCGTGCTTCAGATTAATCGAGACTGTGTTCTCGACACTTGCTCCTAGTCTGTGGGACTGATTACCTCATCTTCAGTCTCTTCAGCTTTCTGTTTTTGTCCCTATATTGTTGTGATTAAGTCACTGGTTGGCGAAACGTCTACATAAAGATTCCCATTTACTGAACATAAGTCTAATACTATCCTAAAACTACCAAGGTTCTTAATATTAGGAAGGAGCTTGGTGTTCCTAGTATCAGTGATACGAGTATTGAGATTAACACTGTACTTGGTATTAGAATGTTAAGAAATAAACCAGACATTGCTACCACAAATCTTACTAAATGTCTAGTAGTAAAAAAAAAAGTCTAAACAGGGTGTTAAAACGTGCAAGTACATTAAGTTTTATAACCTGCAGGAAGCGTATCCCTCTGGACAAGAGCATTTGAACCCTCCATGGAAGTTGTATTCATTTAATATCACCTATCTTAAAGCTTCTTCCAAGAAGCCCATCACCAGTAATCCCTTCTTAAATCATTTGCAAAGGCAACTGCTCAAGAAGAAAGATCTCGCGTAATTGTTCGTAATAATATATCATAAATTACAAACACTGATGGATCTAAGGAGTTTACTGGCTGGGCTGCATCTGCTCTTGTTGCCACCTCTTTAAATAACAACTTCACCAACTGAGTTAGGAATAAGAATTAACAACTGGGCGGCTACACTGCAAACTGAATTGTTTGTCATCCTCATGACAGTAAAGTTAACCTATGAGTCTCAGCTTGACTCTTGGATTATAATTAAGTCAAGCTGGTTTAAAAACTCTGAAAAATTTGGTGCTTCGGAGAAAAAAAATGTATTTCATTTTAAGGTTTCTGGGATGCTGAAAACTAATATGACCATAATAACACTCAAGGGGCTCAAGTTCTAAGGAAATTTATTTACACATTATGCGTATAAGTATACAATATATTAGTAACATACCTGTATAAAGAATTTATCTATATTGATTCAACTGAACGCTTTGCTTGTCTCCTGTATTCTACTTCTGGAGCATCTCTTGTTATTCTCCAGTAGTAATCTGCTGACAATAATGAATCCCCATTTTCTCTGGTAGTGTTTCTCCATGACCGACATGGCTTCCCATTATACCCTTGAATTTGTATTGATAAAGAAAATGGATGGCGAAACGTCTACAATAAAGATACTCAAATGTTGTACATGTCTAATTCTTCATCTCGTCGGTATTGTATACCGTACACGTACAAGTGACATGTACTGGTGGAAACGTTCACAATGTTCATTACTGACTGCTACGAAGTTGGCCGGGGGAAAATCTAGGTGCGATGGAGGAAATGTATCTTTAAGGACATGTTTGAGCCCATTATTTGTTAGGACAATACCAGGTTTTCCAGTAGCTTCCTGTAACTGTCAACTTTGGTACTTCAGGAAAATTGCTTATTGCTAACCGGAAAGCGTATTTTTCTCCTTACCAACTATGATAACGTCAAGAATGAGATCTGCAACATTTGGGGATATTTATTTATAAACGTTTGCACGGTTCTTACCACTGGACTGATGAAGCCACTGGCTGGCGAAACGTTTTCTCAACAAAGCTTCCCAAATGTTGGACAAGTGTCTCATTCTTCAACTTCTGGTTTTAATAAACCATTTATCACATGATACGGCCAAACTCCTCTTAAAGTAGCTGGCGCATCAAACACCCTCATGACTCTTGCTTCACTCAACCTTGGGAATTTACCACCAAGGTACCTACTAAAGGCTGCCGCCATTTTATCCACAACCTTAACAAAAATTTTCATGAGGTCTACGTAGTTTGATGTGTTAAATGTAGTAACAAAATCCTACTTGATTTTACAAGTGGAGGATACTGAGCACTTTTTTGTTGTAGATTGCAATGAGTGTGTGAGTGGCCAGTCTTTCTTGATGTAATACGAAGTGTTCGCCTGACTATCCTAGCCACACAGTAAACAACAATAGTGTAGCTACAGTACAAGCGAGGTAGCAACCCCTTTCAAGTCGACACAAAGCTGCCCTGATCTTTGTCATAGTTTATGCAGTTCAAAATCTACTTCATGTTGTTATGTTTTCTTAATGTGGACTGCAAAACCAACTGGAATTGACAGCAACGCGTTGCCAACATACAACAAAATAGCCTTTAGACGCTGATGAATCAATCAATTATGAATGACATTTAGAGGTGTTATCAGACCAGCGGTGTCTTTGCAGGCTACAAGGTCACCTACTATGATGGAGAGTGAGTCACTAAACATGCTCTAACATTTTCAGAAAAGACATTCCCCTGCTGCAATTTGAAGCTAAACAATTCGAAATTTGAAAAAAATAAGAGATAAGAAATAATTAAAATTGTAGTATTTTTAAACAATTAAGCACTGTGGGTTTATTTAGCCTCCTCCCTTCCCATCTCAAGGATAACAACAACCACCCTGTGTCCATATCTTTATAAATAAAGCCAATTTGCAATTTTAAGCATCATTTTCCTATTCAATTACCAAAGATTAGTAAAGAATGACTAGTTATATTTCAGAAGCATCTTGAGTGTAAACCAGTGGATTAGTTACTCTAGGTGATCAGTGAGGGCACCTGACTCACATAACTCAACATGCTCACTGGAGAAGCACCGCATAGATATTAAAATACCAGAGAAAAGGAATTAATGCGTCATTCTTATGGATTCCGTCACACACTGAATTACTCCTACATGCTGAAGTAGCTAGAGAAAGTAGCTAGAGAAAGTACCCTGAAGGAAACTGTAGACAGTAACTTGGGTATGCCTGTTTCAAGCATCAGGAGTATATTAGTAGATATGTAAATAATGAATCTGAATGTCATAGGAATACACTTAGAAGCCTGATTAGATTTATAACTCACTATGATAACATGAACGCAGATAAGCATGTTTACAGAGCAATTTGCAATGTAAACAGACTAACTGATGTTGTGGAAGTTTGGCAAACACAGAGATGATAATCAAACTAAATGCAAAGTATGTGGTCAACCTTATAGTAACTCTCTAGAACAATAGGAATATAAAGATATACAGAATAATAACTTATGTGATATGTCAAGGTATCTTACTAATGAAAATAAGATACTAGACATATTAAATAAATATCCTAAATTTGCTTACGACAGATAAGAGCTAATTTGCAGATACATATTCAAATGTACTCCTGTTAACCCTTTTGGAGCCTGGTTAATAGCCCTTTTGTATCCACATGCTCTTGCGCTACCGACCACAGTATGGATATTGGGTGCACAATAAAGTAACCACATCGGTGGCAAAGTCTAAATTAATAATATCTAACCCACGCTGTATCCTCATCCACTCTCCTACCTTGCTCACTATCTTCCATCATCCACTCTCCTACCTTGCTCACTATCTTCCATCATCCACTCTCCTACCTTACTCACTATCTTCCATCATCCACTCTCCTACCTTGCTCACTATCTTCCATCATCCACTCTCCTACCTTGCTCCCTCTCTTCCATCATCCACTCTCCTACCTTGCTCACTCTCTTCCATCATCCACTCTCCTACCTTGCTCACTATCTTCCATCATCCACTCTCCTACCTTGCTCCTCTCTTCCATCATCCACTCTCTACCTTGCTCACTATCTTCCATCATCCACTCTCCTACCTTGCTCACTCTCTTCCATCATCCACTCTCCTACCTTGCTCACTCTCTTCCATCATCCACTCTCCTACCTTGCTCACTATCTTCCATCATCCACTCTCCTACCTTGCTCACTATCTTCCATCATCCACTCTCCTACCTTGCTCACTCTCTTCCATCATCCACTCTCCTACCTTGCTCACTATCTTCCATCATCCACTCTCCTACCTTGCTCACTCTCTTCCATCATCCACTCTCCTACCTTGCTCACTCTCTTCCATCATCCACTCTCCTACCTTGCTCACTCTCTTCCATCATCCACTCTCCTACCTTGCTCACTATCTTCCATCATCCACTCTCCTACCTTGCTCACTCTCTTCCATCATCCACTCTCCTACCTTGCTCACTATCTTCCATCATCCACTCTCCTACCTTGCTCACTATCTTCCATCATCCACTCTCCTACCTTGCTCACTCTCTTCCATCATCCACTCTCCTACCTTGCTCACTATCTTCCATCATCCACTCTCCTACCTTGCCCACTCTCTTCCATCATCCACTCTCCTACCTTGCTCACTATCTTCCATCATCCACTCTCCTACCTTGCTCACTATCTTCCATCATCCACTCTCCTACCTTGCTCACTATCTTCCATCATCCACTCTCCTACCTTGCTCACTCTCTTCCATCATCCACTCTCCTACCTTGCTCACTATCTTCCATCATCCACTCTCCTACCTTGCTCACTATCTTCCATCATCCACTCTCCTACCTTGCCCACTCTCTTCCATCATCCACTCTCCTACCTTGCTCACTATCTTCCATCATCCACTCTCCTACCTTGCCCACTCTCTTCCATCATCCACTCTCCTACCTTGCTCATTATCTTCCATCATCCACTCTCCTACCTTGCCCTCTTCCATCATCCACTCCTACTTGCTCACTATCTTCCATCATCCACTCTCCTACCTTGCTCACTATCTTCCATCATCCACTCTCCTACCTTGCTCACTATCTTCCATCATCCACTCTCTACCTTGCTCACTATCTTCATCATCCACTCTCCTACCTTGCCACTCTTCCATCATCCACTCTCCTACCTTGCTCACTATCTTCCATCATCCACTCTCCTACCTTGCCCACTCTCTTCCATCATCCACTCTCCTACCTTGCTCACTATCTTCCATCATCCACTCTCCTACCTTGCTCACTATCTTCCATCATCCACTCTCCTACCTTGCTCACTATCTTCCATCATCCACTATCCTACCTTGCTCACTATCTTCCATCATCCACTCTTCTACCTTGCTCACTATCTTCCCTCATCAACTCTCCTACCTTGCTCACTATCTTCCCTCATCAACTCTCCTACCTTGCTCACTATCTTCCCTCATCCACTCTCCTACCTTGCTCACTATCTTCCATCATCCACTCTCCTACCTTGCTCACTATCTTCCATCATCCACTCTCCTACCTTGCTCACTTTCTTCCATCATCCACTCTCCTACCTTGCTCACTATCTTCAATCATCCACTCTCCTACCTTGCTCACTATCTTCCCTCATCAACTCTCCTACCTTGCTCACTATCTTCCCTCATCCACTCTCCTACCTTGCTCACTATCTTCCATCATCCACTCTCCTACCTTGCTCACTATCTTCCATCTTCCACTCTCCTACCTTGCTCACTATCTTCCATCATCCACTCTCCTACCTTGCTCACTATCTTCCATCTTCCACTCTCCTACCTTGCTCACTATCTTCCCTCATCAACTCTCCTACCTTGCTCACTATCTTCCCCTCATCAACTCTCCTACCTTGCCCACTCTCTTCCCTCATCCACTCTCCTACCTTGCCCACTCTCTTCCCTCATCCACTCTCCTACCTTGCCCACTCTCTTCCCTCATCAACTCTCCTACCTTGCCCACTCTCTTCCCTCATCAACTCTCCTACCTTGCCCACTCTCTTCCCTCATCAACTCTCCTACCTTGCTCACTATCTTCCCTCATCCACTCTTCTACCTTGCCCACTCTCTTCCCTCATCAACTCTCCTACCTTGCCCACTATCTTCCCTCACACACGCCCACACTATCTTATCAACCCCGGACTAATATAAAACACGGAGAAATATTCATTACTTTTTCTTCCATTCTCAATTACTCCAAACTTACTAGTGGAGCGTAACAGACGATTCTTCTCCATTAATAAAAAATAGGAAAAATATCTTTTAATGACATTAATAATTCACTTTCGGAATTCGAAGAAAAAACACCAAGGCAAGAATTAATTGTCAGAAACTGCACTGGCAAGCAATTATGGCAGGAATACGAGCGAGGCACCTAAGTTAAGTGTCCCATGTCTACCATGTTTTTTACGAACCTTCACATTACCACTAAGCTCCAACATTTGCTAGGTTCATCATCCTTCATCGAGTATGTGTGAGCTTCAAGGACAAGCTAGTATGTAGGCGGTTACAAAGGGTGGTTGGTTTATTGGCTGTAAAACTTATCGACTATACGATAGTCACTAAGGCTGTAAGTATCCTGTATACCACGTCACGAATACTTTAATATCTGTAGTAGGGATGTATATATGTATGTATACATATGTGCATATATGTATATATGCATGTGAGTTTATACACACATGAACGTGTAAAACTATAAATTAAGAGTGCATGCAATGTTTTATATTACACCAACTAGAAGTGGCTCAGCCTATCCTGGACAAATTTATGTAAAATAATGTACCGTGACCTTGTCCAAATTGACCTGGTCACCTTAGGATCAGCTGGTGTTTATTCGTATGAGAGTAGTAATGTTTGTTTTATATATATATATATATATATATATATATATATATATATATATATATATATATATAAGTAGGAGAGAGGGAGATTATTTCCCAGTAAAAGTAGGCCTTAGACAAGGATGTGTGATGTCATCGTGGTTGTTCAATATATTTATAGATGTGGTTGTAAGAGAAGTGAATGCTCGGGTGTTGGCAAGAGGTGTGGGGTTAAAAGATAAAGAATCTAACACAAAATGGGAGTTGTCACAATTGCTCTTTGCTGATGACACTGTGCTTTTCGGAGATTCTGAAGAGAAGTTGCAGAGGTTGGTGGATGAGTTTGGTAGGGTGTGTAAAAGAAGAAAATTTAAAGTGAATATAGGAAAGAGTAAGGTGATGAGGATAACAAAAAGATTTATGTGACGAAAGATTAGATATCAGATTGGAGGGAGAGAGTATGGAGGAGGTGAATGTATTCAGATATTTAGGAGTGGACATGTCAGCAGATGGGTCTATGAAGGATGAGGTGAATCATAGAATTGATGAGGGGAAAAAGGTGAGTGGTGCACTGACAGACTTCATCACTTAATTAATTCATGAAATCCACCTGGTGTGATAGACTATGACCGGAAACTTTTGTTCCCACTACGTAACTATCAAAGAGAATAACGTAGCAGTGCACTGTTCATGTATCCAGTCTCGCTTTGAAAAACAAAAACACATGATACAGTCTCTCTTCCAAATCTCCCGCTACACAAAATCGTATCCCAGAAGATATTAAACTAGCCAAAGCGTGTAATCACTGGGTAATAAAAAGTGTTGTGCGTTGTTCTTGGGTCACAGGTGATGGTACATCCACAAGATGCAACCCAAGCCACCTGATGCCTCAGGATATATACACTGTGAGGTGTCCCTCTCTCTCATTGTATATACACTGTGAGGTGTCCCTCTCTCTCATTGTATATACACTGTGAGGTGTCCCTCTCTCTCATTGTATATACACTGTGAGGTGTCCCTCTCTCTCATTGTATATACACTGTGAGGTGTCCCTCTCTATCATTGTATATACACTGTGAGGTGTCCCTCTCTATCATTGTATATACACTGTGAGGTGTCCCTCTCTATCATTGTATATACACTGTGAGGTGTTCCTCTCTATCATTGTATATACACTGTGAGGTGTCCCTCTCTCTCATTGTATATACACTGTGAGGTGTTCCTCTCTATCATTGTATATACACTGTGAGGTGTCCTCTCTCTCATTGTATATACACTGTGAGGTGTCCCTCTCTATCATTGTATATACACTGTGAGGTGTCCCTCTCTCTCATTGTATATACACTGTGAGGTGTTCCTCTCTCTCATTGTATATACACTGTGAGGTGTTCCTCTCTATCATTGTATATACACTGTGAGGTGTTCCTCTCTATCATTGTATATACACTGTGAGGTGTCCCTCTCTCTCATTGTATATACACTGTGAGGTGTCCCTCTCTCTCATTGTATATACACTGTGAGGTGTCCCTCTCTATCATTGTATATACACTGTGAGGTGTTCCTCTCTATCATTGTATATACACTGTGAGGTGTCCCTCTCTATCATTGTATATACACTGTGAGGTGTTCCTCTCTATCATTGTATATACACTGTGAGGTGTCCCTCTCTATCATTGTATATACACTGTGAGGTGTTCCTCTCTATCATTGTATATACACTGTGAGGTGTCCCTCTCTCTCATTGTATATACACTGTGAGGTGTCCCTCTCTATCATTGTATATACACTGTGAGGTGTTCCTCTCTATCATTGTATATACACTGTGAGGTGTCCCTCTCTATCATTGTATATACACTGTGAGGTGTTCCTCTCTATCATTGTATATACACTGTGAGGTGTCCCTCTCTATCATTGTATATACACTGTGAGGTGTTCCTCTCTATCATTGTATATACACTGTGAGGTGTCCCTCTCTATCATTGTATATACACTGTGAGGTGTTCCTCTCTATCATTGTATATACATTGGGTTTATCTTAATTCCTACTTCAGGATTAAAGTATTCTTGACTGGGGGTGATCAGGTGACATGCAACTTCAATACTCATTGTGTAGTCGAAAGGTTTTAAACCCAGTTAAACATCCTGATGCCTGGCCAACACACCTTAGTACGCTAGTGTGTGTCCGACAAGCCCTAAATACAGTGAGTCCGACGAGTCCTAAATACAGTGAGTCCGACGAGTCCTAAATACAGTGAGTCCGATGAGTCCTAAATGCAGTGAATCCGACGAGTCCTAAATACAGTGAGTCCGATGAGTCCTAAATGCAGTGAGTCCGAGTCCTAAATACAGTGAGTCCGATGAGTCCTAAATACAGTGAGTCCGATGAGTCCTAAATGCATTGAGTCCGAAGAGTCCTAAATACAGTGAGTCCGACGAGTCCTAAATACAGTGAGTCCAACGAGTCCTAAATACAGTGAGTCCGACGAGTCCTAAATACAGTGAGTCCAACGAGTCCTAAATACAGTGAGTCCGACGAGTCCTAAATGCAGTGAGTCCGAAGAGTCCTAAATACAGTGAGTCCGACGATTCCTAAATACAGTGAGTCCGACGATTCCTAAATACAGTGAGTCCGACGATTCCTAAATACAGTGAGTCCGACGAGTCCTAAATACAGTGAGTCCGACGATTCCTAAATACAGTGAGTCCGACGATTCCTAAATACAGTGAGTCCGACGATTCCTAAATACAGTGAGTCCGACGAGTCCTAAATACAGTGAGTCCGACGAGTCCTAAATACAGTGAGTCCGACAAACCTTAAATGGGTTTGCAGTGCTTCGTGGTCATCACTGTCTGACTTAACCTTCAAGGGAGGTAGGTGCCTTGATGCTGGCGAAGGATTCGATCCCTGGTACGGGTGCAAACATTAAGGAGTGTTTCGTTAAGACACCTGCTGTCCCTGTTCACCTAGCAGTAAGTAGGTACCTGGGTGTCAGCTGACTGGTGTGGGTCGCATCCTGGGGGCAAAGTTAATCTAATTTGCCCGAAATGCTCTGCATAACCAGGGGCTATCTATATAGTATGTCACTGATGTCAGCTATGGTCTGTATAAGTTGTATCATGTACTTGTAGGAATAAATTATTATTATTATTATTATTATTATTATTATTATTATTATTATTATTACACAAGAGCCCGGAGCTATCTTCTTTTTCATTCTATCAAACTTAATTACATCCCATTCCCCATTTAACACGGATTTAACACTTCCCCATAAAATTAATAATAAAATAATAATGATAATAATTATAGTAATAATAATTATTATAATAAAATAACATCAATAATAATAACAATAAATAATAATATTTATATGAACGATAATAATACTAAAATAATAGCAATAATAATAATATTAACATAATAATAACAGTATCTACGTATCGCCAGATAACGCTATTTTCTCTCGGCATTTATGGTACGTCGGTCAACCTCTCGCCAGCAGAATTGGCAAGGCAAGAGCGTTTGTGTTTTCTGGCTGGGGCGCATGGCTGGCTTGTCTCAGCAATAACACGCTGCAGTTGAACAGTAATAGGCCATCTCTCTCTCTCTCTATCTCCCTCTATCTCTATCACAAACATACACACGGTGGATAGGGAGAGAATCTTTGAGAGACGGGACACAGCAACAAGGGGTCACAACTGGAAGTTGAAAATTCAGATGAATCACAGCGATGTTAGTAAGTACTTCTTCAGCCTTAGAGTTGTCAGGAAGTGGAACAATCTGGAGAGTGAAGTGGAAGAGGCAGGATCCATACATTGCTTTATGAAGAGGTACGATAAGGCTCTTGGAGCAGGAAAAGAGTGGAACTAGTGGCGACCAGCGAAGAAGCGGGGGCCATGAGCTGTGACTCGGCCCCTGCAGCCACAAATAGATGAGTACACACACACACTCAACATTAATGTACTAGGCGAGTGTGTACTCACTGAGTTGTATCATATAAGCTATACTCACTAACAACAGTTATTAAGACACATGTATAGCTCTCGACTCATCATCCGTAAGACACCTACCTAAGTGCTGTACATGTGTCTTACACATCACCGAGTTGTGTTTGTTGGGGTTCGAGTCACAGCTCCAGGTCTTACCCTCATAACCTACAATTACTTAGCATTCTGTGTACGACTACGTACTTGTACTCACCTAATTGTGGTTGCAGGGGTCGATTCATAGCTCCTGGCCTCGCCTCTTCACTGGTCGCTACTAGGTCACTCTTCCTGCTCCATCAACTTTATCATACCTTTTCTTAAAGCTATGTATGGATCCTGCCTCCACTACATCACTTCCCAGACTATTCCACTTCCTGACAACTCTGTGACTGATGAAATACTTCCTAACATCCCTGTGATTCATCTGAGTCTTCAACTTCCAAATGTGACCCCTTGTTGCTGTGTCCCATCTCTGGAACATCCTGCCTCTGTCCACCTTGTCGATTCCTCTCAGTATTTTATATATCGTTATCATATCCCCCCTATCTCTCCTGTCCTCCAGTGTCGTCATGTCAATTTCCTTCAACCTCTCCTCGTAGGACATGCCCCTTAGCTCTGGGACTAGTCTTGTTGCAAACCTTTGCACTTTCTCTAGTTTCCTTACGTGCTTTACTAGGTGTGGGTTTCAAACTGGTGCTGCATACTCAAATATAGGTCTATTCAGGACCCACGGAGAGATGTTTTCCGGTCCCACTGCCTTTGAGGTATCTAGCTCACTTAGCAGCCTCTTCACCTGTTCTTCGGTTGTGTGTATTGTGTCCAGCACTTGTTGGTGTACCCCACCATTCCGATTTTTTGAGTCCTTTCTGTCTCCACTGAAAATACTTCCTTAAATCTTACATTGAGATCTTCACATACTTCTTGCTAGTTTTTTGTAATCTTCCCTCCTTCCTTTCTCAGCCTGATTACCTGGTCCTTGACTGCTGTTTTTTCTCCTGATGTGGCTGTACAATAGGTTTTGGTCAGATTTGGCTTTCGATGCTATGTCATTTTTTGTCTCTGCATATTCGCTTCTGGCTCTTCGACTACCTGGAGTCTACCTGGAGAGAATTCCAGGGGTCAACGCCCCCGCGGCCCGGTCTGTGACCAGGCCTCTTGTTGGACCAGAGCCTGATCAACCAGGCTGTTACTGCTGGCCGCACGCAGTCCAACGTACGAACCACAGCCCGGCTGATCAGGTACCGACTTGAAGTGCCTGTCCAGTGCCTGCTTGAAGACAGCCAGGGGCTTGTTGGTAATCCCCCTGATGTATGCTGGGAGGCAGTTGAACAATCTTGGGCCCCTCACACTTATTGTGTTGTCCCTCAACGTGCTAGTGGCACCCCTGCTCTTCATTGGGGGATGTTACATCGCCTGCCGAGTCTTTTGCTTTCGTACGGAGTGATTTTTGTGTGCAAGTTTGGTACTAAGCCCTCGAGAATTTTCCATGTGTATATAATAATGTATCTCTCCCGCCTGCGTTCTAGAGAGTACAGGTTTAGGAACTTCAAGCGTTCCCAGTAGTTGAGGTGGTTTATCGCACTTATGCGTGCGGTGAAGGTTCTCTGCACATTTTCAAGGTCAGCAATTTCACCCGCCTTGAATGGTGCAGTTAGTGTGCAGCAATATTCCAGCCTAGATAGAACAAGCGATCTGTAAAGTGTCAACATGGGCTTGGCATCCCTGGTTTTGAAGGTTCTCATTATCCATCCTGTCATTTTTCGAGCAGATGCAATTGCTACGTTGTTATGGTCCTTGAAGGTGAGATCCTCTGACATGATCACTCCCAGGTCTTTGACATTAGTTTTTCGCTCTATTGTGTGGTTGGAATTAGTTTTGTACTCCGATGAGATTTTAATTTCTTCACGTTTTCCGTATCTGAGTAATTGAAATTTCTCATCATTGAACTTCATATTGTTTTCTGCAGCCCATTTAAAGATTTGGTTTATGTCTGCTTGGAGTCTTGCAGTGTCTTCAGCGGTGGACACTGTCATACAGATTCGGGTGTCATCTGCAAAGGAAGACACGGCACTGTGGCTTATATCCCTGTCAATGTCTGATATGAGGATGAGGAATAGGATTGGAGCAAGTACTGTGCCTTGTGGAACAGAGCTTTTCACAGTAGCTGCCTCAGACTTTACTCTGTTGACTACTACTCTTTGTGTTCTACGTGTTAGGAAATTATAAATCCATCTACCAACTTTTCTTGTTATTCCTTTATCACGCATTTTGTGTGCTATTACACCATGGTCACACTTGTCAAAGGCTTTTGCAAAATCTGTGTATATAACATCTGCATTCTGTTTATCTTCTAGAGCATCCAGGACCTTGTCGTAGTGGTCCAGTAGTTGGGACAGACAGGAGCGGCCTGCTCTAAACCCATGCTGTCCTAATTTCATTTTTTCCTGGGTCCTTTGTCTTCTATACTTTTTTCATTCTCTATATCGCACTTTCTTTTGGCCTCACTACACCTTTGGGTGAACAAAGGGGTCATTCTGGTCTTCCCATTATTTCTGTTGCCCTTGGATACGAAACTCTCTTCTGCCTCCTTGCATTTTATTGGCACGTATTCCATCATTTCATTTAACTGATTTTCCCACCAGTTCTTTCCCACTGAACCTCATGCAGGAAATTTCTCATGCCTGTGTGGTCCCCTCTTTTGTAGTTTGTTTTTCCCGTCCTACTCTTCCTGCTTCCCTCTCCACTTGTAACCACTATGTATTCGAAGCTCAGGACCACGTGATCACTGGCTCTGAGGAGCCTTTGATGTCCTCAGTGTCTGAACTACTCAAATTGAATATGAGGTACAGTCTTGCTGGTTCATCCAATCCTCTCTCTCTCTGGTAGTGTCCCTAACGTGTTGATGCATGAGATTTTCCAGTACCACCACCTGGCCACCTCACCCTTCTGACCACCTCAACTAATGTATCAACCATTGCTCTGCTGCTCTCATCATATTCTTGTCTTGGCCTCCTGCTATTATGTGGTGGGTTGTACATAACTGCAATCACCACCTTGGGACACCCAGTTTGAAGTGTTCCTACTATGTAGTCTCTTGCTTCCCCTCTGTCCCCTCCATCCAACTCCTCAAAGCTCCACTGTTTTTTTGAGGAGCAGTGCAGTGATGGGTTCACGTGTAAGCGCCTGCGTGCACGCATAAGTGCCTGTGTGACGCATGAGTGCCTGCATGCACGCATGAGTGCCTGTGAGCATGCATGAGTGCTTGTATGTTATGTTTCCTGAGGATTTATCGATACATATTGGCTTGTGCGTTGGATTGTATGCAAATTAGCTACATTGTTAGTGTTTATTTGTCAATGTATTTGTTGAGTCAGTGTGTTTATTGAGGCAGTGTGTTTGTTGAGTGAGAGTGTTGAGTCAGTGTGTTTAGTGAGACAGTGTGTTTGTTGAGACAGTGCATTTGTTGAGTCAATGTGTTTGTAGAGTCACTGTGCGTGTTGAGAGTGTGAAATTGATTTTGTTTCTGATGCCACTTACCCCTTAAAGGAGGGCTCTTGATGTCAGGAAGGGACTTTTGATGTCAGGAGGAGGGACTCATGATGTCAGGAAATCTCGTTGTCGTGGAGGGGCTCTTGATGTCGGGGAGGGGCTCTTGATGTCGGGGAGAGGATCTTGATGTCGGGGAGAGGCTCTTGATGTCGGGGAGGGGCTCTTGATGTCGGGGAGGGCTCTTGATGTCGGGGAGGGGCTCTTGATGTCGGGGAGGGATCTTGATGTCGGGGAGGGGCTGTTGATGTCGGGGAGGGGCTCTTGATGTCGGGGAGGGGCTCTTGATGTCGGGGAGGGGCTCTTGATGTTAGGGAGAAGATTTTGATCGAAGGAATCGCCTTATCCTCAGCTTTCTTGAGTCGAACCTGATTACTTACCGCTCTCCCAAGGTGTTGCATAATCCCTGTGTGTTTAGCGCTTCCCCGTGATGATAATATGTTCAGTTGCACCGCAACACCCACCTACCACACTCAGCAACACCCACACACCTACCTACCACACTCAGTAACACCCCACACCCACCCACCACACTCAGCAACACCCCCACACCCACCTACCACACTCAGTAACATCCCACACTCACCTACCACACTCAGTAACATCCCACACTCACCTACCACCCTCATCAACACCCCAGATACCCACCTACCACACTCAGCAACACCCCCCACACCCACCTACCACACTCAGCAACACCCCCACACCCACCTACAACACTCAGTAACATCCCACACCCACCTACCACCCTCATCAACACCCCAGATACCCACCTACAACACTCAGCAACACCCCCCACACCCACCTACCACACTCAGCAACACCCCCACAACCACCTACCGCACTCAGTAACACCCCACACCCACCTACCACACTCAGTAACATCCCACACTAACCTACCACCCTCATCAACACCCCAGATACCCACCTACCACCCTCATCAACACCCCAGATACCCACCTACCACCCTCATCAACACCCCAGATACCCACCTACCACACTCAGCAACACCCCCCACACCCACCTACCACAGTAACTCCCCACACCCACATACCACCCTCAGCTAAACCTCACACCCAGCTAATAGTTAAACTACCACACTCAAATAAATCCCACTCATGAAGGAAACAAGCAAACTACTGAAGGTGGGCAACCTCTAATCTGAACCTCTGATCTGCATAAACGTTTTAACTCACACCAAACTACTGAGGTAATATTACCGGAGAGTAATAACTGCTCTGGAGATATTACCCGCGTGTAATATCCCCTGGCTGATATATACCGGAGTGATTTCACTATACACTGTTGTATTCTTAAGGAAGCGCTAAGCCAGTAAGGGTTATACATCGCCTGGGGAAAAGGAAGTTAAGAAGTATGATACGAGGAAGGGGAAGGTAGCTCCATTTTCTTAGATCAAATGCCTTTCACCCGCATCAAGGCACCTAGAAGTGTGCAACAGAGAGAGAGAGAGAGAGAGAGAGAGAGAGAGAGAGAGAGAGAGAGAGAGAGAGAGAGAGAGAGAGAGAGAAAGAGAGAGAGAGAGAGAGAGAGCGTGTGTTCGGTCACGGGTAATTGCTACATGCATCTGCCAGGTGAAGAGTCAATATATCAGGCTGATGCAGGTGTAACAGACCTCTGTTAGCGGTTATTATCATGAAAAGCAACGGACACTATAGTTACACCATCCCAACATGGTTCCACACACACACATACACACGCACGCACACACACACACACGCACGCACACACACACACACACACATCCTCAGAGTTGTCAGGAAGTGGAACAATCTGGAGAGTGTAGTGGAGGCAAGATTAATACATAGCTTTAAGAAGAGGTACGATAAGACTCTTGGAGCAGGGAGAGTGGACCTAGTAGCGACCAGCGATGAAGCGGGGCCAGGAGCTGCGAATCGACCCCTACCACCACAAACAGGTGAGTACAAGATAGTAGACTGGGAGGGGAAAGAAAGGAAATACGGCTGAAAACTATCCCAGTAACACATAACAATGTTTACCTCAAATACTGTACACACAGGCCCCGCTTTACAGCACTTCGCTTTACAGCGTTTTGCTAATACAGCGGTTATCAATTATCCCCAATTCTTCATTTATTCAGACTTCCAACAATAAAAATATTTACCACTCACTATTAAATAAGGGCGAAAATATTTTAAGGTAAGTAATGCGTGTACTATATATGTATTTTTTAGGCCCAGCTATATTGCTCTCTTAATATATGATAGTGCAAACATGTTATCAGGCTTTTATATGTATTTGAAAGTAAAAAAAAGAGAGAGAGAGAGAGGGGGAGGAAGGGTTATGTTTGGCTTTACAGCGATTTTAGCTTTACAGCAGTAGCCCTGAACCTAACCTGCTTTATAAGCCAACCCGTTTTCTTTTATATTATTAAAACTATTGTTTGGTTCATATCATCGAGTAGTACAAAACCGAACGAATTTATCTTCTTAACCAAAGTCGCTGTCACCTAGACGTAATGTTCCCGACCTAAACTTGTATACAACCAACACTCAAATGTTTAACATATAGCTCGACAAGAATAAGTACAAGCAATTTGTCTATCTCGTGCGATTAGTGGACGCAGGTTCGAGTCCTCACTATTCCTCGTTATGAGTATACGAATATTCACATCAGTTTTTGTTTCACATACACATAGCTCCGGGTGGTCAGGTCTAATGTCCGTGAGTGATGAACCTGCCTCGCATGGGTCAGTAGGCCTGCTGCAGTGTTCCTTTTTTCTTATGTTCTTCTTATGTTCTTATGTAACCACGAACAAGTGGTATTGATCAATAACAACACTGTGACTAGCCAAGAACTCGAACCCATGTTGTTTTGGCCCTCCTCATCGTGAGCGAAAACCACATGACGCTCTAACCCACAGGACCACCAAATCCTACAAGAATCACGCACCCAGCAGAGCTAGGTAGTTTACCGTAATTCAAGGACATACGGTGGTGTGGGTTGAAATTAGCTCAGAGGCACCCACACCACCGTATGACCTTGGATCACAGTAAAACACCTAGCTCTGCTGGGTGCGTGATTCTTGTAGGATTTGGTGGTCCTGTGGGCTAGAGCGTCATGTGGTTTTCGCTCACCGTGAGGCGGGCCAAAACATGTGTTCCAGTCCTTGGCCAGTCGCAGTGTTGTTATTGATCAATACCATATATATATATATATATATATATATATATATATATATATATATATATATATATATATATATATATATATATATATATATATATATATATATATATATATGTCTGTCTGTGATGCGCTAAACCAACATGGGTCATAAAACAATTATATTATTATTATTATTATAAATTTAATGCCTAATTTCTCGACTGTACAAGGCGGAAATTATTCCAGGAGACAATTTTCCTGTGTAAATGGCTCAGCTATTTCCCTGGGCATGCTTTCTTGAAATTATACAACTGTACGTTTCTCCTAATGCTTAGGTAAACTGCAATTTTACCCAAACTACGAGTGTTCTCATTCTTATTAAAACACAAGAACTTAAACAAATCAGTGAGTTAGATTGTATACATAACAGAAATATGTTTAAACTAATGTTCAGTAAATTGTATTCCTAACAGAATTGCGTTAACTTGAGGTGCGCATTTCTTAGCGTATATAAATCGACAACTATTTCTGAATGTACATACACCGAGAGAGGTGAATATACACCCAGAAGTGAATATCTCTTATACACACACACAACCATAGGTGTATAATGACTGAGAAACTTGGATTAAAGTATTCCTCTTTTTAGTGTACAGGTGAACTATGACTTCAATGGCTCGCGAGCAGTAGATAAGTTTTAAACCTAATAGATTAACAAAAGAAATCAAGTGACAAATAATGGTAAATTCAAGCTATAATCAAGTCAGCAGTTAGTAAATAAAGCAGGTCAGTTAATAATTAATAAGCAAGTCAGAAGGCAATAAAAGAAGTCAGTAGGTAATAAAAGAAGTCAGTAGGTAATAAAAGACTTCAGTCAGCCTGTAAAAAGAAATTAGTGAGCATAGACAGTCATCTTCAACTTAACTGCAGTGAATACTATAACCTTTGTGATGATGGCAGTTATATTCTGAAAGTCAAAAACATGAATTACAACCATTTATCTAGTCCATCAGACTCCAGGACTCGAGTGGTCTGTGATTATCAGAATAAATGTGCTTGTTGTCAGAGATGATAATCTGAGTACAGAGTTTGTGTGGATACCTTCAACACCACCCGGAGACTCTCTGACGGACCTCCAACCCCATCTTACTCAATGTGAAGCTCTTAACAAAAGGATCGTAACTATTATATAAATTTCTGTGTCACTGCCTAGTTGATTCATATATTTTTTGAAGAACTTCTCATGCCACATTATACAAGTTAAGAATTGTTTATTCTACGTCAGCGCATTTCAAAATCCAGCCCTATCTAAGGTATACTATCATACTCCTGTATTGCCACCCACAATGGGCTAACGGCTGGGTACCTACTTACACGGGGGTGTAAGGAGATTTACCCATACGTCTTGGCTCGCCTGAGAGTCGAACCAGGATTCTTTAGATTGTGAGCCAAGTCAACCGGTACGAGGGAATATGCCTAGAACTATTATATTCATGGGAAAGCGACTAAGTAGCAAGGTTGACACAGCACCTCAGGAATGGACGGCAATTATGTTTGATACAAGGAAGAAGAGGGTAGTCCCGGATTCTTGGAACAAGAGTTCTTCACGGTCATCAAGGCACGCCCGTGAAGGGCTCGCACAGCTCAAAGTAATGCGAGGGAAAGAGAACAGGGCTCTTGTTCTAAAGGTCTGGAGTTATCTCCCTCGTTCAACCCTTCAATCATTCATTTTCCATTCCCAGTACTGTATAACTCCTACTAATAATACCATCACTACTACTACTAAAACAATAAATACTTCTACTACTACTACTACTACTACTACTACTAATAATAATAATAATAATAATAGCAGCTTTGGTAGATACCCGAAATTGTTTTAATTTTATATTCAGTACAAAGATGTACTTCAAGATGTCAAGAATTGGTGCGGAGAAAAAAATTATTAGTTAAAAAAAGGGTACAACCACGAGATGATCATTCCGGGGACATTATTAATATAACCAAAATAGTAATCAAGGAATATTAATGACCACTTAAGCTACGAAAATTCATAGTTGTCAGTTCTGTGCCTGGAAGCTGTGCGCTGGAAAACCACTGAAGATGTACTCTGTGCCTGGAAGCAATGAGCTGGAAGACCACTGAAGATGTACTCTATGCCTGGAAGCTGTGCGCTGGAAGACCACTAAACTTGAACTGGTCCTGGAAGCTGTGCGCTGGAAGACCACAGAAGATGAATTGGCCCTGAAAGTCTGGGACCTGGAATCAGAAACCAAAACACTGATGAATCTTCAGATGGAACACGGCCCTAGATGAGTTCTTGGCCTGGAAGCACCGAGCTGTGAGGTAAAACACCAATGGAGATCAACTCTAAGCCTCAAATCTTTGAGTAAGAACATTACTGAAGATGAACTCTAAGCCTGGAGGTTGTGGGCCTGGAGGCTGCGAGCCTCGAATTTATAGGCCTGGAAGCTATGGCCCTGGAAGCAATGGGCCTGGAAGCTGTGGGCCTGGAACACTGCTGGAGATGAGCTCGAGATTTGGAAACCGCGCTTCCAGAACCGGAATTAGGCGATCAAAGGTATGTAAATATTAGGTGTGTGTGTGGCCTGATTGGCCCAGCTCCTCTTTTGATTAATTCTATACGTATATCTGTCCAAACATATGCCAGATTTGGAGATATATTGCGTCTTATTATTAGTATACTGACGGGGAAGCATTAGACCTATAGGGATCATACTAAATCTAGGGAATGGAGGAATTCAGGTTCGGTCCAGGATATGACCAGTTTCTTGGAACAAGAGCTCCTCACTGGCATTAAAGCACCCTCCTTCCACCTTAAGGGAATATATTGCGTCTTATAGTAATGCTTTCCGTTACTAGCAGGTTATTTGTAGTCGGTTTCGGATGTGACCGTCCCCGAGGCTTGATCCCAGACCAGGCCCCCCAGCGGTCTCGAATTATGGAGTGATTTTTTTAATGTTGGATAATTGGAAGATTTTTTAACAGTGGAATATTTCATATTTCAAATTTTATTGTGTACTTACAATACTTAGAGAGAATTTGTTTAATATCTACGTAAGCTTTGAACAATGCCACGTGGTTTTAAAAGATAGAGCATTTTATGTTTTTCACTTATCAGCTTCTCTACAATCGTTCTATGTAAATATATTTGTTAAACTTCGATCTCCTGTTTGCTTGTGATTTTGTATTTGTGATTACCTCTTTCAGTTCTCGATCTGGACTTATTTGCAGTTATCGGAGCGAAGATAAGTAAGCTCTTGATTTTCCGGCTTCATTATTATTATTTACACGAACTTTTCTCAGGAGACGATTCACGACAGCTGACTAACAACTGAATACCTATTTTCTGCTGGTAAGTATGGGAGCATCAGATGTAAGGAGACTAACCAATACGTGAGAGCGAGAAAGAGAGAGAGAGAGAGAGAGAATGTGTTTACGCATTTTACAAGATACTAATATTTTATCGCCATAAACATCCTGTACTCACACGCAAAGGTGTAGAACGACTAAGAGAAAAATAGTGAGAGCTGCAGTTTCACATACCGTGGTTAAAAGCAGCAGTGAACGTAACTCATGTCTCGAGAGAGCTCTGTGGTTGAGATCAGCTGATAAGGTATAAACTAACCATGGCGTCACAGAACCTTCACGCCTTAGCGTGAGGCAAGAGATAAGTACACTGCCTCCTCGAAGGGTTATGTGCACCGAGACATGCCTGTGGGCTGGTGTCGAGGGCCCTTTCATTCTTGCAGGCTTTCATGGTGCCTACCTGGTCGACTATGCTGTTCCTGCAAGCCGCCCGCACAACTATCACGACCAGGCTAATTAGTGGTTCAGTTTCCTGTTAAAAACTACTTTCATACATCTTTTGTATCTGAAGTAGCCTCGACTGTTGAGCCTTAATAACCATCATGTAGTTGATAAGCTTCAAACCTAACAAACCCACCAAAACAATTGCCTGCAAGACTGGCTTTAAAGGTTTCATAATTTCGATCATAAATAAGAGTAATGTTGTTATTTACGTGTTTTCTTGAGAGTTTAAATGTAGAATTGTTTCTAATTCATTACGTTTACATATATTATTTTTTTTATAGTTAAATGCAAGCAACGTAACGAAATTCCTAGTAAACTCCATGACCCTTCGTTAATCTACTACAACTGATAAGCTTCCCATTACCCTTGTTAAGCTCTCCTTCCCCCTCGTTTAAGTCCTCGATTTTTCTCGTTAAGCTCACATCCCCTCGTTAAACTAAATGTTTTTTTTTTAAATACCAAATCACCAACATTAAGCTCACTTTTCCTCGTTAAACTACCCATTCCCCTCGTTAAGCTCCCTTTCCCCTCGTTAAACTAGTCATTTCATCTCTTTTATCTGTACTTTCTCCTATTAAGTCAAACTTTACAGTTGTCCTCGTTCAAATACTCACTACCCCTCGTTAACCTCCCTACTACGACCCTTCGTTAAGCCCCAAATGGACACAATTCCCTAAAATTATTGCATATAAATCTTCGTTTTGTTGCGCGGGCCACACCCGCATAGCCTGGTAGACAGCGTTGAGACTTAATAGATAATTACACAGTATAAATAGCAGGTTAGAAAATCAGAGTTGATAAATGGAAGGCCCGACCACCAACCTCTAGTTTTCCGTTCTGGATCTAATGGGCGGTCTAGTTAAAGAGTTTTTTCGGAGGGAAAATTGATTCTGATGAGCTTCTTGAGTTGAGCGGACAGTGACTGGAGGCGGAAGAGGGAGCAAGTTTCGCTCAAGCTCCCACTGAGCGAAACGTATTATAATAAAGGTTTACGATGTTTTATGTCTTCATCAGCAGTGAGAGGAGGTAAACGTGAGCATACACCCAGTCAACCAAATATAATTCTTTTCGAAATACGATCTTCAAAACTATATACATATTCTGTATATAAATCTTCCGAGGTTGGATGTCTCCTGATGTATATGCACTAACAGCCCAGTGTGTATACATCGAGTGTCTCTCTCTATCTCTCAGATATATAAACTGAGAGCTTACTTTACTCTGTACTTAGTGATTCATTTTTGACTGGGGTCGTACAAGAGATGTGTAGCCTTCACGACCCCCGTGTCGTCGGTAGGATTTTAACCTAACAACCAACCAACCAGTAGCAACATTGGTCTTGGTAGTAATCATAGTCTTACGAGTAATATTTAAAGAGGTAGAAGTGATGTTAAACTAAGAATAGTACTGGTAATAATAGTAGTAACCTTGATGGTAAGTAGTAGTAATAACAGTGGTGGTTGTAATAATAGTAATACAAGTAACATTTGTGGAAGTAGCAGTTATGTTAAAGTTAGGAGCAAAAATATTAGTGATAATAGTAATATTAACACTGATGACTGTAGTAGTACTCCTGGTAGTAGTAGTAATATTAACACTGATGACTGTAGTAGTACTCCTGGTAGTAGTAGTAATATTAAAAGTACTGCTACTAATACTATAAGCTACATTAGCCAATGATTTTTAGCTCTCAAAGACGCAATGTCACGTGCTCATGAGTTAATGGGCACGTCAGTCCCCCTGTTTTCTAATATGTTATTTTTCCCCTATAATCTACCTTGTCTATAATTACTATCGCATTTGCTTTGTCTACTTTCGTAAGGTGAAGTCTACGATCTTTCCTTAGTTCATGGTATAACTTAACAAATCTTTGAAGACAACTGTCATCCACCGGTTTTGCTGATTTCTGGCCTCCATAGCCGATCACATTTATTCTCGAAGCTGTGTGTGTGTTAGTTACCATTTTGTCCTAGGCACATGTCGATTAGACACTAGGCCTGTTGTATGTGTGTGTGTGTGTGTGTAAGGAAACACTTCGAAATGTTTCCGCCCCGCCGGGAATTGAACCCGGGCCCTCCGTGCGTGAAGCGAGAGCTTTAGCCACCAGGCCACCGGGGCGTGTGGTATGTGTGTGTGTGTGTGTGTCATGCACAAGGACTTGCTATCTCCCCCCACACACACTAGAGGAGCCTAACTCTCCTTAACACTATCAATGTAGTCACTCCAGCAGATCTAATTAACTCCCCTCTCCTAACTACTCCCCCCTCCCCCGCACAATCACTCCATCCCTCGTCCCCTCTATCCCCTCCTTAACCATCATTCCGTCACCATTCTCTCTCTCTCTCCCCTTCTTCCTCTATTGTTTTTCCCTGTCTCCCCTCTCCCTATTTCTACTCCCCTCAAAATAGCCACCTGTAGCAAATAAACAGATATTCATTCTTCCCCTCTCTCTCTCTCACACACACATTATAATTACATAGAGAGAGAGGAAGAAATTAGAGTAACAATCACTAACATCACTACCTATAACAATAAAACTCCTAACAATCCAATTACTTACAATACTGAAAACTGTAATAATAAAGATAATGGTAATAATATAACCTTCAGTGATGCAGCCTAACAGCTGAGGGTCGTATATAATTGGGCAATTAACTGGGAGTGACCCAGTGCTTTGTTTAAGTGGATTAAATCCCTTTTAAAAGGCTGAGCTGGTATGATGGATGAGATCTGAACAAATATTACCTCCAAACTCACAACGCTGCCTTTTTTTGCATACATTAATGAATGATGGATTACTTTCATTTATTATAATAGAGAGAGAGAGAAGAGAGAGAGAGAGAGAGAGAGAGAGAGAGAGAGAGAGAGAGAGAGAGAGAGAGAGAGAGAGAGAGAGAATGTTTAGTGCGTGCCGCCTGTATCCTATCATTATTATCCTTCTTCTTATAACTCCTATCATCATTATCATCCTTCATTTTCCCAGCATTCTTCTCATTATTCTTATCCCCGTCATTCTTGCCATCACTTTTATCCGAGTTCATATCCACATTACGTTTCTTATCCCTACCATTCTTATCATATTCCTTCTATCATTGTTATCCTCACATGAAAGAAATCCATAAAGTTTTCCTCGAACCTTTTTCATCCTCTTCTCCGAGGTTATGGGTCCCACAATTTGCACTACAAGTGGACTCCAACTTATATATATATATATATATATATATATATATATATATATATATATATATATATATATATATATATATATATATATATATTATATATATATATATATATATATATATATATATATATATATATATATATATATACACCACGGCTTGAGCTGAACGATAGCTCTAGGCCTTTCGTGTTCAGTCAACGTATCATCAGTAGCTTGCATTGTTAAAGAAAAGAGGATAAAGTCCCAGCAAACACGTTCACAGGGAGTATTTTTGCTAGCCTTCCTGTCTCTGTTGAGCAGCAAGATACAGTCTGTTACATGTATCTCTATTATCCAATGGTGACTGTCCAACCCATTATTTTAATGGTTACTATCCATTAATCTTATCTTTACTATTATTCTAATAGTTATTGTTCATTAATCTTATCTTTATTGTCCATTATTTTAATGGTTACTGTTCACTAATCTAATGGTTACTGTCCATTATTTTAATGGTTACTGTCCATTATTCTAATAGTTACTGTCCATTATTATAATAGTTACTGTCCATTATTATAATGGTTACTGTCCATTATTCTAATAGTTACTGTCCATTATTCTAATAGTTACTGTCCATTATTCTAATGGTTACTGTCCATTATTCTAATAGTTACTGTCCATTATTCTAATAGTTACTGTCCATTATTATAATGGTTAATGTCCATTATTCTAATAGTTACTGTCCATTATTCTAATGGTTACTGCTTGATCCGTGGAAGAGGGTAGCTCCAATACCTTTCATCAAGAGCCCATCCTCCGCATCAAGGATACAGAGGGGGCTTAAATTAGGCAATCAGCGTGTAGCTATGATTTACGTCAAACCCTTCACCATTTACTGCAATTCATCACGCTTGTCAAATTCCCGGCGTGATATATTAGCCCGCCGCTCCTCCCCTTACCCCCATTACCCCTTAAAGGGTTTTCTAATATTCAAATGAGACATGTTGACGCTACCTTAATACTCAGCCCACAGCTCGACTGCTAGCGCACTCAGCTCACACACTGAGCTCCGGGGAACGGAGGGGTCGATCCCCGGTACGGGTGGAAACATTAGGACGTGTTTACTTAAGACACCTGCTGTTCATATTCACCTAGCAGTAAAATAGGTACCTGAGTGTTAGTCGACTGGTGTGGGTCGCATCCTGGGACAAAATTAACCTAATTTGCCGAAATGCTCTGCACAAGGAGCTTTCTATATAGCAGTATGTCACTGATGTCAGCTATGGTCTGTATACCTTGTATATGTACTTGTAGAAACAAAGATTATTATTATTATATATTATTAATGTTATTATCACTATTAATAATATTATTATTATCAATATTATTATTATTATTATTACATGGCCGCTGGTGAGGCACCTGTGCCCAAGTCGCTGTCAAGTACGTGGATTCGGAGAGCACTGGACGGGATACATAAACACAAAGGTATACAGCACAAGCCACATGGGGGTGGAAATCTAAGGTATGTCTCTCAGTGTATATACAGTAAACTCTCTTATAAAGCTCCTCTATATAGTGCATTTTTTGTAAGTGGGATTGAAAAAGATGCATCCGAAACAGAACAGCGCGTGAAATGGCCTTCAAAGCAAACGATATTCAATTTCAGATCCACTTTTTCAATTACATTTCCAAAAAAAATCGCAATATATGGAATGACTTTAAGAGAGCGTACTAGTGCGTTTTATTTAATACTTATTTTAGGAAAAAATATTTTGGGCTAGGTAATAAAAAATAAAAAAAAAGCACAATACCGCGATTGGAACAATGTACAGTATATATGCAAAACAACCGCGAGGGGAGGGGGGTTAATGATAGCTCTGGGCCTTTCGTGGTGCAATCAACACATCTTTAGGAGCTTGCAGTGTTGCAGAAATGAACAGGAAGTCCAGGTAGATTCGTTCAAGGCAACAACTCTAGCAAGCTTTCAGGAGCATAACAACCAGTGTTTGTCCTAGTAACAAATACAGTTATGCTCTTTTAAAACTCTCAGCATACATACGCTGAGGGATATACACATCTCGGAATACATATTCTCTTTGTATACACACTGACAGAGAAACTATCATAAATATGTTTAAGTCGATAATATATCTCTAATGACTGTAATCTTGTCATTGTCTCCTTTTGTACTCTACTGTATTTGTAATGTATTTCTAGCATAATGTATAGTAATTTATTAAAATTTGTTGTATTATATATATATATATATATATATTAAAATATATATATATATATATATATATATATATATATATATATATATATATATATATATATATATGTCGTGCCGATTAGGTAAAACTTACGATTTTGGCTTAAATAGCAACGCTCACCTTGCCATATAAGACAAGTGAAAATTTGTGTATGCAATAATTTCGCCAAAATCATTCTGAACATAACGAAAAAAATATATTTAATTGTGTTTGTTTATTATTAAATTAATGTTAACGTATCTAAAATATATTTAGTTGGGTTAGGCTAAATTAAATTGCGCTTGTTGTAATAAGGTTAGGTAGGTTTTCAAAGTTTCTCTTGGTACAAAATTATAAATTCTTACATTAACATAAATGAAAAAAATATATCTTTAAACGTATAAGAGAAAATTTTAGAAGGGACTTAATTTTAGATGAGTTCTTGCTAATTGAGCAGTTTTACCTAATCGGCACGACATATATATATATATATATATATATATTATTTACAAGTACTGGCAGGGAAGAGTTGAGAGAGAAGGTAGTTGAAGGAAAGCACCTTTATAAAGCGGTCACAAGCGTGATAACCAGGAAGTAACAATCTAATTAAAAGTCTCTATAAAACGTAATATAATATATCCTCATTGGATTCTGGCTTCTAGCCACTGGCAACTAAAGTTTGTATTTGAGCGTAGTGACCAGATCAGTGTGGTTAGTACAGGCAAACCCGACCTTACGACCTGCTTACACAGTGGGGCATAAGTGGACTCTTTAAAAAGTGTTCCCAGAAAATAATATGTAATTTTATTAGTTTTATTTCGAAATAAATTGGGACTCCTGGGTAATTTATTTAATATCCTCGTTTAGTTAAAGTGATGCTCAGTACCTCAGGGTTCACACACACTCATGTACAAAATTACACTTATACGTGGAAGATAATTTAGTGGGCGGGGATCGTGCAGGCAGGCAGTGAGATCATGTTGAAAGGCGTAACACATATTCTGCAAGTCTTACACAAGCGGATGTTCACTAGAGGCGTGAGAGCACACGCAGCAAATGTGACCTTAAAATATATCAAACTCAAGGAAGGAAAATAAAGTGGTGCCATTCATAATTGTTTAAGAACGTTAATGAAAAATATTTGCCCTTCTCCTCTCTCTCTCTCTCTCTCCCTCACCTCTCTAACTTCTACATCTCTGTTCTCACTTTCAAAAACTCACACTAAATATCCTTGTATAAACCTCACCACCAACACTCTGAAACCTCTCCACCACCAAGAAACTACTGAAACACTCCTCCACCACAACAACTACTGAAACACTTCCTCCACCACCAACAAACTACTGAAACACTTCCTCCACCACCAACAAACTACTGAAACACTTCCTCCACCACCAACAAACTACTGAAACACTTCCTCCACCACCAAAAACTACTGAAACACTTCCTCCACCACCAACAAACTACTGAAACACTTCCTCCACCACCAACAAACTACTGAAACACTTCCCCACCACCAACAAACTACTGAAACACTTCCTCCACCACCAACAAACTACTGAAACAGCTTCCTCCACCACCAAAAACTACTGAAACACTTCCTCCACCAAAACTACTGAAACACTTCTCCAACCAAGAAACTACTGAAACACTTCCTCCACCACCAAGAAACTACTGAAACCTTCCTCACCACCAAGAACTACTGAAACACTTCCCTCCACCAAGAAACTACTGAAACACTTCCTCCACCACCAAGAAACTACTGAAACACTTCCTCCACCACCAAGAAACTACTGAAACACTTCCTCCCACCAAGAAACTACTGAAACACTTCCTCCACCACCAAAACTACTGAAACACTTCCTCCACCACCAATAAACTACTGAAACACTTCCCTCCACCACCAAAAACTACTGAAACACTTCCCTCCACCACCAACAAACTACTGAAACACTTCCCTCCACCACCAACAAACTACTGAAACACTTCCCTCCACCACCAACAAACTACTGAAACACTTCCCTTCACCACCAACATACTGAAACACTTCCCTCCACCACCAAGAAACTACTGAAACACTTCCCTCCACCACCAATAAACTACTGAAACACTTCCCTCCACCACCAAAAACTACTGAAACACTTCCCTCCACCACCAACAAACTACTGAAACACTTCCCTCCACCACCAACAAACTACTGAAACACTTCCTCCACCACCAACAACTACTGAAACACTTCCCTCACCACCAAGAAACTACTGAAACACTTCCTCCACCACAGAAACTACTGAAACACTTCCTCCACCACCAAAACTACTGAAACACTTCCCTCCACCACCAAGAAACTACTGAAACACTTCCCTCCACCACCAAGAAACTACTGAAACGCTTCCCTCCACCACCAAGAAACTACTGAAACACTTCCCTCCACCAAGAAACTACTGAAACACTTCCCTCCACCACCAAGAAACTACTGAAACACTTCCCTCCACCACCAATAAACTACTGAAACACTTCCCTCCACCACCAATAAACTACTGAAACACTTCCCTCCACCACCAACAAACTACTGAAATACTTCCTCCACACCAACAAACTACTGAAACACTTCCCTCCACCACCAACAAACTACTGAAACACTTCCCTCCACCACCAACATACTGAAACACTTCCCTCCACCACCAGAAACTACTGAAACACTTCCTCCACCACCAAGAAACTACTGAAACACTTCCTCCACCACCAAGAAACTACTGAAACACTTCCTCCACCAAGAAACTACTGAAACACTTCCCTCCACCACCAAGAAACTACTGAAACACTTCCTCCACCACCAAGAAACTACTGAAACACTTCCTCACCACCAACTACTGAAACACTTCCTCCACCACCAACTACTGAAACACTTCCTCCACCACCAAGAAACTACTGAAACACTTCCTCCACCACCAAGAAACTACTGAAACACTTCCCTCCACCACCAAAAACTACTGAAACACTTCCTCCACCACCAACAAACTACTGAAACACTTCCTCCACCACCAACAAACTACTGAAACACTTCCTCCACCACCAACAAACTACTGAAACACTTCCTCCACCACCAACAAACTACTGAAACACTTCCTCCACCACCAACAAACTACTGAAACACTTCCCTCCACCACCAACAAACTACTGAAACACTTCCTCCACCACCAACAAACTACTGAAACACTTCCTCCACCACCAACAAACTACTGAAACACTTCCCTCCACCACCAACAAACTACTGAAACACTTCCCTCCACCACCAACAAACTACTGAAACACTTCCCTCCACCACCAACAAACTACTGAAACACTTCCCTCCACCACCAACAAACTACTGAAACACTTCCTCCACCACCAACAAACTACTGAAACACTTCCTCCACCACCAACAAACTACTGAAACACTTCCCTCCACCACCAACAAACTACTGAAACACTTCCTCCACCACCAACAAACTACTGAAACACTTCCTCCACCACCAACAAACTACTGAAACACTTCCTCCACCACCAACAAACTACTGAAACACTTCCTCCACCACCAACAAACTACTGAAACACTTCCCTCCACCACCAACAAACTACTGAAACACTTCCCTCCACCACCAACAAACTACTGAAACACTTCCCTCCACCACCAACAAACTACTGAAACACTTCCCTCCACCACCAACAAACTACTGAAACACTTCCCTCCACCACCAACAAACTACTGAAACACTTCCCTCCACCACCAACAAACTACTGAAACACTTCCCTCCACCAAACTACTACTGGATAACACTCCTTCCGCACTAATACACAGGAGTGAGGGATTATATAAACCAACAAGTGCCTCTCGGAGTATATATGCTGAGGGATTAAATCATCCTTAACTGGTGGTATATACAGGTTGTATGCAGTCTTACTGACCCTCGCCTATTCGATAGGTTTTAAGGGTATGATTCAGAGAATGGAGTGGATAAATCTAGGGTGTAAGGAAGGAGGGGTAGGTGTTATCCTGGAAGTGTTGATGGGAGGGTGCGAAGGAAGTTTTAAGTGATGAAGGTTTGAGCCTAAAGCAGACACGTGCGTTAATGGACACAAGTTTTTTTTTAAGGATTTAACTTGCTGTTGAAATGTGAGCAAATTAGCATTCATGAAGGGATTCGGGGAAACTGGTCAACTGGATTTGAGTTCTAGTGGAGGGAACAAACAAGGAAGGATGTTGGAGGTTCAGAGCGTCATTTGAATTATTATGTCCGCTCACTTCTGGCAAGACAACTATTTTATAATGATGGTGAACATGGAGTACATGGTGAATGTTTCCTTTTAAAGGTCACCCGACCTTGCTGAGAGACGGCCAGTGTGGTAAAAGAAAACATCATTCTAGCCAGGCAACGAAACAGTCACAAATTAGAGTCTGGTTGCGGGGCAGTGTTTGCTTGTAGCCTGCAACACCACACACACACACACACACACACACACACACACACACACACACACACACACACACACACACACACACGCACACACCCGCGTTCTGTCGACAGTAATGAAAAAACGACAAGTGTCAAAGAAGCATTTCGCTCTATGTATAGCAAAACGTTGTCAAAATGAAAGCTTGCTCCACACCTGTCTTATTTTCATTTGCTTGTTATAGTAACTCCAGCTGTTCTGGAACTAACCCTCAAAAGCTGCCGTAGCTACCGAAGCCTTAATGGAATGCTTAACGATAATCTCTTCGCTCTACTGAAGTCTCCCAGCTGAGGCATTTCATTACTTGACGTACAAAACTCATTCTGTGTGGGAATATAAGTGTTCATGCCCCCACCATGTATCTATTATACAGAGTAGTGTAGCAGTACCATGCTCCTCTTCACAGTCCTCTTAAAACAAAAAACAAATAAGCCTCCTGGGGAATAACCACAACTAAACCAACTTGCCGAAAGCTCACAACTGGTTCATCAATCCCCACTACTCAAACGGTTTCTTCTTCCCTCTCCTTTACCAATCATCTCTACTCAACTGGTTCCCTCCTCCTCCTCTTCCTTCCTTGCGAATACTCTTCTACTCAATCACTTCCCTCTTCCCTGTTTACCAATCTTATAGCCAAGATTTCAATTTCGATAAAAAAGAAATTGACCTCTAACGTTGTGAGCGAATATCTTGAATGTGCTGGGCCACAGATGGATCAACTGGAGGGTAGAGAGAGTGAGGGGCGAGGTGAGGGATGGGGTGACAGATGGATCAACTGGAGGGTAGAGAGAGTGAGGGGCGAGGTGAGGGATGGGGTGACAGACAGAGGTGAGGGAGGGAAAGGAATTTTGGGGTGAGGGAGAAGGGTTTGATAAAGCGATAGAGGGGTGGAGGGAGGATGGGGCGAGGAAGAAGGGGGGATAAGGGAAGAGGGACTGAAGGAGGAAGGGGAGGGAGGCAGGTGTCATTTCAGTGGAAGACGGGGGTGAGGGAGGGAAAGGAATTTTGGGGCGAGGAAGGGAGTGAGGGGAAGAGTTTAACAGAGCGATAGAGGAGGTGGAGGGAGGATGGGGTGAAGAAGATGGGAGTGAGGGAGGAGGGATTGAAGGAGGGAGGGCAGGTGTCACTTCAGTGGAGGATGGAGGTGAGGGAGGATTTACTTGCATTAATTAGTGGCTCACTAATTAGTGGCACTGATGTAGTGTGGAGTGAGGTGAGGAGGAGAGGAGAGGAGGTGGAAGAGGAGGGAAGAGGAAGTGAGAGGAGAGCAGGAGGGGAGGGGGCTAGGGAAGTGTAGAGAGAGGAATGGAAGAGAAGACGTAAGGAAATGAGAGGGATGGTGTGAGAGAAGAGGTATAAGAAGAAAGCAGACAGTGAGGAAAGAAGAGAGGAGTGAGGAGAGGGAGAGGAAGAGGGGTGAGGAAAGAGGAAGAAGTGAGGAGGAGAGAGGAGGGAGAGACGACAAAAGAGAGAGTTCACATGAGATAAAGAAGTGAATATTACTTCCTGCATCACCTATTCAAATAGTCAAATAGAGAATATTACTCCCTGACTCACTTATTATCACTCACTGAATCACTTATTATCACTTCCTGAATCACTTATTATCACTCATTGAATCACTTATCACTCACTGAATCACTTATTATCACTCACTGAATCATTTATTATCACTCACTGAATCACTTATTATCACTCACTGAATCACTTATTATCACTCCCTGAATTACTTATTATCACTCACTGAATCACTTATTATCACTCACTGAATCACTTATCACTCACTGAATCACTTATCACTCACTGAATCACTTATTACAAAAGAGAATATTACTCCCTGAATCAATACACACAAGGAGATATGACCTTACTGAGAGAGGCAGTGTACAAGTGTATATGACCTTACTGAGAGAGGCAGTGTACAAGTGTATATGACCTTACTGAGAGAGGCAGTGTACAAGTGTATGCACACCTTACTGAGGCAGTGTACAACTGTTTCACCTTACACCACACCACTCGGAATGAGACCACTCACCTGGAATGACACCACTTACCTGGAATGACACCACTCACCTGGAATGACACCACTCACCTGGAACGACACCACTTACCTGGAATTACACCACTCACCTGGAATGACACCACTTACCTGGAATGACACCTCTCAACTAGAATTACACCACTCAAATGGAATGACACCACTCAACTGGAATGACACCACTTACCTGGAATGACATCACTCACCTGGAATGACACCACTTACCTGGAATGACACCATTTACCTGGAATGACACCTTTGATATACCTTTGAAGAGTTTCGAGAGTTTATCTATTCTCTGAGCCCGGCCATGGGCCAGGCTCGTCTGGTGCTTGCCTGGTCAACTAGGTTGTTGCTGTGGAGGCCCGCTGCCCCACATATCCATCAAAGCCTGGTTGATCTGACACTAGAATTACACCACTCAACTGGAATGACACCACTCACCTGGAATGACACCACTTACCTGGAATGACACCACTCAACTGGAATGACAACAATTACCTGGAGTGACACCACTCAAGTGGAATGACACCACTCAACTGGAATGACACCACTTAACTGGAATGACACCACTCACCTGGAGTGACACCACTTAACTGGAATGACACCACTCACCTGGAATGAGAAAATGGGAATCAGTAATAACTCCGTGTGTGTATGTGTGTGTGTGTGTGTGTGTGTGTGTGTGTGTGTGTGTGTGTGTATTACAGAAACTGAAAGATGGGGACTGGAGGAAGATCAAAATAACCGAATTTGGGCAAAGACGAATAAGCGGAGACGAAAAGGAAGATGGGAGTGAACGGATGAGAGGAGAAAAGGAGGAAGAAGATGAAACAAGAGAAAAGCAACTAGGAAAAAAGCAACTAAGCAAATAAAAGAAATGCAAGCCATTGATAGAGCATCTCAGCAGAAGGAAGCAATAGACTGTGTCATCCCTGACCACAATTATGACCAGGGATGACACAGTGGGCCACATTTGATGGTCAAATGTGTGATGAGGGTCACACCTTGAAACACAAGGTGAATCAACGTAGCAACTAACGTAACCCACGTTTTAATAACAATAATTATTACCCTCCGGTTAAACCGGCTCTGTACACAATTAACCCACACATAAGAGGAAGGAGTGTGACTTTGTCAGTGGTCCAAGTGGGAGCGAAACGTCGTGGTAAGCTCCTTTCTCTCTTATGTGCGGGTTATTTGTGTATTGTTCCAGTCACGGTATTGTGACTTTGTGTTCCGTGTAAACCGGCACTGACCAGAAGTGAAAGGTGATTGTTAGAGGTGGTAATGAGGTTTTGGTGGAAAATGGCTTTAAATATCTTGTAATTGTTGACACTGTGTAGTGTAGAACTTACATAAAAGTGAATTCATAATTTCATGTGAGGGCCGCGTCCATTTCCTAGAAGGGCCAGATGCGGCCCGCGGGCCGCAGGTTGGGGACCACCTGAACTGTAAACTGTATGCAGAACGAGAGTCGTGGTTCAGCTGTCACTGCAAGGAGGCGGCCAGACTCAAACAAGAGAGCTTGGAAAACATACAGTGCACAACCAGTGCCAGAAAAGAGATAAACAGGTGCCAGAGAACAAAAATCATCCAGTACCAGAAAACAGAGATAAATATGTGCCAGAGAACAGAGATCCCCCAGTGCTAGAACACATAAACAGGAGAGCCAGAAATGACTAAGAGCGAGGAGAGAAGAAGAAAACAATCCTGAGATCGGCGTAGTAAACAAAGAGGAGGTTGAATCAAGGCTACTACACAGCCATACCAGAAGGAAAATGATAGTAGGCTAAAGGAGGTAGCATGTTCACTATTAAACAAGGTCTATTTTAATGAAGGTGAGCCATAAGAAAGAACTATATAACATTGGAATAAGAGGCGATTAAGTAAACAAATCATCTGGAAAAACTTGTACATGTTCAGTGCTGTGGGATCTGACAAGCTGATGAATTAAACACTTGTGCAGCACTTGGCTATCATTACTGTGGAAACGTTTCGCCAACCAGTGGCTTCCTCAGTCCAATACACAGAAAAATGGTTAAACTGGACTGAGGAAGCCACTGCTTGGCGAAACTTTTCCACACACACACACACAAAAAAAAAAGTGTAGACAAGTATCTAATTCCTCAACGTATCGGTTCTATGAACCAGTTATCTCCATATCTGACACGATATCATGTTGGGTATTGAAAAGTGCAGAAGTCCTAAGTAAAACCTTTCTGCACAAGAAAGAGTCAGGTTGTTTAAAGAGATAACCAGTCACGGGGGGGGTAGACAGATGGAAGCTAAAGACACAGAAGAGCCAGAGCAACGTGAAAAAAAAATATTTATTTAGTTGCAAGGGGATATGAAAAGTGGATTGAGCTACATGATGACTTAGAAACTCCCTTCACTGACATCTGATGAGTAGATATGAAGCAGCCTTGCCCACCCATGATGCGGGATCAGGTACGGTGTTCCCCCCCCTCGCAAACACAGTTCCGTGAGTAACAAACACATCCACGCCTAAGCAAAAGCACACACACACACACACATATATACAACTAACATACACACACGTGCACTAACACCCACAACAAATACGTACACAAACACCTATAACACACATAAACGCAAAAGTATAATATACACCTATAACAAAACACACATAAACACAAAACTATAACAAACATAGTAAGCGCGTCTGTCTGGCGCTCAGCAGACGGAGGATCGAGCCTCCACCATGTTTTGCGCTGAATGACCCATATGGGTTTAGTGCCGAACATGAATTATTTAATTATTTTATAATATATTCATACACTATCACACATATAGCAAACACAAACACCTGTAACAAACACACAACCCTATAAGAAATACACACACCTATAACAAATCCACATATCTATAACAAACACATACACCTATAACAACACGCGTACACAAATATAAAACACATACACACACCTACAACAAACGCACGTGCACACACATCTACAGCAAACACACAAACCTACAACAAACACACACGCGTGTACACAAACCTACAATACATACACACACGCCTATAACATACAGTCAGGTACACAAAAACACACACCACAAACGCATAAGCCAACCCCAAACACACACACATAAAACAAGCACACACACACCTCCGTCACAGCCAAACCCCAAGTGGTATCTAGGAGAGGGGGTTCAAAAGGGTTTCTGTCCAACTTGTTAAGTTTGTTCAGGATTCGAATCCCTCTTGACAGAGGTTCAAACGCAACACACTGACAACCACTTAACTCTGCATTCTTTTTCACTACAACTGGAATATCATCTGAAGTCATTTATGATACTTTGTTTATGAGTATTATATGTATTCGTATGAGTATTATATGTATTATGAGTATTAGATGCATCATTATGAGTATCAAATGTATTATCGATATATGTATTATTATCGATATTAGATGTATTCTTATGAGTATCAGATGTATTATCGATATTAAATGTATTTTTTTTTATATTTTACTGAAACAGGGTACAACGTACATATCATAATAAAACATATCCAAGAACATCAAATGATCCAGTATGACACACACACATACTACAATCTCCCAAACAATATGAGCACAAATGTTAGCACAGAAGAAGCGTACACATTATATAATAACAAACACATATGTAACATTCCCTACCGCGATAAGACTATCGCACCTTCACAAACAACACAATGATAAATATTGACAAAACGCCACAAATCACCGGCGGTCGTATATAAAGAGATGCAATGTACAATATACACAACCTATATTAAATGTATTATTATGAGTGTTATAATGGATATTATATGTATTCTTATGAATATTACATACCTTTCGTGAGTATTAGATGTATTCTTATGAGCATTAGATGTATTCTTATGAGCATTAGATGTATTCTTATGAGCATTAGATGTATTCTTATGAGCATTAGATGTATTCTTAGGACTTTTAGTAGTATTTTTACTATTATGAGGAACAGTCACAGGATTGGAACATAATTTTTTTTCTTGATATGCCATATTATAATATATATATATATATATATATATATATATATACATGCACATAGCAAGACAAGCCACGAGGGACGGAAATCAACACCTCAGGATCTTTCACACGTCTCCGTGCGTCATCAGGCGACGTGTGAAATTTCTTGAAGGTTCCCCCGTGGCTTGTCTTGCATTGTTAAGATCGCCTGTCTGTCTGCGACTGTATTGTATATATATATATATATATATATATATATATATATATATATATATATATATATATAATATATATATATATATATATATATATATATATATATATATATATATATATATATATATATATATATATATATATACATGTGACTACAGCACTGAAAAAGGGTGTTTCCATTCTTTTATTTACTTGCGGCAATTTTGCTGTAATGTGTTTGCCCTTAAAGTGCTTCTTGCAGAAAGGCATAACAATTTACTTATTTTCTGGGCTATATACTCTGAGAGAGAGACAGATACACTGACAGTGAAGCCTTGAGTCCTGAAGACCGTCCATACAGTTCTCAGTATAACACGATGACCTAAGACCCAGTGATGTTCTTTCTCCCTCCTCACTGCTGCTCCCTCACTGTTCCTCCTTCATCCTCTCCGTTCCTCCCTCTCCTGTATTCACCACACACCTGAACTAGTGGGTAAAAACCTTGCTAGCAGTGGGAGGTAGTTATTCAATACTCCCTCCCTCCCTGGCTATACCCTCCCTCCTTCCCTCCCTGGCTCAAACCTCCCTTCTTCATTCCATCCCTCCCTGGCTTTACCCTCTCTCCTTCCCTCTCTTTCCTTTCATCCCTCCAGGCTATACCCTCCTTCCTTCCATCCTTCCCTGATTTTACATTCCTTCTCTTCTTCCATCCCTCCCTGGCTATGCCCTCCTTCCTTACATCCCTCCCTGGTTATACCCTCCTTCCTTCCATCCTTCCCTGGCTCCACCCTCCCTGGCTACACCCTCTCTCCCCTCATTCCTTCCACCCCTTCCTGGCTCCACCCTCCTTCCTTCCCTCCATACGTACCTCTTACCATCCCTCCTTGTCTTCCTTCCTCCCTTCTCCCCCCTCCATTACACAATTCCGCTTGCTACAACTGAGAAAACAAACCAATTAAGGCGAGTGGAGCAGAGCGATGCAAGGGAAAGTGGAGGAGGGTAAGGGGAGGGGAGAGTAGGGGAAGGGGGTAAATGGAATAATATTTACTAAGGGAGCGCCACACGCAATTCTTCCTGGTGGTGCTGGTTCCTCTATCTCCCTACCTTTCCTCCGCTTCTTTCTCCCTCCTGCACCCCCAACTTTCTTTCTCCCACTCCCCCCTTTTCCCTAACCTAACCTGAGCAAGTTATTACATATAATTCAACAGCTGCATGGAAAACATTCGTGATCGCAACCTGAACATGAGTCCAGGACTTTATAAACCAGAAATGTTCGTATTTAACAAGATTTATTAGAATTTCAAGTTGTCGATAAAGCATGTTACTTTATCTGACATGTCACTCTTGAGATGACATAGTGTGGGTAAATATGTAACTTAGATTCATGTGTGAGGTAACACCTCTGGCCTTATGTCAGACGTACATGATCCTCAATTGTTTGTATATCAAAAAAGTTGTTTTGGAACTCCTAACAGATGTAATTGATGAAGCAGTTACAAGTTCCTCAATTACAGGTGTCCCGTGGCTTGGTTGGTAGCGCGCTCGGCTCACATACTGAGTGTCCGTGGTTCGATTCCCGGCCGGGTAGAAACGTTGGGCATGTTTCCTTTCACCTGCTGTCCCTATTCACCTAGCAATAAGTAGGTACCTGGGTGTTAGTCGACTGTTGTGGGTGGCATCCTGGGGGGTGGTAGTATACCTCAGTGCTGAGTGTCGAAATAAGGTGAGGTAGGATAATCTTAGTCTGTAAAACTGATGTGTAAAAGAAAAGTCAGCAGTGGCGGATACATGAATACACAAATAACCCGCACACACACAGAGAGGAGCTCACGACGACGTTTCAGTCCGGACAGAAACGTCGTTGTGAGCTCCTCTCTCCTATGTGCGGGTTATTTGTGTATTGTTCCAGTCACGGTATTGTGACTTTCTGCTCCTTCTTGATACATGAACTTAAGTATTTACACAAGAACAACAGAAAAATCTCAAAACATGGAGACGCTCTTAGGACGGTGCCAAAAACACCACAAAATTACCCAGTTGTCTTTTAATCAAAATGAAAGAACGTTCGACTGTCCTTTGATGATTACTGAGAGGTTATATTGTGTTACATATTACCGTTAAGTACCATGTTTGCGAGGCTTAGCCGCCGTTTTTATCCTTAAAATACTTTCCTTGACTTCTGGCACTTGACGTCGCGCCTGACTGGGGTCTCTATTTCCTGGCTGCAGGACACATGCTTGGGCTCTCCTGCAGTCCATTCTTCTCACTGCATTGCTCCTGAAGAAGCGCTTGCCACTGCATCACGAAAGGCATTGAGCAATATTCTTCTACCTCTAGTAGTTGCTGTGCACACACACACACACACACATACTTCAGTGCAAGGAGTGTAGGAGGCTCGATCCTCTGTTTGGTAATCACGCAGAACACAATTTCACACGTAAGGTCACTCACAAGCACATGTAGAGATGTGGCTACACTAGACCTTCAACAGAGACTTAACACAGCGGTACACTCCTCGGTGATCTAGTTCCCTTTAACACTCCATACATCGTCTATCTTCCCCACCCCCCACCATCACAACTCCACCCCCACCATCACAACCCCACCATCACAACTCCACCCCACCATAACAAGCCCAGCCCCACCATCACAACCCCACCCCACCATCACAACCCGACCCCCACCATCACAACTCCACCCCCACCATAACAACCCCACCCCCACCATCACAACTCCACCCCCACCCCCATCACAACTCCCCCACCATCACAATCCCACCCCCACCATCACAACTCCACCCCCACCATAACAACCCCACCCCCACCATCACAACTCCACCCCCACTATCACAACCTGACCCCCACCATCACAACTCCACCCCACCATCACAATCCCACCCCCACCATCACAACTTCACCCCCACCGTAACAAGCCCCGCCCCACTACACATCCCCATTCATCACTCCATTACCTAAAAACCACAATGGGATGTTGGTCTTCCAGTCGGCGGGCTAATCCTGACTGAATGTTAATATGTTTACCTGTAGCGACCCCCCATGTTGGCCCGCCCACACACACCAACTGTATATCTCAGTACATATACACCTCAAAGTGTATATACATTGAGATATACATCTGTGATATACACTATGTATATAAACACCTCAGTTTACATACACCTGCTGTTTCCATATTTATTCTCCTCCGTATATGAGTGAAGAAGCCTACCGTGTAGTTGAAATATTACATTACTAATAATACCCAACTGCTGCACCTGTGTCTTACTCATCAACACTCGGCCGTGTAAATCCCGTGTTCGTGTCACCTTCAAATTAGTCGAACATTCATGACACCATCATCCCTCATCATTTAGATAAACAATATGTCCAAAGACTTATACATTATTTCTTCATTTATTAATTATCTTCCGTCAAGATGTACCTTCACTGTGTTTAGTTTCAAACTATATTAATTATTTTCTTTAACTCACTATTGAATGGGTAAATACTTTTTTATATATATTAAAATGTAATTATAGTGATTGTTTACACCAAGAGTATTGTGACTGTTACATTAACTGATTATTTTGATTACATTTGAATAAAAAAATTAGGATATGTCTGGCGTGACTGTTATTGTCTCGTTAACAATCTTTTGCTGCGACAACGTCTGGTTAGGCAGAGATTGATCAAGTCATGCAAATGACTTGATCAATCTCTACCCAGGGCACAATGTCGATACAATAAAAGCTTGTTCTGCAACCTGTCTTGTCTTTAATATTGTTGCCCATATTACATACACAACACACATACATACAGACACAAATACATACATACACACGCACGCACGCGCACACACAGAAGCTGTAACTCGACCCCTGCAGCCACAAGTAGGTGAGTACAGACAGTTTCAGAATTATTTGGAGGGCGAGCAAGAAGTTCTTCACATGCCCTTAGCAAAACAATTGTTCTATGCACTTGTTTCCCTGATACAACACTTGACTTTCTCTTAGTGGCCACGAGTGAAGAAAATTAATAACTAATATGTATTGTTGAAAATGGTATCAAATACAGACAAGTTAAAGATTAAGACACATTTAACAGTTGGGTATCTTTATTGATGAAACGTTTCGCCACACAGTCGCTCCATCAGTTCAATACAAAGAATAATAGTGAAGATCAAAGGAGATTGAGGTAATCAGTCTCTGAGCCTGGAGTCGATTTGATCAGACCATCAATCTTGATAAGAATACAGCATATGCGTGAAGGTGCTTATATACTGCTGACAGGTGAGGGGAAACAGTCCTTCATCTTTTCAAATTCACTCAGGATTGGTTTCATAAAAGTAGAATCATCTTGCTCATTGAGTGATGGACTCATTACATCAAACTACCTCTTCACTTCGTCTACGTCTTCTTCTTCCGCCAACGCTGATGTCTCCAGGAGTGGCATTCATCTCTGTGTTCGACTGAAGAAGCCTGCAGCGCAGGCGAAACGTTTCGAAGATCCCCAGTGTTGCACATGTCTTACTTATCAACTTGTGGGTAATGTATACCATGTATAATGTTACTTCTTGTCAGCCACAGTGTTCCTCCTGCCAGAGGTAGCATCTGGAGAGGCTCTTTTCCATCTCAAAGCAGAACTCTGGAACCAGTTGTAACTTTCTCTGGGCTTGAAATCAATATTCTGAGGCATGACAAAAGACCAGGTGAAGGGAATGACAAACACACTTTATAAGAAGTAGTTTAGGTATGCCCTTATTCATTAAGGTGTAAAATGAATGGTGAAATGCACATAGGTTTGAAGCTCAATCTGTTCAAATTGCAAAACACTGTCTTAAATCAACTCTAATCTCACTAAAATATTTCTTTGTGTTGATTAAAGCACCCTGTTTTAGTGCTAGTAACTGGACTAAGTCCTTGGAGCTGAGAAACAATCTTGTAACTGGACTAAGTCCTTGGAACTGAGAAACAATCTTGTAACTGGACTAAGTACTTGGAACTGAGAAACAATCTTGTAACTGTACTAAGTACTTGGAACTGAGAAACAATCTTGTAACTGGACTAAGTACGTGGAACTGAGAAACAATCTTGTAACTGGACTAAGTACTTGGAACTGAGAAACAATCTTGTAACTGGACTAAGTACTTGGAACTGAGAAACAATCTTGTAACGGACTAAATCCTTGGAACTGAGAAACAATCTTGTAACTGGACTAAGTACGTGGAACTGAGAAACAATCTTGTAACTGGACTAAGTACTTGGAACTGAGAAACAATCTTGTAACTGGACTAAGTACTTGGAACTGAGAAACAATCTTGTAACGGACTAAGTCCTTGAAACTGAGAAACAATCTTGTAACTGGACTAAGTCCTTGGAACTGAGAAACAATCTTATAACTGGACTAAGTCCTTGGAACTGAGAAACAATCTTGTAACTGGACTAAGTCCTTGGAGCTGAGAAACAATCTTGTAACTGGACTAAGTCCTTGGAACTGAGAAACAATCTTGTAACTGGACTAAGTCCTTGGAACTGAGAAACAATCTTGTAACTGGACTAAGTCCTTGGAACTGAGAAACAATCTTGTAACTGGACTAAGTCCTTGGAACTGAGAAACAATCTTATAACTGGACTAAGTACTTGGAACTGAGAAACAATCTTATAACTGGACTAAGTCCTTGGAACTGAGAAACAATCTTATTTTGTTTAGCACTATAATAACACACAAACACAAAAAAGCATAAATGCTTTATACATGTAATGTATGTTGATTTATGTATTATAAAATATAATGCTTCAAGTCACACAGTACTGGTGATATCACCTTCTGTCTAAGAGGAGAGAATTTTGTTGTGTACAACCACAAATTCCCAGAACTTGACCTTGATGGCATTTCCTTCTTCAAAAGATCACTTAAATCGCCAAAAACACTCATGAATGGCTGAGTGAGAAGCAATATATTCTGACAGTGGTATTATAATTGTTTTAAGTTTGTCTTCCCTCTTAAAAACAACAGTTTTCACACTCGTGTGTTTATCACTTAACATGGACATATCTCGTCTATGCTCACTGATTCAACATGGCTCTTCAGCTCACTTCTATGGGCTTAATTTTTGGTTTCAGAGACCTTGCAAAAAGTTTTCGATAATTTTTCACAGCAGCAATCAACTCTTCAAACAGAATGTATTAAGCAAACGTCTTCAAAAGTTTTCGCTCATTCACACAGCGACACATTCAACTTTTAATATCACAAACCAGGAGTAGCGAAGTTATTTCAAAATTAACTCAAATGTATTTTATTTTAGCCAAAAATGTAGCAGGTAGCGCAGCCCAATAATATTCAGCAGCGAAATAGCAACAAAAGTAGCGCATTTCGCTACTTGTAGCAGATTCTGGCAACACTGAGTGTGTTGCCAGAAGCAAAAAGTAATTACTACCACCCCGACGCTGCAACAATTACCTCTGAACACTGCCTTCATTTGCAACCTTAAACATCTCCATCATCCTTCCTTCTTTCTTATTCCCTCCTTCCTCTTATTATCTCCGCTCCTCCTCCTCCTCTACCTCATGCCTTCACACTTAAAACAACTTCTTCATCCTTCTCTTTATCCTCTCCTTCACCGTATTCCCTCCTCTTACCTGTCTCATTCTTTCACATGTAATAACTCCACAATTCTTCCTCTTTATTCTCGCCTTCTCCTTAATCCTTCCTCATTTCCTTCACGCTACACTCCCTCTTTTACCCCTTTACTCTCCCTCTTTCTCAACTCTTTTTACTACATCTTTCTTTACCCTGTACACTCCCTCCAACCCCCTCCCCCGCCTCCAGCCTCCATCATCACCTCCACAGGGCTTTACCACACGCTATTCCTCAATGTCTTCCAAGGCAGAGGCGCCTCCATCATCATTTCCATCTCATTGCCATCACTGTTGGTGACTTCCTTCATGCTGGTGAAAGGGCTCTTGATCCCAAGAACTGAAACTACCCTTCTTTAACTTGGGTCAAACCTGATTACCTTCCCTGCCTTAAATGTAATAATATTAATAATAACATTAATGTCATAATAATAACAACTACTACTACTAATAAAAATAATAAAAAAACAATAATATGTAATAATAATAGCAACAATAACAATAATAATAATAATAATCAGACTTACCTAGTTGACACAGCTCATAAACACCAAAAAAATTATCATAACTTCTTCAAAATTTAGCAGTGGCATTTTCACATAATCAAGATTATTATTATTATTATTATTATTATTATTATTATTATTATTATTATTAGTATCACGTGGAGGAGCTAAAACAATAGGGAGTCATACTGCGCCTGGGGAATGGGAAGGAAGAAAAAAAAAATGGGGGATACCTCCAATTCCTTGGACCAAGAGCCCTTCGCCTGAATCAAGGCACTTTTAAAACTTTCACCTCAGCCTCCAATTCCACTGTAACTTCCACACTCCCACTGTAACTATTGCAATCCCACAATAACTACCAGAATCCAGCTGTAAATCCCAGACTCACACTGTAACTACTAGAATCTCACAATCAAAACGCTGCCACCACAATCATTATAATTAGTACAATCTTAGCTACTACTACAATTCCATTGTAACTACTACAATCTAACCGTAACTACAATTACATCATTGTAACCACATTCCCACTGTAACTACTGCAATCCATCTGTAACTGCCACAATCCCATTGTAACTGCCACAATCCCATTGTAACTACCATAATCCTACAGTAACTATCACAAACTCACTGTAAGCACCACTATCATCCCTAACAAGACAGTAAATGTGTATCTCCCACTACGTAATTTTCTGTCCTAGGCAGACAGTTGAGCCAGGTCTCAGACCAGTGACCAAAATCTCCACTGAGTGGGTGGTCACTCATGTCAGGCTACAGGTAAGCCAGCAGGTCACAAACCAGTGACCAAAACCTCCACTGAGCGGGTGGTCACTCATGTCAGGCTACAGGTAAGCCAGCAGGTCACAAACCAGTGACCAAAACCTCCACTGAGCGGGTGGTCACTCATGTCAGGCTACAGGTAAGCCAGCAGGTCTCAGACTAGTGACCAAAACCTCCACTGAGCGGGTGGTCACTCATGTCAGGCTACAGGTAAGCCAGCAGGTCTCAGACTAGTGACCAAAACCTCCACTGAGCAGGTGGTCACTCATGTCAGGATACAGGTAAGCCAGCAGGTCTCAGACCAGTGACCAAAACCTCCACTGAGCGTTTGGTCACAGTACTAACACTTATGTCAAGGAGAAATTCTCATATTTGACAAAAATATTGTCTGCTGTTTGTTATGTCCTGGTCATTGTCTACCCGCGCCTCGGGTTTTCTAGTAGATAATCTACTTTATGTGATGACGGTCTACTCATCTTCATACACTATCATCATCATCATTACTCTTTTAAATTACCAGTAATAACAATAACAACGTCGCAGAGTTGACACCACCACTATCACTAACAGCACTACCACCACCACCACCAGCACTACCACCACCACCATCACCACTAACAGCACTACCACCACCACTAACAGCACTACCACTATCACCACTGACAGCACTACCACCACCACTATTAACAGCACTACCACCACCACCACTAACAGCACTACCACCACCACCACTAACAGCACTACCACCACCACCATTAACAGCACTACCACCACCACCACTAACAGCACTACCACCACCACCCCTAACAGCACTACCACCACCACTACTATCACTAACAGTACTACCACCACCACCACAATCACTAACAACACTACCACGACTTCTACCACTATCAATAGCAGAACTATAACCACCACCACTAACAGAGCTATAACCACCACCACCACTAACAACACTGCCACGACTTCTACCACCACCACTATCACTAACAGCACTATAACCACCACCCCTTACCTCCTCCACAACCCACCTCCCTCCCACACAATACACTCCCTAAACACCTATTCCACAAACCCCTCCCGTCCAGTTCTAACATTTACACACAAAATCCAATCCATCTCGGACAGCAAAAACAGCGCATTTTTCACACCAGAACCGATTCACAGCACGAACACCACCGACAGCGGAAGACTGATAGCTATATTACTGGCCCTGAGCACCAGGGGTAGTGCCTCGGCTCTGGTAACACTTCTCAATATTCCTCTTTGGTAACAGCGTCAATATCCCTACTTGTTAATAGTGACAATATTCCTCTTTGGCAACAGTGTCAATATTTCCGCTTGGTAACAGTGTCAATATTCCCAAATGGTAACAATGTCAATACTCCGAATTGGCAACTGTGTCTATATATCTACTTGGTAACGGTGTTGATATTCCTACTTGGTAACAGTGTTGATATTCCTACTTAGTAAGAGTGTTAATATTTCTAGTTGGTAATGTTAATATTCTTACTTGGTAACAGCGTTAATATTCCTACTTAGTAAGTGTTAATATTCTTACTTAGTAACAGTATTAATATTCCTACTTAGTAAGTGTTAATATTCCTATTTGGTAAGTGTTAATATTCCTATTTGGTAACAGTGTTAATATTCCTACTTAGTAACAGTGTAAATATTCCTATTTGGTAACAGTGTTAATATTCCTACTTAGTAACAGTGTTAATATTTCTATTTGGTAACAATGTTAATATTCCTACTTAGTAACAGTGTTAATATTTCTATTTGGTAACAGTGTTAATATTCCTACTTAGTAAGTGTTAATATTCCTATTTGGTAACAGAGTCAATATTTCTACTTGGTAATAGTGCAAAATATTCCTACTTGGCAACAGTGTCAATAATAATAATAATAATAATAATAATAATAATAATAATGTTATCAAACGAAAAAACGTAAAGCGAAAACGAAAAAACGTAAAGCGAAAACGAAAAAACGTAAAGCGAAAACGAAAAAACGTCAAGCGAAACGTCTACATTAAAAAAACATATAACTAAAATGATATATAAAAGACTTGATTGCAATACTATGCACATCTGTACATCATGTACACCTGTGCCCATCATGAACACCCATAGACATTCTGAACACCTGCACACATGTACACCATGCAGACATGTACATGTGTACACATTTCCACCTGTGCCCATCATGAACACCTGTCCACCAGATAATGTAGAAGTACTGCTGAAGAAGAATCAGGTATCCGTGACATGCATACCATCAAAGGTAATGGAGAAGATAATCAGGAGCGTGGTGGATCCCCCGTAGAGCACTGCCTTCATAAACAACAACCAAGCATGGCTTTACCCACGCTCAATCCTCTCTTAAACCTGCTGCAATCTTTGACAGGGGTAACAAGAATATATACACTAAGATGTATATATATATATATATATATATATATATATATATATATATATATATATATATATATATATATATATATATATATATATATATTGTGGTATGCCAAGAGTACGTTATTTTATTCGGCGGATGTCACACACCCATTCAGTTATGCCTTCCCGATCAGCCAACCAGGTGCTATGGGTATAATGAGCGGGGCCCCCTTGTTATGCTAGCACCTTGGCTCAACCCAGCCAATCATGAGGAAACCCACCGATGTTGTGAAGCGATGTGGTACACTCGTAAATCAACTTTGGCAGACTTACCTCCAAGTCTGGTCGAAGGCAGTTTTTACTGTCTCTTGCTTGCAAAATTGCCTTTCTGTACCTATTCTCTGTAAATATTATACATATTAGTGCTTGCTGTTTAGTGAACGAAATATATAAGTATTTTCTCTCTGTTGCCTTTTGCGCGTTCTTTGTTTCTACTTTGGTTATCGTGTTACAACCAGGTGTGCAGGCCACTAAACTACACCTCTGTTAAGAGGAGAGATTATTTTAATCTCTATACATACAGTCTTAACGACTCTTTAAGTGGTCGACAGGTTAATATTATCTCCTGTCAACCAGCCAACCAACAGGGTAGTGCAAATTAAGCTGGAGTGAGAATGGTGGGTTTACCGAATATTCTTGAACTGCATGAAGGCATTCGACACTGTACCACACAAGAGTCTGGTCAACAGCTAAGTGGTGCCTTGATACCAGTAGAGAACCCTTGATCAAAACTCCCCTTCCTTAGATCACATCCGATTACCTCCCATTCCCAGATGCTGTTACCATTACACGCTCAGCACATCCATACGAGTGGTAATTATAATATAATCTGGAGGAAGAGGCAGGGATGACAGAAAAGTCATTACACTGAACCGATGTTCACCAGAGGAGGGAAGCATGAGGACACACTAGTGTAACAAGGGGTAAAAGGGGATTCCATAAGGATCGAAACTGTGTCTGGTATATGTAATTGACCTGGCAGAAAAGATAACCTTTTGTGTCCTTGCTGGGACAAGTGCCTTCACCAACTGCCGGATCAACCAGGCTGTGATGGATCCTGGGCCAGCGGGCCACCAGCAGCAACAGCCTGGTTGATCAAGGAAGCATCAAACAAGCCTGGGACAAGCTGCGATAGTAGAAACTCTCGAAACCCTTCAAAGGTATATTAAAGGCAAATATTACTGCAGGATTAGTCACATAAGAGTACTAAGAAGTTAGCTCAAGCTAACTTCTAGTAGACTAAAGTAGGTTAAAGTAAGGAACCTGAATAAAGACTCAGGAACAGAGGTTACAAACATCACACAGGGAGGATCTAGTGGTGAGCATACTACTGAACATATCACTACAGATTCCTAACAACCAAATAACTTGTGCAGTATACGAACAGCTAGCTAATCTAAGATTAACTTTCAAGGCCCTCAGCACATATTCATGGCTCTATATATGATATGTATCAGATCTATCATTGTTTATACGCACCAGCATGCAGCTCACAATTTAACAAACATGTTTAGAAAGTTGAGAAAGTGCAGCTGATATACTACACTGGACAACACAGTAAAGGTGCTCACGTCAATAAAGGATCACATTATACTGCTTATGTGTTTATTTAGCTTCACTATGTTGGCGTTAGTAGTTTCACTACGTTGTTTACATAATGGCATGTTTATTCTGTTAGTGCTCAAATATGTACACATGCAGTTGACACCTATTTTTACCAATAAACATAGCATTACAGTTATGAAAATTATACTGGTAGACTATAGAGTATTATAGTTCAAAAGCCACATCATTTCTGAACTTCAAAAAGACGTTGTATAGTGCATGTAGTCCTGAATATACCCCCTTATCACCTGAGGATAAAATAATTTGATCACTATTCTTAGAGAAGACTTTTTTGTTCCTTAAAGTTATTGGTAAATAAAGTATAGCTATGTTAACAGTATTTTCTAGTTCCAGTAATACAAGAATCCAAAAAATTTGTTAAATAAAAAATAAAAAAAACAGGTTACGTCTTATAAACTAAAATCCAATGAGTATAGATAATTATGTTTATACTGGATAAACGAGATATAAACAAAGATTTTGAAGGATCCAGTAGTACCTGACCGTCAATCAAATCACCAGCCAAGGAACGAACCAGAGTAATAATGACAAGGCTGTTTTAACTTTTAACGTTTAAATAATAAGATATTACAAGTACCCCAGTGGAAATAAGTCACTTTGTCTGACTTTTCTTTGGGGTTATCCTAGGTAATTTACACATATGTTACTATGTATGATAATTTGTGGAACTGTATTTAAGCGAACTGTAACAAAATACACTTACTGACTTAGGGAAGATGTTTTAGTGCCCCTACGTACCCAGTACCCACCACCAATAATTGCAGAATGTAGTGAATACAACACAGCAATAATACAAGCAGATAGTATACCAATAAGAATTGCAGTAAATGAGAGAAGAGAGTGAGTTCGCTCACTGACATTCGTGTATAACTTCACCATGCATAGGGTCACCGTCCCCGCTCACAAGGTCACCATATAACCGTAAAAGATTTGCTTTTTCCAAAGAGAAAATTATTTTAAAAAGATAACTCATTGTTTCACCAAGCTGGAGAATATATCAGGCACGATATCAAAGGTTATTATAAAATATAGCGAGGAGCTGCCTGCACCCGGAGTCACAGAAAACGGAGTGGCCTGCACCCTCACAGAAAACAGAAAGCGGCGTGCCACAGGGGTCACAGAAAACAGGGAGCGGTATGCCACAGGAGTCACAGAAAACGGGAGCGGCATGCCACAGGAGTCACATAAAACAGGGAGCGGCATGCCACAGGAGTCACAGAAAACAGGGAGCAGCGTATCACAGGAGCCACAGAAAACAGGGAGCGGCGTACCACAGGAGCCACAGAAAACAGGGAGCGGCGTACCACAGGAGCCACAGAAAACAGGGAGCGGCGTGCCATAGGAGTCACAGAAAATGGCGCCCGTCACGGGTGGGTAACTGCGCTCTAACATAAAATGCGCTGTGGCTGACAGCCTGCACGCACTTACACCTCCCTGCAACACTGTCCTGCACGCACTTACACCTCCCTGCAACACTGTCCTGCACGCACTTACACCTCCCTGAAACACTGTCTTGCACGCAAACCTCGCTGCAACACCACATACACTCCTGCTTCTGTATTTATCATCGGGTATTTCACGTCCGTCATTCTCATCAAAGTGAAGGCACTTGGTCACGGCATACCCACGCGCTCCTCTGTATATGTTCTTGTTATTGTGACTTAGTTCCCAGCACCAGCAAGCAAAAACAATTCATCAAGAAGTATTTATCAGTGTATACACACGGAGAGGCGTGTCTCTAAGTATATATATACACCAACAGGATAATATCTCTTGGTATGTATACACCGAGAGCTACGTAACTCTCAGGGTATAAACACTAAAAGGTGTATGATTCTCGAGGTATATACATCAAAGAAGGAAACCTTTCAGCGCATATAACACCGAGGTGTATTTTGCTTAGAGTATATACAGTACATCAACAAGTGGATATATCTTAGCATGTGTATATCACAGTGCATATACACTGCGAGAAGTGCAGATCTCAAGAGTATATACACTGAGAGATTAATAATTAGATTAGTGATTAAATATTCCTTGACTGGAAGTGTACATGTGACATGCAACCTTAATGACCCTCGTGCAGTCGACAGTCATTAACTCTCACAAACCAACAACAAAATATATTTGGCAGTGATATAATTTATGCCAGTCGTTTTAATTTTAATCAGATGAGTGAAGTACACGAAAAATATTACATAAATGGTCAAAACTTTTAATTCAGCCTTGAGTTTGATCTGAGGCTGGTGCCTTCACACTCTTAAATCACGTTTAATTCATAAGTAAACAGCTATTATCAGTAAAGTGGTTTTTAACTAATGTTGTCAGTAAGTTATCAGCTTTATATTCTGCTTGAGTGCGTGTGCGCGTGTCTGTGTGTGTGTACTCACCTAGTTGTGGTTGCAGGGGTCAATTCATAGCTCCTGGCCCCGCCTCTTCACTGGTCACCACTAGGTCCACCCTCTCCCTACTCCATGAGCTTTATCGAACCTCTTCTTAAAGCTTTGTATGGATCCTGCCTTCACTACATCACTCTCCAAATTGTTCCACTTCCTGAGAACTCTATGACTGAAGAAATACTTCCTGACATCCCTGTGACTCATCAGAATTTTCAACTTCCAGTTGTGACCCCTTGTTGCTGTGTCCCATCTCTGAAACATTCTGTCTCTATCCACTTCGTCAATTCCTTTCAGTATTTTCTATGTCGTTATCATGTCCCCTCTATCCCTCCTGTCCTCCAGTGTCAGGTTGATTTCCCTTAACCTCTACTCGTAGGACATTCCCTTTAGCTCCGGGACTAGTCTTGTTGCAAACATTTGCACTTTCCCTAATTTCTTGGCATGTTTGACCTGGTGTGGATTCCATACTGGTGCTGCATACTCCAATATGGGCTTCACGTACACGGTGTACAGTGTCTTGAATGACTCCTTACTTAGATGTCGAAACGCTATTCTTAGGTTTGCCAGGTGCCCATATGATGTAGCCTCAGGAGATGTGCTCGGTATGATGCTCACCCCAAGATCCTTTTTTCTGAGTGAGTTTTGCAGCCTTTGACCTCCTAGGCAGTCCTCCGTCAGCGGTCTTCTTTGTCCTTTCCCAAACTTCATGACTGCAGGAGCCATTTTTCGGACCAGGCTTGCAGCCAGTCCAAATCTCCTTGCAGGTTTACCTGATCCTCGTCCACTTGTATTCTAGCCATTGGCTTTACATCGTCTGCAAACAGGGACACCTTTGAATCTATCCCTTGTCATGTCATTCACATACGTATACCACAAACAGCACCGGACCCAGGAGTGACCCTCGTGAAACCCCACTCGACACATGCACCCACTCCGACACTTCGTCACGTACCAGCACACATTGTTTCCTTCCTGACAGGTGGAAATAAATGGTATAAAATACCGACACAATGGAAAAATAAACATAAGCAGTATAATGTGATCCTTTATTGACAACGTTTCGCCCACGCAGTGGGCTTTATCGAGTCACAGACAGATCTACCTGGAAAATGAGTAACATGAAGATATATATAGGGTATAGTCAGGTGGAGAGTGCTGGGTCAGGTGGAGAAAGCTGCATGTGACAGTCTTAAAAGTAGTGTGATAGTTAAAAACATTGTGACTTAAAGGACCTGCAGTGTACCATTCTTGAGTTCTAGGTGGGATAGCGTTGAAGAAGTTTCTTGGCAATAGGTTCAGCTATGTTGTAGAAGCCGTTGTTCTGGTTGAAGTTGTTGGATATACAGATGAGTGATGATTCTAGGATTCTTCGGTATTGCGTGTTGTCTTCTCTGGCGATGAGTCTTGCGTTTCTGTAGTTGATTAAATGGTTGTGTAAATTTCGGTGTTGAACACAGGCATTTCTTGAGTCGTCAGATCTGCCTGCGTACTGGTGTTCTGAAACGCGTGTTTGTAGGTCTCTGGATGTTTCGCCAACGTATAATTTGCTGCAGCCATTACAAGGGATTGTGTATACCCCTGCCGTGGATTGAAGCTTTTCCTGTCTGTTACTGAACCTATTGCCAAGAAACTTCTTCAACGCTATCCCACCTAGAACTCAAGAATGGTACACTGCGGGTCCTTTAAGTCACACAATGTTTTTAACTATCACACTACTTTTAAGACTGTCACATGCAGCTTTCTCCACCTGACCCAGCATTCTCCACCTGACTATACCCTATATATATATCTTCATGTTACTCATTTTCCAGGTAGATCTGTCTGTGACTCGATAAAGCCCACTGCGTGGGCGAAACGTTGTCAATAAAGGATCACATTATACTGCTTATGTGTTTATTTTTCCTGACAGGTATTCCCAGATCCATTGCAGTACTTTCCCTGCTATTCCTGCCAGCTCCTCTAGCTTTTCAACCAGTCTCTTGTATGGTTATAAATTAGACACATGCAACATTTTGGGTATCTTTATTGAGGAAACGTTTCGCCACACAGTGGCTTCATCAGTCCAATACAAAGTAGAAAGGTGTAAGGAGAGTAGGAGTTTTGAGGTAATCAGTCCCTCGGCCTGGAGTCGATGTGTTGAGTCCATCAATCTTGTAGAAAGTACAGCATATGTCCGTAGAGGTGGCTTATATACTGTAATCAGGTGAGGTGAAGCAGCAGGAGGCGGGGTCATAGTGGTACCATCCACTAGTCGGACATATGTAGAAAGTCAGCATATGTCTACGGACATATGCTGACTTTCTACAAGATTGATGGACTGAACACATCGACTCCAGGCCGAGGGACTGATTACCTCAAAACTCCTCCTCTCCTTACACCTTTCTACTTTGTATTGGACTGATGAAGCCACTGTGTGGCGAAACGTTTCCTCAATAAAGATACCCAAATGTTGCATATGTGTCTAATTTATAACTTGTCGGTTCTCTGAACCATTCATCTACACTCTTGTATGGTACTGTATCGAAAGCCTTCTTACAGTCTAAGAAGATGCAGTCTACCCATCCGTCTCTCTCCTGTAATACTTCTGTTACCTTATCGTAGAATTCCAGTAGGTTTGTGATGCAGGATTTGCCTTCCCTGAAGCCATGCTGGTTGTCTAGTATGAGCCCATTTCTTTCCAGGTGCTCCACCACTTTTCTCCTGATAATCTTCTCCATGACTTTATATACTATACATGTCAGTGACACAGGTCTGTAGTTTAGTGCTGCTTGTCTGTCTCCTTTCTTAAAAACTGATGTCTTCCACACCTCAAGTAGTCGCCGTGTTTCAATATATTTATTGAAGATTATCGTAAGTGGCACACATAGTGCATTTACTCTCTCTCTCAGGACCCAAGGAGAGATGTTATCTGGTCCCACCGCCTTCGAGGTATCTAATTTACCTAGTAGTTTCTTCACCTCCTCCGCGGCTGTGTGCAGTGTGTCCAGCACCCTACCACCTCGGGTTGCTGGAAGCCTCTCTTGTCTCCACTGTGAATACCTCCCTTAATCTCAAGATGAGTTCTTCACATACTTCTTGGTTGTTCCCTGTGAGCTCCCCTCCTTCCTTCCTCAGCCTGATGACCTGGTCCTTGACTGTTGTTTTTCTCCTGAGGTGGCTGCATAACAACTTTGGGTCAGATTTGGCTTTTGATGATATGTTATTCTCTGGGTCTCTTCTTATCTATGCATATTAATTTCTGGTTCTTCGGCTTAACTCCGTTTTCCTGAGTCCTTTGTCTTCTATAATTTTTCCATACTCTAGCACACTTGGCTTTGGCCTCTCCACACCTCCGGGTAAACCATGGACTCTGGTCTTCCCATTGTTTCTCTTGTCCCTTGGGTGTGTGGGTGTGTGTGTGTACTCACCTAACTCACCTAATTGTGGTTGCAGGGGTCGAGTCATAACTCCTGTGTGTGTGTGTGTGTGTGTGTGTGTGTGTGTTGTGTGTGTGTGTGTGTGTGTGTGTGTGTGTGTGTGTGTGTGTGAGAGAGAGAGAGAGAGAGATTAGATAATAAATAAATCGTTATCACCATAAGACAGTAAATTTTCAAAATGCCTTCAATTATATGGATGGAAAAATGTTTTCAATAAACTGTTTACAATGGGCAAGAAAACAACTCAAGATCATTACAAATTGTGTCAGCAAAGGCAGAGGCGAGGAGCCTGGTAGTGAGAGATGTGTGCCGTCCAAGAGACTCTTACAACTTCAACGTTATTTTAATCAAAGAACATCTGACTATAGAAAACAAAAAGCAGCAGAATATAAGTACACAGCAGAACTAATGGAGGCAACAATGAAATTTCTCAATGAACAACTTAAGGAAACAACATAAATGAGAGAAGACGAAGGGGCAAATATTAATCTGTTTTTTTTCACCGTGACTGAATCTGGCACTAGATAAATCAAAGGTGATGAGCCACTGGGTGCCAACGTACACACTCGATGACTGAAGATGTACTTCCTAGCATCCCTGTGACTTGCGAAGTTTTGAACCGCCTAGCGCTGGGTTCCTCAAAGTGGTCAATATCGACCCATTAGGGTCGCTGGGACTATCTAAGCGGGTCGATAAATGGCTAAGGGTCATGCTGCCCATTACTGATATCAACAGTTTCAGGAAAAAAAATATTAAATTTAAATATTACCTATTTTTAATAAAGTTATTATTATTATTCGTAGTACTGTTAAAGTACTACTTATTAAATTATTTTCATATAATATATGTTTGGGGGTCGATGAAAACACTGAAACTTCATGAAGATGAACCATCTGAAACTTCATGAAGATGAACCATCTGAAACTTCATGAAAATGAACCATCTGAAACTTCATGAAGAGAAAGATAAACCATCTGAAACTTCATGAAGAGAAAGATGAACCATCTGAAACTTCATGAAGAGAAAGATGAACCATCTGAAACTTCACGAAGAGAAAGATGAATCATCTGAAACTTCATGAAGAGAAAGATGAATCATCTGAAACTTCATGAAGATGAACCATCTGAAACTTCATGAAGATGAACCATCTGAAACTTCATGAAGATGAACCATCTGAAACTTCATGAAGATGAACCATCTGAAACTTCATGAAGATGAACCATCTGAAACTTCATGAAGAGAAAGATGAACCATCTGAAACTTCATGAAGAGAAAGATGAACCATCTGAAACTTCAAGAAGAGAAAGATGAACCATCTGAAACTTCACGAAGAGAAAGATGAACCATCTGAAACTTCACGAAGAGAAAGATGAATCATCTGAAACTTCACGAAGAGAAAGATGAACCATCTGAAACTTCATGAAGAGAAAGATGAACCATCTGAAACTTCATGAAGAGAAAGATGAATCATCTGAAACTTCACGAAGAGAAAGATGAATCATCTGAAACTTCATGAAGAGAAAGATGAATCATCTGAAACTTCATGAAGAGAAAGATGAACCATCTGAAACTTCATGAAGAGAAAGATGAATCATCTGAAACTTCATGAAGAGAAAGATGAACCATCTGAAACTTCATGAAGAGAAAGATGAACAATCTAAAACTTCATGAAGAGAAAGATGAACCATCTGAAACTTCATGAAGAGAAAGATGAACTATCTGAAACTTCATGAAGAGAAAGATGAACCATCTGAAACTTCATGAAGAGAAAGATGAACAATCTAAAACTTCATGAAGAGAAAGATGAACTATCTGAAACTTCATGAAGAGAAAGATGAACTATCTGAAACTTCATGAAGAGAAAGATGAACCATCTGAAACTTCAAGAAGAGAAAGATGAACCATCTGAAACTTCATGAAGAGAAAGATGAACCATCTGAAACTTCACGAAGAGAAAGATGAACCATCTGAAACTTCATGAAGAGAAAGATGAACCGTCTGAAACTTCATGAAGAGAAAGATGAATCATCTGAAACTTCATGAAGAGAAAGATGAACTATCTGAAACTTCATGAAGAGAAAGATGAACAATCTAAAACTTCATGAGGAGAAAGATGAACCATCTGAAACTTCACGAAGAGAAAGATGAACCATCTGAAACTTCATGAAGAGAAAGATGAACCGTCTGAAACTTCATGAAGAGAAAGATGAACCATCTGAAACTTCATGAAGAGAAAGATGAATCATCTGAAACTTCATGAAGAGAAAGATGAACCATCTGAAACTTCATGAAGAGAAAGATGAACCATCTGAAACTTCATGAAGAGAAAGATGAACCATCTGAAACTTCATGAAGAGAAAGATGAACCATCTGAAACTTCATGAAGAGAAAGATGAACCATCTGAAACTTCCTGAAGAGAAAGATGAACCATCTGAAACTTCATGAAGAGAAAGATGAACAATCTAAAACTTCATGAAGAGAAAGATGAATCATCTGAAACTTCATGAAGAGAAAGATGAACTATCTGAAACTTCATGAAGAGAAAGATGAACAATCTAAAACTTCATGAAGAGAAAGATGAACCATCTGAAACTTCATGAAGAGAAAGATGAACCATCTGAAATTTCACGAAGAGAAAGATGAACCATCTGAAACTTCATGAAGAGAAAGAAGAACCGTCTGAAACTTCATGAAGAGAAAGATGAATCATCTGAAACTTCATGAAGAGAAAGATGAACCATCTGAAACTTCATGAAGAGAAAGATGAACCATCTGAAACTTCATGAAGAGAAAGATGAACCATCTGAAACTTCACGAAGAGAAAGATGAACCATCTGAAACTTCATGAAGAGAAAGATGAACCATCTGAAACTTCATGAAGAGAAAGATGAACAATCTAAAACTTCATGAAGAGAAAGATGAACCATCTGAAACTTCATGAAGAGAAAGATGAACCATCTGAAACATCATGAAGAGAAAGATGAACTATCTCAAACTTCATGAAGAGAAAGATGAATCATCTGAAACTTCATGAAGAGAAAGATGAATCATCTGAAACTTCATGAAGAGAAAGATGAACTATCTCAAACTTCATGAAGAGAAAGATGAATCATCTGAAACTTCATGAAGAGAAAGATGAACTATCTCAAACTTCATGAAGAGAAAGATGAATCATCTGAAACTTCATGAAGAGAAAGATGAACCATCTGAAACATCAGTAAGGGGTGGCTGAGATGAAGAGTGGGGATCCCTGCTCTAGCGGAACGAAACATGGAAGAAGCGACAAGCAGGAAAGTAAAAAAGACACGAGAGGTCTACGATGGCATGAGAATGTGATCTGAAACACACGATGGCATGAGAATGTGATCTGAAACACACGATGGCATGAGAATGTGATCTGAAACAAACGATGGCATGAGAATGTGATCTGAAACAAACGATGGCATGAGAATGTGATCTGAAACACACGATGGCATGAGAATGTGATCTGAAACACACGATGGCATGATAATGTGATCTGAAACACACGATGGCATGATAATGTGATCTGAAACACACGATGGCATGATAATGTGATCTGAAACACAAGATGGCATGATAATGTGATCTGAAACACACGATGGCATGATAATGTGATCTGAAACACACGATGGCATGATAATGTGATCTGAAACACAAGATGGCATGATAATGTGATCTGAAACACACGATGGCATGAGAATGTGATCTGAAACACAAGATGGCATGATAATGTGATCTGAAACACACGATGGCATGATAATGTGATCTGAAACACACGATGGCATGATAATGTGATCTGAAACACAAGATGGTATGGATAATGTGATCTGAAACACAGATGGCATGATAATGTGATCTGAAACACACGATGGCATGATAATGTGATCTGAAACACACGATGGCATGAGAATGTGATCTGAAACACAAGATGGCATGATAATGTGATCTGAAACACACAATGGCATGATAATGTGATCTGAAACACACGATGGCATGAGAATGTGATCTGAAACACACGATGGCATGAGAATGTGATCTGAAACACAAGATGGCATGAGAATGTGATCTGAAACACACGATGGCATGATAATGTGATCTGAAACACAAGATGGCATGATAATGTGATCTGAAACACACGATGGCATGATAATGTGATCTGAAACACACGATGGCATGATGTGATCTGAAACACACGATGGCATGAGAATGTGATCTGAAACACAAGATGGCATGATAATGTGATCTGAAACACACGATGGCATGAGAATGTGATCTGAAACACACGATGGCATGAGAATGTGATCTGAAACACACGATGGCATGAGAATGTGATCTGAAACACAAGATGGCATGAGAATGTGATCTGAAACACACGATGGCATGAGAATGTGATCTGAAACACAAGATGGCATGAGAATGTGATCTGAAACACAAGATGGCATGAGAATGTGATCTGAAACACAAGATGGCATGAGAATGTGATCTGAAACACAAGATGGCATGAGAATGTGATCTGAAACACAAGATGGCATGAGAGTGTGATCTGAAACACAAGATGGCATGAGAATGTGATCTGAAACACACGATGGCATGAGAATGTGATCTGAAACACAAGATGGCATGAGAATGTGATCTGAAACACACGATGGCATGAGAATGTGATCTGAAACACACGATGGCATGAGAATGTGATCTGAAACACACGATGGCATGAGAATGTGATCTGAAACACAAGATGGCATGAGAATGTGATCTGAAACACAAGATGGCATGAGAATGTGATCTGAAACACAAGATGGCATGAGAATGTGATCTGAAACAAACGATGGCATGAGAATGTGATCTGAAACACAAGATGGCATGAGAATGTGATCTGAAACACAAGATGGCATGAGAATGTGATCTGAAACACAAGATGGCATGAGAATGTGATCTGAAACACAAGATGGCATGAGAATGTGATCTGAAACACAAGATGGCATGAGAATGTGATCTGAAACACAAGATGGCATGAGAATGTGATCTGAAACACACGATGGCATGATAATGTGATCTGAAACACACGATGGCATGAGAATGTGATCTGAAACACAAGATGGCATGAGAATGTGATCTGAAACACACGATGGCATGAGAATGTGATCTGAAACACAAGATGGCATGAGAATGTGATCTGAAACACAAGATGGCATGAGAATGTGATCTGAAACACAAGATGGCATGAGAATGTGATCTGAAACACAAGATGGCATGAGAATGTGATCTGAAACACAAGATGGCATGAGAATGTGATCTGAAACACAAGATGGCATGAGAGTGTGATCTGAAACACAAGATGGCATGAGAATGTGATCTGAAACACACGATGGCATGAGAATGTGATCTGAAACACACGATGGCATGAGAATGTGATCTGAAACACAAGATGGCATGAGAATGTGATCTGAAACACAAGATGGCATGAGAATGTGATCTGAAACACAAGATGGCATGAGAGTGTGATCTGAAACACAAGATGGCATGAGAATGTGATCTGAAACACACGATGGCATGAGAGTGTGATCTGAAACACAAGATGGCATGAGAATGTGATCTGAAACAAACGATGGCATGAGAATGTGATCTGAAACACAAGATGGCATGAGAATGTGATCTGAAACACAAGATGGCATGAGAATGTGATCTGAAACACAAGATGGCATGAGAATGTGATCTGAAATAAAGGAAACTGGAGAAGATGAGTTGACGGTCGTAAGGTTGAAAGGTAAATGGACAAAAACACAAGTATGCATAATAAACATTTATACGTCCAAATACAGGTCTGTTCTACGTATTTATGTCTAAATTCACGATATTTATGCCTTTGAGAACAAAATATGAAAAAAATGAGACACAATGTTGCGAAGGAAAGATAAAGATAAAGAAGGAAAGATAAAGATAAAGGAAAGAGAAAGATACGAACCAAACACAAGTAGAAGAAATAACAAAAAACAGAGACGCGGTGCCCTGACCTACAGTTCAAACGCAGTAGACTCAAATGGGCAATTACAAATAGATAATTGCACATGCACGCATTAAAAAATGAAGGAAAATTGTGACTTGCTCTCACCACATCATGAAGATACGAAATAAAAAGAGATGCGAAATGTAACTAAGAGTCAGAATCGTAATTACTGCTCCACCATAACGTGTCTAATACATAATCTAAAAACCTTAACAACCATCACAGGAATCAACTGGAGGAAAACTGCTTGTTAATTAGCACTTATGAACTATTTTTTCAGCCACGTACGAGCTTTGAAGACGTTATCAGCTCTCATCTTAAGATATTAACCTGTATGTTTTCCTAGGTTGCTCACATCTAAGTTATTCTAGGATACTCACCTCTAAGATATCCCAGAATCCTCACCTCTAAGCTATCCTAGTATATTTCTAAGGTATATTAAGATACTCATCTCTAAGGTGCCCCTGGATACTCACACATAAAGGTATCCTGGGACACTCACGTCTAAGCTATCCTAGTATAGTCACTTCTAATGGTATCCTGTGATACTCACCTCTAACGTATCCTGAGACTCTCAGCTCCAAGGTATCCCGGGATACTCATCTCTAAGGTATCCCGGGATATTCATCTCTAAGGTATCCTGGGATACTCAGCTCTAAGGTATCCTGGGATACTCATCTCTAAGGTATCCTGGGATACTCAGCTCTAAGGTATCCTGGGATACTCAGCTCTAAGTTTTCCAAATATAAGCTCATCTCTATCTAATGTCTCAGTGTTATATATACTCTCGGCTCTAAGGTCTCCAAGGTCACTTTTAGGTCTATCTAAGGTCATAAAGGGCACTATCAGCCCATAAAGGGACTCTCAGCTATTATGTAAGGTCTACAAGGACACTGATTTAGCTAAGGTCTCAAGGACACTATCAGCTCTAAGGACACGAGTCTACACAGCTAAGTCACAACCGCCGGAATAGGCCAACACTGACAGCATTTGTAAACACTGACAGCACATACCGCAGCTGACAGTACGTCACAACTGGTAGCACCTGACACATATGATAACAGTTATCAAACCGTGTCTCATGCAAATTCGTTCATCTTGAAAGCATTGCAACACGAAAATGGTTGTGGGAGGTGAGAGGTGGTTGTGGGAGGTGAGAGGTGGTTGTGGGAGGTGAGAGATGGTTGTGGGAGGTGAGAGATGGATGTGGGAGGTGAGATATGGTTGTGGGAGGTGAGAGGTGGATGTGGGAGTTGAGAGGTGGATGTGGGAGGTAGGAGGTGGTTGTGGGAAATGAGAGGTGACTGTGGGAGGTGGTTGTGGGAGGTAGTTGTGGGAGGTGAGAGGTGGTTGTGGGAGGTAGTTGTGGGAGGTAGTAGTGGGAGGTGAGGTGGTTGTGGGAGGTAGTTGTGGGAGGTAGTAGTGGGAGGTGAGGTGGTTGTGGGAGGTAGTTGTGGGAGGAGAGGTGGTTGTGGGAGGTGGGAGATGGTTGTGAGAGGTGAGAGGTAGTTATGGGAGGTGAGAGGTGGTTGTGGGAGGTGAGAGGTAGTTGTGGGAGGTGGGAGATGGTTGTGAGAGGTAGTTATGGGAGGTGAGAGGTAGTTATGGGAGGTGAGAGGTGGTTGTGGGAGGTGAGAGGTAGTTGTGGGAGGTAGGAGATTGTGTGGTGGGTTGGTTGGTTAGTTGAATAATGTGCTCAAATCCTATCAATTACAAGAGGGTCATTAGGGCTGCTTACCATCTGTTCAACACCAATTAAGAATAATCCTTTAAAAATACCTTAATCCCTAAAAAATATTTTAATCCCTAAACATAGTTTAATCCCTAAAATAAGGATCAGAGTGAGTCTGGGCGTATATACTTAAGAAACACATACCTCAAGGTGTATATTCCTGTGCTGTGTGGTGCGGACTATGTTGAGATTTATATATGCTATAAATATTTTAATATACATGCTTTTAAATGTTCATATAAACATTAAAATGTTTATGGCGAAACTGCTGCTAAAATTTAACACTATAAATAATTATTTAAGAAGAGTCATCGCCCCACTAAATTGTTCTTTAAATTTATTGCCATTTGATACACCTGAAATATATTTAATTAAATAGTACACCGTATAAGCAATCAAAACCTTGACCATCTCTCTCTCTCTCTCTCTCTCTCTCTCTCTCTCTCTCTCTCTCTCTCTCTCTCTCACATAAAGATGTCCATTTATTGTGTTGGACTAAAGCGCTTAAGATAATCTTTTTAACTATATCTTTAATGTGTCAATGCTACAATTTTACGTAACCTGTTTTATTTGTGTGTTTGTGCAACATAACCGAAGTAAACACAATTTTTGTGCTGTTTTTATCCCGTATAATCATATCACTTCTGCAATTATTCATTCATACACACACACATTATATATATATATATATATATATATATATATATATATATATATATATATATATATATATATATATATATATATATATATATATATATATTGTGTGTGTGTGTGTGTGTGTGTGTCGTGCAGAATAGGTAAAACTTGCAATTTTGGCTTAAATAGCAAAGCTCTTCTTGCCGAATAAGACAAGCGAAAATTTGTGTATGCAATAATTTCGAAAAATATTCTGAACCTAACGAAAAATATATTTCATTGTGTTTGTTTATTATTAAATTATTGTAAACTTATCTAAAATATATTTATTTGGATTAGGCTCAATTAAATTGCGCTTGTTGTAATAAGGTTAGGCAAGTTTTCTAAGGTTCTTTTGTATAAAATTATTATTTTTACATTAACATAAACGAATATATATATATATATATATATATATATATATATATATATATATATATATATATATATATATATATATCTTTAAACGCATAAGAGAAATTTTTAGAAAAGACATAATTTTAAATGAGTTCTTGCTAATTAACCAGTTTTACCTCTTCGGCACGACACACACACACACACACACACATACACACACACACACACACACACACACACACACACACACACACAATATATATATATATATATATATATATATATATATATATATATATATATATTATGAAATATAATGTGGCTACCACCAGTCCAACTGGGGCCAGCACGTCTTTCTGTTAAGTTAAGTTAGCCCACAAGTTAAAGTAAGACAAAAACTAGAAGCTGTAGCAAGCCTTATTTACAGAGCTGGAAACTCATAAAGATATCTCCAGAAGGAAGAGTGAGAAAAAAACCTGCACTCCTAACAGGAGACCAAGAAAGAGCTACAAGGAGCCTTCAAGTGGCCCAGGAGGTGTAGCTTGTGACTGGCTGGTGACTGTGATTGTAATTCTAGTCTGGGCTGTCTAGCAGGGGGGATCCAAGACGCTATTATTCTCGACGTCAGGCCAGCAGCGCCAGCCAAGATTATCTCCACGTCCTGAACTGATACACATTTACTACCAGAAACATTATAATAGTTAAACCTCTCAGAGCGACTCCAGAACACCCCTTCAAGAGTGGTGCTCGGATGCGGGTTAATGGCTCTTGATCCAAGGAATTAGAGTTACCATTCTTTTCCATGGATGGAATCTGATTATCTCTCACTGGCCAAGCCCTGTTTGACCACCAATAAATCCAGTAATGAGAATGATTTAAGAATATTCTAAATTATTCTTTAACACAAAGAGTATTTGTGCCACTAAACTACTCTCCTTACTTTCTACTACCACTATTACTTCTACTACTACTTCCACTACCAGCCTTATCACTACCACTATTTCATCTTCTTCCTCTCTTGGTCCCGTCCCTATCCAACTCGCCTATATATCCTGGCTCCCTCACTCTTTTGTTTTAGTGTGACTTTATAAATGGTCCAAGTCGGACCGAAACGTCGTCGTAAACTTTTATCTCTCCTATGTGCGGCTTATTTGTGTTTATATGCACAAGCCAGTACTGTGAATACGAATTTTTCTAATACAAATAAATCTCATTCATGCAGTGGGTGTAAAGCCAGAATTATTAAATTAACACAGAATTATTATATACAATCTGAAACATCTGTCATCATGACAACTGAGAGATGTATGTTGCTCAAGGTATATATTCGGAGCCTTTACTTTAACCCTTATTTTAGGGATTAAAGTATTCTTGTCCGGTGGTGAACGGGTCAGTTGCAGCCTTAATGACCTTTGTGTAGTCGAAAGGCTTTAAACCCTATCAACAAATTAATCATGTTTCAACTGCATCAACGTAGTGATATGATTAATATAATTAACTGATGTGTAACTCTTAGTCATTCAATTTTTAAAAATCCTTCATTATTGTTATTATTATTATTATTATTATTATTATCATAACTAAGCGCTTTAAAAATCCTTCAGAACCTTATATACGACACATGTTAGGCCAATCAGTGACTATGCCTCCCCAGCATAGGCTCAAAGGTTTGCCAACAAACTAGTTTCAGAACTGAGAGGAATGCACTATGAGAAGTTGAAGGAACTGAACCTGACGACCTTAGAAGAGAGAGAGAAGGACAATAAGGGGACATCATTACTAAATACAACTCTTAAGAGGGATTGATAGTGCACAAGTGAAAACTAAAAGTGGAATGACTTGCGTGAAGCAGTGGTGGCGGCAAACTCAATACACAGCTTCAGGAGTAGATATGATAAGGCCCAAGAGGCCAGAAATCCGCGATGCCAACCATAGGGGCCCAGGAGCCGAGTCTTGACCCCAGCAAAGATAAAGCGGTGAGTATACACATTAAACCATCAAGACTGACACAAACAACACAAAAGACTCACACAACTCATAAGTCATAACCTGTGTCCTCTATACCCTCACCACCACTATCTCCTCACCCTCTTAGTTTCCCTCTTCCTCTTCCTTCTAGTTTTCTTCTTCCCCCTCCTCATCCTCCTCCTCTTCAAATGTTTTCAACTCTCTCCAGTGTCTTCCCTTCTCATTCCCCTTCTTCATATTCTTCCTTATCTTCCCAAGAATCCTCTAGTTTTTCTTTTTCTTCTTCCATTTTCTTCTCCGCATAACACGAGAAAAAGATGTTTCGAACAAGCAGAGGCGTGCTCGAAGAACATTTCGAACAAGCATAAGCAAGAGTGTAGCACCTTTCCAGGAAGCATGAAGGCAAGCAGAAGGAAAAAAAGTGCAGTGTGAATCATAGTTGAGATCAAATAAGAAAGAGAGAGAGAGAGAGAGAGAGAGAGAGAGAGAGAGAGAGAGAGAGAGAGAGAGAGAGAGAGAGAGAGAGAGAGAGTATAGGGAACAGGTAGCAAGCTAAAATAATCCTAAGAATAATAAACAGCCTCACGAAGTGTTCACTTATATAGATATATGGTAAGAGATGTCCTTCAACCATGCTAAGAATATCGCAGCGAATACTGGGAGAAAAAAAAGGTGGATGAGGAGGAGAAAGAGAAAGAGAAAGAGAGAGAGAGAGCGTTTGTGTGTACTCACCAAGTTGTATGTGAATAAGTTGGATTGTGAAGGACCTGCCTAGTATGGGCCAACAGGCCTGCTGCAGTGTTCCTCCTTTCTTATGTTCTTATGTTCTTAAGATACAATAAGCAGCTTATGGCATTTATTGAGAAGACGTTTCGCCCACCAGGGACTTTATAAATCCCTGCTAGACGAAACGTCTTCTCGATAAATATCACCGAGTTGTATTTGTGGGGGTTGAGTCTCAGTTCCTGACCCAGCTTCGTAACACTTGTCGGCGTTTTTTTACTCATTTCTGGCCTCCAAAGCTCAATCATATCCCAAGCAATCTGTCTATATCCCCTCTCCTTAGCTGAGCGTTCATCTACCGTATTTTTCGGCATATAAGGCGCGCTTTCTTCCCCACAAAAAGTCTTGGAAAATCACCCTGCGCCTTATGTGCTCAAGGTCAGGGTCAAGGGTAGGCTTTGTGTTACGCTTTAGCAGTTGTTTACTAACGTTACGTTACAACTGCTTGCAAACATCGTCTTATATGCCTTGCATGCTTATGCAAGGCATATAAGACGATTTTCCTATCTTCTAGTGTCGTTATTTTGAGTTGCTTAAGTCTCTCCTCGTAGTCTATCTCCCTTCAGTTCCTACAACCAGTCTCGCTGTTAACTTTTAGATCTGTAGTTTATTTTGTTCAGGTGTGGGTTACATGTTGACGGTCTTTCTCTCTCTCTCTCTCTCTCTCTCTCTCTCTCTCTCTCTCTCTCTCTCTCTCTCTCTCTCTCTCTCTCTCTCTCTCTCTCTCCCTCTCTCCAATTTACATTACTTTTGCTCTTATCAGAAATGAATTTATGCAGCCATCTTCCCGGCCATGACTGCTACAGTCTCCTCAACTCACCCAATCCTCTCCTGCTGTTATCGTTCTCATTTATTTCTCATCATTCCCAGTGATACATATAAGTAAGTTGTCTCATTAAATCACACACATATATACATATATATATATATATATATATATATATATATATATATATATATATATATATATATATATATATATTAACACATCGACCGTTTCCCACCAAGGCAGGGTGGCCCGAAAAAGAAAAACTTTCATCATCATTTAGTCCATCACTGTCTTGCCAGAGGCATGCTTACAATACAGTTATAAAACTGCAACATTAACACCCCTCCTTCAGAGTGCCGGCACTGTACTTCCCATCTCCAGGAATCAAGTCCGGCCTGCCGGTTTCCCTGAATCCCTTCATAAATGTTACCTATATATGTGTGTATGTGTGTGTGTGTGTGTGTGTGTGTGTGTGTGTGTGTGTGTGTGTGTGTGTGTGTGTGTGTGTCAAAGATCAACAGGTGCCCAAGCTGTGATCGAGGGTTCACACTTGTCACGCGTAAACACTCTGATACCTGCTTCCTTATTATCACCCTTTACCTTCTCTTCACAAAATATTCCTATATCTACCTAAGTACGTTCCTGCGATATCCCTGCTTGCTCTTCCTTCTGTATAGCACTGTATCACATGCTTTCTTACAGTGCTGAGAGATATACGTTACCCAGCCTTCTCTCTCATGCTTTGTTTCTGAAACTCTGTCATAAAATTTGAGGAAATTCGTGAGAGAAGATTTGCCATCTTTAAATTCATGCTGATTATCTCTCAGGTACCTATTTCCTTCAAGGTGTTCATCTATCAACTTTCTTATTATGTTTCTTGCACCTTAGCCAGTATGCTGGCCAGCAAGACTGGTCTATAGTTTGATACGTCCCGTATTGTGTATTTATTGTATATTGTGATCACTTTTACAGTTTTTCAACTGTGTGACAGTTGTTGCATTGCCATGGACGGGAGAAACTTATGAAACTCAAAATAACACTAGAAGACATAAGGAACTGTGAAATCATAATCACGACGTACAAAATACCTTACTTCCAGCAACAACCAAACCACCACCTTACCTCTGATATACCTTTGATGAGTTTCGAGAGTCTTTCTACTCCTGAAGCCCGGCTCTGGGTCAGGCTCGTCTGGTGGTCAAGATAAAGATTTATTTATATTGACGTTTATTTTCTTAATAAAGTCATGAAAAAATATTCAAATGGCCCAACCGAGCAGAATCCGCAACACTCTGCTCGCTAATGTTGTGTGTGTGATGACAATACAATCGTTGAAGAACCAGCTGAACAAGCACTTAACAAGTATAGGATTCAAGTAGATACATTATGCCCTAATGTGAGGAGTTGCCAAAGCCCCCGGGAGCTGCACTGCCAGTATAAATCTATCAAGATTGTTGGGTCACCCAATAATGTTTTATGTTACTAAACTTGATAAAAAGTTATAAGAAACCAGCAAAGTATAGGGTATGGTGAGGGAGAACAGAAGCTAGACGTTGCCTAGTACACTCGCTACCTCACTCAAACTCACACAGACTGTCATATACATTAAACAGTTGGGGAAATCTGAAGTAAAAGGAATCCGACTGGTTGTTCAACAACTGCACCAGGACTATCAGTTGACAAAGAGGCAATCGAGTCAATAATCGTAATACTAGCAGGAAAAGTAGAGTATTGTGATAGTCTAGCAAAAGTGGTGATAACCCGAGGTAGAACCAGTGGTACACACAGCTCCGTGAGTAACACGAGTAGTTAAGATGATAATAATAATAATAATTTAGTAGAGGGTAGTTGCAGCCCACGTCTTCCATCCAGTTATTCTATAAATTCCAGGCCAATTTTCCACTGGAAAATTGGCCTGGAATTTACAGAATTTACAGCAGCTGGGGGAAGTGGAAGGTGGGAAAAGAGTCTTCTGCTTTTCTATCCTTGACACATACACCTAGATAATTCACAATCATTCTTAATCCAAATAGATGTAAATAGTTCTCAACAGTTGGCCTCGGTGTTGGCTTCCAAGTCCGCACCTAGACTATCTGCTCTCTAACTGTTCCTTGTAATCTCATGTAATCACCTACCACCACCACCATCATCATCACAACATCCAAATCACCACCAATGCCATCACCACCATTGCCATTTCCACCACTACTAAATCAGTGCAACCATTACCACCGCCTATCACTCCACACCAACCACACTACTGCCACATCCACCACCACCAATACCATTCAGGGCAATATGGGCATATGTGGTGTTTACTCTACAAACAGGTTGTGTTTACCCACGTCAGCTGTGCTTGACTCAACCGTCTGTGTTCTACACATAGTACTTGATCCCTTGATCTATTGACCAAGCAACCATCTTAATAATAATCTAAAGTCTATTAGACTTATCGATATATGGAGAGGATAAATTGGTGTTACTGGTGAGATATAGATAGATAGACACACAGATATAGATAGATAGATAGATAGATAGATAGATAGATAGAGAGAGAGAGAGAGAGAGAGAGAGAGAGAGAGAGAGAGAGAGAGAGAGAGATGGTTTCTAGGCACCTTGATGGTAATGCTGGAGCAGTGGTAAGAATAATGGGCGAGTGTTGGAACACGGGGATGATATTGATATCCTTGGGGTGAAATTTGATTCCAAACTGACTATGAAGAACAACGTAGTAAATCTGGCAAACAAGGCAGCCAGGAAGCTTACAGCACTTCGACGTATCTTCGCATCTGCTCGACAGTAGAGGCTGCAAGACGCTGTACGAAACACAAATGCGCTCACGCCTCGAGTATGCTCCACTTTCCTGGACTGCCTGCACACTCCCCCGTCTCAACTACGACTTCTTGACAGAACAGAAAACAGAGCAAGACGAGTCATCTCTCGTCTGAACCCGGCCAGAACAGATCTGTCATTTCAGCAGAGCCTTCAACACCGAAAGGATGTGGATGGCCTTAATGTTATGAACAAGGCCAATGTTGTTAAGGTACCCACACTTGGCCGCACTTCGTGGTCAGCGAAAAAGAGAGTTTTACACAAGACCGGCAGCGAACAGCAACTACACTCTGGTTGTACCTTCTCAAGAACATCACTTCACCTGAGATCATTCATTCCTAGAATGACCAGAGTCTGGAACATGTTCGCTCAGCATAATGATATCACTGAAATAAAGACAGGTGACCTAATAAAATCGCTGGCCCACAGATGGCTCCAATTTCATCATATTCCTTATTAGTCTCATAACAATAAACAAGCTTTTAAATGAACTCTGGTACGTAACAGCTCTTAGCTTGTAAATAAAGGTAGGAACTCATAACCTAAGTCTGTTAAACCATTGTGTAAATAAAGAGAGAGAGAGAGAGAGAGAGAGAGAGAGAGAGAGAGAGAGAGAGAGAGAGAGAGAGAGAGATTCACTAGTGTCACATCAGTGCCAACAGGTCATCAAGACGTCAGCATGAGCTCTGCGAATGACCATACTCCTTGCACTCTCACTGACATTCGTAAATATTACTGCACACAGTGTGACCTTTCCTTCAATCCTTGTGACCTTACAAGTCACCTCTGGTGCACCCTGAGGCCCACCGCTCAATCCACCACACAACGGTATACAACAATCACTACTCCAGTGAATATCCTCCCGTTATTGGCACCGTGCCTCGCTTGCAGCCATGTCCGAATAAACGAACCATGTCCGCAAAAAAAGAGACCATATCCGGTTAAGAGGAAGGCGTGTGGAGGTTTCTGAGAGAATAATCTTCAAGAACCGGTTAAGCGTGGGCTAAGTAACGTTGTATATATCTTATCTCTAGTTACCATCATCAAACAGAAGAACTAGAACCAAGAACACCTAGAAGCTACATTGTAAATTATTAATAGTGGGAAGAAGATTACAAATTATAAGGTAGAGAAACAAAAATGATTTTCAATTGAAAAAAAAAACGAAGGAAGATGTTGATGAATATGACACTAATGGAAGATGATGATGATGATGGTGTAGGGAATATGACTAATAGTAAGTACTACCACCACCACCACCACTATTTCTAGCACCTCAACCCCTCCACTACCTGCCCTCACCGCTTGCCTCAAGCAAGTGCCCCTCCACCTCCCCTCCACCACCTCCAGCATGAAGCTCACCTAACCTGCACACCCTGTGATCTAGCCTCACAATCCCTAACCTGCACACCCTGTGATCTAGCCTCACAATCCCTAACCTGCACACCCTGTGATCTAGCCTCACAATCCCTAACCTGCACACCCTGTGATCTAGCCTCACAATCCCTAACCTGCACACCCTGTGATCTAGCCTCACAATCCCTAACCTGCACACCCTGTGATCTAGCCTCACAATCCCTAACCTGCACACCCTGTGATCTAGCCTCACAATCCCTAACCTGCACACCCTGTGATCTAGCCTCACAATCCCTAACCTGCACACCCTGTGATCTAGCCTCACAATCCCTAACCTGCACACCCTGTGATCTAGCCTCACAATCCCTAACCTGCACACCCTGTGATCTAGCCTCACAATCCTTAACCTGCACACCCTGTGATCTAGCCTCACAATCCTAACCTGCACACCCTGTGATCTAGCCTCACAATCCCTAACCTGCACACCCTGTGATCTAGCCTCACAATCCCTAACCTGCACACCCTGTGATCTAGCCTCACAATCCACTACCCTCATTCTTAATACACAAAAATCTACATTATTTTCCGCATTAAAGCACAAATTACTACCAACAATTTCTGTCACTTCTTAAGCATCTCTATCCTCTGCATTCTGTTCTCAAATTCTAATTATTTCAAAATTTCATTTACATGGTATTTCTTAATTAAACATCGAGTAATTCAGACAATACAGAGAGTATTTTTTTTATCCAGTCAAGGCTGTACCTGGGAGGTGCCTGTGACCTATTTCGGGAGTTTTCCTACTCTAGCGGCCCGACCTAGCCGTTCACTGCTTAACTAACCAGGCTGTTGCTGTTGACATCCCGCCGACCTACATATCTATCACAGCCTGGTTGATCTGGTTGATATGGTAGTGTGCAGATTTGGGATGAGGTTCTATAACATTTTCCATGCATATATTATCGCTTATCTCTCTCACATTCTTTCCAGAACAAGTTTCCAGTTTTCTGAGGAGTTCCCATTAATTCAAATATTTTATTGGTTCAATGCAGGCAGTAAACTCTCTCTGTATTTGTAAAAATAAACACAAACGTAGTATAATGCGATCCTTTATTTTTTCATCCTGTCAGTATTTTATACCTTTCATCCCCATCTCTGTATTTTGTACAGCTCTGCAATCTCACCCTCTGATGGTGCTGTCAACACTAAGCAGTAGTCCAAGCAAGAGAGAACAAGTGATATGAAGAGTGTTATCATTGGCATTATTTTTCTTGGTTTTAAAGTTCTCATTAGCCACTCAGTCATCTTCCTGGTCTTCGCATCGTTTGCTTTATTGTGATAAATAAAAAAATTGTCAGCTGACAGTATTATACCCAGGTGTTTAATATGTTCTTTACCTTCAATGGAGTGGCCCTCCTGTGTTCTGTATACTATTCCCCTATTGCGTTCCTCATTTTTTTTCCACAAGTGAGCAATTGGAATTTGTCCCCACTGAACATTAAGTTATTTTCTACTGTCCACTGGAAGAATAAATTAATTTGTATCCTTTTGCAATTTGTGGGTTTTCCCACCAGAGGAAACTCTCATGCTAATTTTTGTGTCAGCCAGGTATGTATACGTTGTACATGTACTTGTAGAAATAAAGATTATTATTATTATATTATATTAGCAAAGGATGATACAAAGCTGTGAGTTGTGTTCTAATCTAAGTTTTTTATAATAAAGATAAACATTTGAGCACCAGAATTTTGCCTTGACTTACTGAGTTTTTTTTTACGCTACTAAGGCTAGATTTTACTTTTTTATTACCACTCTTTGTGTTCGATTGGCTAGACATTTGTAAATCCATTTGTCTATATTTCCATTTATACTTATTAATCTTCTTTTTGTGTCTTACCACTCCATGATCAACTCTTTCAAATGCCTCAGAGAAGTCCGTGTACGTCCACATTGTGGGAAACTTTCAGAGTCAAGAAACTGACTTTTTGTCAACAATAAATTCCCAGATAATTTGATCGACTACGTTATGTTAACCTCTCTCGGCTCGGACCGCGGTTCGAGCCCCTCGAATAAGCATAATAAACATTTTAAGAAGGGCTGGATTTGATTAGTACCTGGGGTATTGCAGCTAATTCTTGGAAAGCTTTGGAAAAAGGTTGGACAATTGGGTGGGTGGGAATGGTTGGTTTAGAGAAAGACTTGCCTAGTTTGGGCCAGAAGGCCTGCTGCAGTGTTCCTCCATTCTTATGTTCTTAAGAATGGAGAAAAGAAGAAGAAAAAAGAAAGAGAGAACAAAAAAGTAAGAAACCCTAAAATACACACGAAGAAAATAAGTCAGAATAAGAAGAGGTTATAATACGAGGATGAAAAAGATGCGAGCTGGAGGCTCTGTTGGGCGGCCACTAGAGTAAGGAATTAAAAGTGGAGGTATAATAAGAGCCGAGGTGAGCTATAACCCGCCCCACAACCCAAATTATAACCCATCTCTTATCTTATCTCTCGTATCACTGCAAACTCAAAATTCATTACATACATCACAAAAATGACTGCGCTATCTATCGTCATATCTGTCTATTTATATGTTTATCGAGATTGTGAACGCATCTCTTCGCAATTATGGACTTTAAACGGAGATTAGGAGGGGAGATTAAAATAATTTCATGAATGCATTAGCTAAAATGGAGAGGAATCCAAAAATTAGTATGTGGAAGCCGTAAGGGATTCCAGCGGCCTCACACACGTTACCACCTTCAGGAAATGATAGAAGTATATGACCAAACTGTACAGCGTGCGAAAAGCCACGCTCCTCAACGGGGACAACGTTGCTTTTCTTACGTTCACTATATTCCAGAAGTAGAGGAAGATGATGATGATTTTGTTGAGATTGTTAACCGAGACGTTTAGTAACCAAGGACAACCCGACAAAAGCCATGTCAACAGATTGTCTGGTTTGTTTTCACTGGGGTTCTCCTCCCTCCCCCGGGATGCGACCCACCACGGTCGACTAACACCCAGGTACCTACTTACTGCTAGGTGAACAGGGACAGCAGGTGTAAGGTAACTAATACCCAGGTACCTTCTTACTGCTAGGTAAACAGGTGCAGCAGGTGTTAGGTAACTAACACCCAGGTACCTACTTACTGCTAGATAAACAGGGGCAGCAGGTGTAAGGTAACTAATACCCAGGTACCTACTTACTGCTAGGTAAACAGGGGCAGCAGGCGTAAGGTAACTAACACCCAGGTACCTACTTACTGCTAGGTAAACGGGGGCAGCAGGTGTAAGGTAACTAATACCCAGGTACCTACTTACTGCTAGGTAAACATGGGCAGCAGGTGTAAGGTAACTAATACCCAGGTACCTAATTACTGCTAGATGAACAGGGGCAGCAGGCGTAAGGTAACTAACACCCAGGTACCTACTTACTGCTAGGTAAACAGGGGCAGCAGGAGTAAGGTAACTAACACCCAGGTACCTACTTACTGCTAGGTGACAGGGGCAGCAAGTGTAAGAATACATGTCCAACGTTCCCACTCGTCCGGGAATCGAACCCTGGTCCCTAATAACGCTCATTTGCTTTTTGCGTAATTTCTGTCATAATTAATTTTAGCAAATTTAGGCTAAACGTGAATAGTATCCAGTGGCTTCATCAATACCATACAAGGACATAATGGGAAGACTGTAGAACTATATACAAAAGACAAGGTAATCTGTCCCTGAGTTGGTGAAGAGCACCGTAGTCTTCGGGACTACGGTGCTCTACGGTGCTGAGGGACCTCATCTTTTGTATATAGTTCTACAGTCTTCACAGTATGTCTTTGTACTGTATTAATAAAGTCACTGGAGGGTGAAACGTCTACAAATAAAGATACCCAGATGTTGCACATAGTATGTCTAATTCTTCGAATTAAGGTCAGACTAACTTTATCTAAGCCTAACTAATGTACATAGAAAGGTCAGTCTTTACTCAAAAAGCTCTGAAATCAAGTGCTCCAAATTAAGACGTTGATTTTGTGTACGTTCTCCCAATCGTTTAGAATTAATGATGTGACGATACCAAAATTTTTACCGATACCAATGCCATCAAAATTAACCGATACCCTACGTAGCACCTTTATATCAGGAGACCAGGTTGCATAGACTCTTCCACCCTCACCCAGACTATGGTTGCTTGGTTGTTAGGTATTTAAAGTCTAATACACCAGGGTCATTAAGGTTGCATGCCACATGTACACAACCAGTCAAGGATCCCTTAATCTCTAAAGTAGAGATTAAGGTAAATCATCAGCTTTTGTATACTGAGAAATACACAACCTCATGATGTATGTACACTGAGATATACACACTTCTCGATATATACACTGAGATACACATCTCCCGATGTATATACACACAAATACATGTCTCGTTCTATATACACACACAGCTCTGGGCGTGCATACACAGAGAGATAAGCACTCGGGGTATATATACCAATACATACCACCGTCTATAAACACCCGAGATACATACACACCTTTCACTGTATATACACCAGAGATACACACATCTCAAGTGTATATAATCTTGCCACACACTGTATAGTCTCAGTCAACTAAGGCGATTCGACTGTTTAGTCAATAATTCAAAAGAGGATTACGCAGCCCCTTACACAACTGAACTGTCTTCGTCTTACCTATATACAAGAGTGGGTGGTAGTACCTATATACAAGAGTGGGTGGTAGTACCTATATACAAGAGTGGGTGGTAGTACCTATATACAAGAGTGGGTGGTAGTACCTATATACAAGAGTGGGTGGTAGTACCTATATACAAGAGTGGGTGGTAGTACCTATATAGAGAGCGGAAAGTACCTATATACAGAGAGAGGGGGGAGGAAAGCCTGGGAGTAAATAAGAAGAAGGAAGTATCAGGGGAAGAGAATATTGCATGGATCTTCCTTTTGTCCCTTCCTGCTCTCTACCCTCCTCCTCCTCCTGACTTACTGCTTCCCTTTCACCATCAACTTTGTCCATAAGCTTAATATTTAGTCTTTATCATGTGTGTACACACTACATCAGCATCCCAGACACCGCCATTCAGAGACCTACACCACACACCTTATTTATCACCAATAAAGTAAACACGACCTGGGACCCGCAGAGGAGAGCAAAGCTAACAGAGGAAGAAATAGAAAACTTTATGAGCCAACATGTGAGGGAAAGCTACAAGAATGAGAGGTGGGGATAAGCCGGCAAGACTACACTTAATAGTCACCCTCAATGAACCATGTGTAAAAGGAACTGGCTACGGAATCAACATATGAGGGGAAGCTACAAGAACGAAAGGTGGGAGCAAGCCGGCAAGACTACACTTAATAGTCACCTCAATGAACCATACACAAGATAAATTGACTACGGAATCAACATGTGAGGGAAGGTACAAGAATGAGAAGTAGGGGTGAGCCGCCAAGCCATTCTCAACGAACCATACATAAGAGAAATTGACTAGGGAATGGCAGTGATTACTCAGTGTTAACATTTAATTATCTAGCAGAAAGAGAACTGGCGAGAAGACTCGAAGGAGAAGACAAAAAGCGAAACTGCCAAAGAGGAGATTGTGAAGGTATGAAGAACTTCTTCAAACGTTTACTGGTAAATGTAAGAAAACCCAGGAGATGAAGGTTATACTAAGCAGAGTTTAGCGAGAATGAAATGAAGATTTATAGAAATAAGGACAACACATATAAGAAAGTGGAGAGTGAGCGAGAGAGAGAGTGAGAGAGTGAGTGAGAGAGAGTGAGAGAGAGTGAGTGAGTGAGTGAGTGAGTGAGTGAGTGAGTGAGTGAGAGAGAGAGAGAGAGAGAGAGAGAGAGAGAGAGAGAGAGAGAGAGAGAGAGAGAGAGAGAGAGAGAGAGAGAGAGAGGGAGGGAGAGAGAGATGATGATAATTATCGTGAAAATTTTAAAGCGGAAAAGATTACAACAGAAGCAAATGTGCTTCATAGTTGCATAATAAAAATGATAAAGGTTTGAGTGAAAGAATGATAAGAGTGAAGAGGAAGACTCATGGTAGGTGAGGGAGAGGTAAACTGCCTACACATAAACTCAACATGGGAGACAGGACAAGTCAACACACACTACAAAACATCAACACAATAATGATGTTTAACACACCGGAAGTCTCCCACCGAGGAAGATTGACCCAAAAAAACAAGATAACACATTCACCAACATTCATTCAATAGCTGTCTTGCCAGAAGTGCACAGATATTACAGTTCAAATGACCCTCAGAAGTGGAACATATTCACCCTTCCCTCAGAAGAGTGCAAACATTAGTAATTCACCTTCCTCAGAGTGCAACATATTCACCCTTCCTCAGAGTGTAACATATTCACCCTTCCCTCAGAAGTGCAACATATTCACCCTTCCCTCAGAGTGCAACATATTCACCCTTCCCTCAGAGTGCAACATATTCAGCCTTCCCTCAGAGTGCAGGCACCATACTTCCCATCTCCAGGACGCAGCTAACCGGTTTCCCTGAATCCCCTCAAAGATGTGACTTTGTAAAAGGTCCAAGTCGGACTGAAACAACGTCGTCACAAGCTTCTCTATCCTAAGTGCGGGTTATTTGTGTATTATTCCAGTCACGGTATTGTACCTTTGTGTTCTTCATAGATGCTACCTTGCTCAAACTCCAACAGCACCTTCAGCCAAGAAAAACTACTTGTCTCCGCTCAATCCGATCCAACACGCTCACACAAGGTTTTGACCACTCAAAACCTTTTTTAACCCCTCTTCAACCCTTCCTGAGACAACCCCTGCCCCTCCTTCCTGGGACAACCCCTGCCCCTCCTTCCTGGGACAACCCCTGCCCCTCCTTCCTGGGACAACCCCTGCCCTCCTTCCTGGGACAACCCCTGCCCCTCCTTCCTGGGACAACCCTGCCCCTCCTTCCTGGGACAACCCCTGCCCCTCCTTCCTGGGACAACCCTGCCCCTCCTTCCTGGGACAACCCTGCCCTCCTTCCTGGGACAACCCCTCCCCTCCTTCCTGGGACAACCCCTGCCCCTCCTTCCTGGGACAACCCCTGCCCCTCCTTCCTGGGACAACCCCTGCCCCTCCTTCCTGGGACAACCCCTGCCCCTCCTTCCTGGGACAACCCCTGCCCCTCCTTCCTGGGACAACCCCTGCCCCTCCTTCCTGGGACAACCCTGCCCCTCCTTCCTGGGACAACCCCTGCCCCTCCTTCCTGGGACAACCCCTGCCCCTCCTTCCTGGGACAACCCCTGCCCCTCCTTCCTGGGACAACCCCTGCCCCTCCTTCCTGGGACAACCCCTGCCCCTCCTTCCTGGGACAACCCCTGCCCCTCCTTCCTGGGACAACCCCTGCCCCTCCTTCCTGGGACAACCCCTGCCCCTCCTTCCTGGGACAACCCCTGCCCTTCCTGGGACAACCCTGCCTCCTCTGGGACAACCCTGCCCCTCCTTCCTGGGACAACTCCTGCCCCTCCTTCCTGTGACAACCCGAGTCCTTCCTGACAACCCCTTCCCCACTCTGGGACAACCCCTCCCTCTTCCTGGACAACCTGCCCTCTCACAACCCATTCCTTTCCTTGGGACAACCCTCCCTTTTCCAGACATATCTGCCCTCCTTCACACCCATTATTCCATGGACAACTAATGGTGTACATACCTCCATTATTCCAGGACAATAATGCATCATACAACTCCATCTTCCACATTTGGGACAACCTCCATTATTCCAAGCAATAATGGCATACATACCTCCATTATTCCAAGCAATAATGGGTACATACACTCCATTATTCCAAGCAAAATGCCTTTACACACTCCATTATTCCAAGGCAATAATGGGACACCCTCCCTTATTCAGCAATAATGGGTACATACCCCATTATTCCAGCAATAATGGCGTACACACCCCTTATTCCAAGCAATAATGGCGTACACAACTCCATTTTCCAGCAATAATGGGTACACACCCCATTATTCCAAGCAATAATGGCGTACATACCCCATTATTCCAAGCAATAATGGGTACAACCTCCATTATTCAAGCATAATGGGGTACAACACTCCATTATTCCAAGCAATAATGGGTACAACACTCCATTATTCCAAGCAATAATGGCGTACTACACTCCATTATTCCAAGCAATAATGGGTACACACCTCCATTATTCCAAGCAATAATGGGGTACATACACTCCATTATTCCAAGCAATAATGGGTACAACACTCCATTATTCCAAGCAATAATGGCGTACATACACTCCATTATTCCAAGCAATAATGGGTACATACACTCCATTATTCCAAGCAATAATGGGTACATACACTCCATTATTCCAAGCAATAATGGCGTACATACACTCCATTATTCCAAGCAATAATGGCGTACATACACTCCATTATTCCAAGCAATAATGGGTACATACACTCCATTATTCCAAGCAATAATGGCGTACACACACTCCATTATTCCAAGCAATAATGGGGTACACACACTCCATTATTCCAAGCAATAATGGCGTACACACACTCCATTATTCCAAGCAATAATGGCGTACACACACTCCATTATTCCAAGCAATAATGGCGTACACACACTCCATTATTCCAAGCAATAATGGAGTACACACACTCCATTATTCCAAGCAATAATGGAGGAAGTACAAAAAAGTACTGAAAGAGTTGAGGAGTACAGGTTCGAATCCTTCACAAGTCAGATGAGATTAAAATGTCTGTTAATATTCCACTCGTTTTGTGGCGATGCAATATTCATACATTACACACACACACCATGAGCTGTGACTCGACCCCTGCAACCACAACTAGGTGAGTACACACACACACACACACACACACACACACACACACACACACACGCACGCACGCACGCACGCAAGCACGCACACATATACAACAGGCCTAGTGTCTAATCGACATGTGTCTAGTACAAAATGGTAACTAACACACACACATACATTATATATACGCAATACAAGACAAGGGAGATGGAAATCTTCAGATCAAGTACTTTCACAGGTCTCCGTGCGTCACCAGGAGCTATGCCATGTTGCAAGAGTAGCAACAGGTACTTCAGCTGAAGATTTTTATCCTCCCTAGCTTGTCTTGCATTGTTAAGATCGCTTGTCCGCGATTGTTTTGCAATATATATATATATATATATATATATATATATATATATATATATATATATATATATATATATATATATATATATATATATATATATGTCGTGCCGATTAGGTAAAACTTGCTATTTTGGCTTAAATAGCAACCCTCTTTTGCCATATAAGACAAGTGAAAATTTGTGTATGCAATAATTTCGCCAAAATCATTCTGAACATAACGAAAAAAAAATATATTTCATTGTGTTTGTTTATTATTAAATTAATGTTAACGTATCTAAAATATATTTAGTTGGGTTAGGCTAAATTAAATTGCGCTTGTTGTAATAAGGTTAGGTAGGTTTTCAAAGTTTCTCTTGGTACAAAATTATAAATTCTTACATTAACATAAATGAAAAATATATATCTTTAAACGCATAAGAAAAATTTTAGAAAGAACTTAATTTTAAATGAGTTCTTGCTAATTGACCAGTTTTACCTAATCGGCACGACATATATATATATATATATATATATATATATATATATATATATATATATATATATATATATATATATATATATATATATATATATTTGTGTGTGTGTGTGTGTGATATGTGTGGATAAATGTCCTTTTCCACAGGACAGTTTGTATACAAAGGTGTTGCTACAATTTGATGAGTCTCAGGAAGTGGGGAAGTAGTAGGGGAAGTAGTAGGGGAAGTAGTAGTGGAGATACACTGAACACAGTTTTAAAAGTAAACACGAGGGGGGATCTAGAAATCACGGAACAGCAATGGCAGTCGATGAAGTTTGTGGCCAGGAGCCGAGACCCGACCCCGCATACACAAATAGTGAGGACAAACGGGCCAATACGCGCGCGCACGGATCTTAAAACTCCGATGATGAACTTTTATCAATAAAAGCCAAGTAAGGTGTATGATATTCCCGTGGTGGCTGCCGCCCCAACTGCCACGTTATTGCTCACAAAGACCGATATTAACGCATTTCAATTTGTAACCTCTCATGCAGGGAGCAACCAGGCTAGCACGCAAGCAGGAGCACGCAAGGAGCACGCAAGCAGGAGCACGCAAGGAGAAGCACGCAAGCAGGAGCACGCAAGCAGGAGCACGCAAGCAGGAGCACGCAAGCAGGAGCAACCAGGCTAGCACGCAAACAGGAGCACGCAAGGAGCAGGCAAGCAGGAGAACGCAAGGAGAGCACGCAAGCAGGAGCACCAAGCAGAGCACGCAAGCAGGAGCACCAGGCGGAGCACGCAAGCAGGAGCACGCAGGAGAGCACGCAAGCAGGAGCACGCAAGGAGAGCACGCAAGCAGGAGCACGCAAGGAGAAGCACGCAAGCAGGAGCACGCAAGGAGAAGCACGCAAGCAGGAGCACGCAAGGAGCAGGCAAGCAGGAGCACGCAAGGAGCAGGCAAGCAGGAGCACGCAAGGAGCAGGCAAGCAGGAGCACGCAAGAAGCAGGCAAGCAGGAGCACGCAAGAAGCAGGCAAGCAGGAACACGCAAGAAGCAGGCAAGCAGGAACACGCAAGAAGCAGGCAAGCAGGAGCACGCAAGGAGAAGCACGCAAGCAGGAGCAGTCAAGCAGGAACAGGAACAAGAGCAGGAACAGACAAGCAGGAGCAGACAAGCAGGAGCAGACAAGTAGGTGCAGACAAGCAGGAACAAACAAGCAGGAGCAGACAAGCAGGAGCAGACAAGCAGGTGCAGACAAGCAGGAGCAGACAAGCAGGAGCAGACAAGCAGGAACAGACAAGCAGGAGCAGACAAGCAGGAACAAACAAGCAGGAGCAGACAAGCAGGAACAAACAAGCAGGAGCAGACAAGCAGGAACAAACAAGCAGGAACAAACAAGCAGGAGCAGACAAGCAGGAGCAGACAAGCAGGAGCAGACAAGCAGGAGCAGAGAAGCAGGAGCAGACAAGCAGGAGCAGACAAGCAGGAGCAGACAAGCAGGAGCAGACAAGCAGGAGCAGACAAGCAGGAGCAGACAAGCAGGAGCAGACAAGCAGGGAGCAGAGGAAGACAAGGAGCAGACAAGCAGGAGCAGACAAGCAGGAGCAGACAAGCAGGAGCAGACAAGCAGGAGCAGAAAAAGAAGCAGGAGCAGACAAGCAGGAGCAGACAAGCAGGAGCAGACAAGCAGGAGCAGACAAGCAGGAGCAGACAAGCAGGAGCAGACAAGCAGGAGCAGACAAGCAGGAGCAGACAGCGTGAACAACTACTCTGATACAAGATCTTTTGGGTGACATCAGTGTTACGTCAGAGGACATGCAGCGGTGTGGACACGCGGTGGACATGGCAAGTGCGTTTGGGCCCATAGGTGTATGTGGGCACGTGTAGGTGGCTATGGCCATGTGTGGGTGTGTATGGGCAGGCGGAGGATGGATATCCTCAAGCTGGGACATGGGGGGACACGGGAAATGCAGACACATGAATTAACAAATATAATAATAATAATATCTTTATTTCTACAAGTACATGTACAAGGTATACACACGTAGCTGACATCAATCACATACTACTACATAGAAAGACCCTTGTTATGCAGAGCATTTCGGGCAATTTAGGTAAATTTTGTCCCAGGATGCGACCCACACCAGTCGACTAACACCCAGGTACCTATTTTACTGATGGGTGAACAGGGATTGCAGTTGTCTTATGGAAACACGTTCTAATGTTCCAGCCGTACCGGGGATCGATCCCCGGACCTCAGTGTGTGAGGTGAGTGCGCTAGGGATCGATCTACGGGGCCAGTGTATAGATTGTATTGATACTGGTGTGATAACCCAGCAGGAGTATGCAAGTTGGACCATGACTGATTACATATATATATTGGTGAAACGAGACACTTATGCAGTTTAGGTATCTTTATTCTGGAAACGTTTCGCCAGCCAGCGGCTTCTTCAGTCCAATGTAGAGAAAGATGGACGATGAGGGAGTTTGAGGTAATCAGTCCCTCGGCCTGGAGTCGATGATTTCAGTCCATCCATCAAAATTGATGGACTGAACACATCGACTCTAGGCCGAGGGACTGATTACCTCAACTCCTTTTCGTCTTCCACCATTCATCTATCTATACCGAACTGAGGACGACATTTGTCGGCGAAACGTTTCCGCAATAAAGATTCCCAAATGTTGCAAAAGTGTCTCATTCATTATCTTGTCGGTTTTTTAAACCGAGGGGTCGAGACTTGGCTCATGGTCTTCTCAGACTTCACCGACTGACATTACTTATTTCTGGTCTCTTAAGCCGTATCATAACTATTATTAAACCTTAATATTGATCTATATGAGTTATATATATGTGTTAATGGTGCCTGAGATCATCGCCCGGCGACCCGCTCTCAGAAAACGCCTCCTAAATTGGAAGCTTAATATTACAGAACTGATAACTATTAACAAAAACAAGGAAACTTAAAGATAAGTTTATAATAAATGTAACTGAAGATCTTTGTGATCTTGACTTATTTAACATGTTAATGAGAGAGAGAGAGAGAGTAATCAGCAATCTGCCAGAGTGGAAAAATGTTAGTTTTCCATTTCAAACTTATGTCAGGACGGTAGTATCTTCCTGGAGTCGAAGTACAGTTCGACTCACAACTGAAGGGTCTCGGGTTCGATCCCTCAGTTCGCTTAGTGATAAAAAGTACCTGTGTGTTAACTGGCCGCTGTACGTGACGCACACTTAAAAGAAAACAACAGACCAATTATCTGTGGTATACAATACCGACACATCGATAAATACGACACACGTGTGAAACGTTGATACTAAAATATCACCTCGGTACTTGAAGCAGCGTGCTATACATGCGCAACTTTTTGGCAAATAAAGATCTTCAGGTATTGCAGATGTGTCTTATTGATCAACCTCCAGACCTGCTGTGTCACAACCTGAGCACAATGTCGTTGTGTAAGGAACCTCCAGAACCTGTAGTCACCTGCAAATGTCGTTAGAACCTCAGACCTGTGAGTCACAACCTGAGCACAATGTCGTTGTGTAAGGAACCTCCAGACCTGCTGCAAGTCACAACCTGAGCACAATGTCGTTGTGTAAGGAACCTCCAGACCTGTTGCAAGTCACAACCTGAGCACAATGTCGTTGTGTAAGGAACCTCCAGACCTGCTGGACACCTTCAAGTGTTGCGTCAAAGGTATCCTCACAATGTGGTGTATCTAATGGTGATAATTTATGTAATAAAAACTTCTCGGGGCTCTAATTTTGTGCTCCGCTTCTAATTTGCATATCACCACTTACTCTGAGGTGACCGACTGTCATGTCAGTACACTTCTGGAAAGACAGCAAGGTAGTGAATTATGATGAACATTTTTTCTTCACTCATTCATCGCATCTTGGTGGGAAAGGGGGACGCAGATGGAAGCTAAAATCACAGATGGGTCAGGGGAATGTTAGGAAAAGTGCACTTTTGTCAAGACTGATGTATTGAACACATCGCCTCCAGGCTGAGGGACTGATTACCTCAAACTCCTCCTCATCTTCCACCCTTCTCTGCATTGGACTGAAGAAGCTACTGTGTGGAGAAACGTTTCCAAAATAAAGATACCCAAATGTCGCACGTGTCTCAATTATTAGCGTTTTATATAAAGGCAGGAGACAAGGGGGCGTGGAGACGAGGACCAAATGTGCTTCACGAAATAGTAATGACACGATCGCAAACAAACCATACCACGGGTTCTATCCCCGCCGTGGTATGGCTTTTTTTTACCAAATGTGATAGCAGCCGCCGCCAGACATAAGAACATAAGAAAGGAGTGAATATCAAAATGGTATACAATACAGACAAGGTGGTAAACAAGACACATAGGCATCTTTATTCTTTATTTCGGAATAAAGATGCCTAAATGTTGCCTGTGTCTTATTTACCAACCATAAGAAAGAGGAAAACTGCAGCAGGCCTACTGGCCCATACTAGGCAGGTCCTTCTCAAACCCAAACCCACTAACAAAAATACCTGCCCAACCCATTTTTAATGCTACCCACTGTTGTAAAGGCAAGCTACGAACACGATTTTTAAACCCTTTATAAACCCTCAAGGTGGTTTATCAAGTCACATGAGCAAACACTAGGTCATATTTATTAGAAAACGTTTCGGTCCTGAATTTACATCAGGGCTCAAGATGCCAGAAACCATTAAAGCTGGTCGGTACTGCGGGACCAGAAGCTAAAACTCGACTCCCTTACCTATAAGAACAACAGTGTGAGTACAACTGGGTGAGTACATACACACAGGGCCGCCCCTCCAACAACTAGAAGCTAACAATGCAACTAATAAAGCTAACGCAGCTGAGGCACGCACCACCTGTCAAGCGTACCCCCAAAATTATGACAGAGGTAGAGGTGTGTGTACTCACCTATTTGTACTCACCTAGTTGTGCTTGCAAGGGTCGAGACTCAGCTCCTGGACCCGCCTCTTCACTGTGTGTGTGTGTGTGTGAGAGAGAGAGAGAGAGAGAGAGGAGAGAGAGAGAGAGAGAGAGAGAGAGAGAGAGAGAGAGAGAGTTACCCTTTGCAAAAGGCACCCGTGGATAGACACTTGGCCTATGTGTGTGTGTGTGTATACAGGTGTGTGTGTGCGCGTATGCGTGCCAAGTGAGCTCACCTACTGAACTACACATGACACCATCACCACCACCATTATTATTATAAGCACCACCACACACACATCAAAACCGCCACTACTGGCTCCAACATCAGACGGAAATATACCCAGATTTGCCCTGACCTTATATAGCCTTCCATAATACTCTTATAGCCTTAGTTAAACTAACATATGTGATCAAAGGTTTATAAACCGACATGTTGAAGAATGAGACACTTATGCAACATATGGGAATCTTTATTGAGGAGACGTTTCGCCGCACAGTGGCTTCATCAGTCAAATGCAAAGAAGAACGGTGTAAAGACAGAACGAGTGTGAGGTAATCAGTCCCTCAGCCTTGAATCGATGTGTTCAGACACTGCAACATCATGGGATCTTGATACAAGGAATTCTTCAACACTTGTCCAACCTTTGGACGAAGACCTACTAACACTGTGACTCCGCCTCCTCCTACTTCCACTCACCTGACTACACTATATAAGCCATTTCTCCGAGATTAATGGACTGAACACATCCATTCCAAGGCTGAGGGACTGATTACCTCAAACTCCTCCTCTCCTTACACCTTTCTGCTTTGTAGTGGACTGGTGAAGCCACTGTGTGGAGAAACGTTTCCTCAATAAAGATTCACATATGTTGCATAAGTTGTAACAAACAACTGTCGATAAATAAACAGAAGGGTGGACGAGGGAATCGAACCTAACCTCATACAGCCACCTCCAGTAATAACATAGGTTTGGATATAGGCTAATTAACATAGAGGAACCTAATCTAGGTTATATAGCAACTTGTACCACCTAACCTAATCTAAACTAGAATACAAATACCATTTTTTATAGTCTTTAATAGGACAGAAATGGAGGAACTATAAGACGTGCCAAAAGTTACTTCCTTTCCATTATACAAGTTGGATAAATAAATACAGAATTATAATGCACTCTTGACCCACGACAAGATATTTTAGTGTGACGTAAATGATTCAGAAAACAGACAAGTTAAAGAATAAGACACTTGTCCAGCATCTAAGAATCTTTATTGCGGAAACGTTTCTCCAGACAGTGGCTTCTTCAGTTCAGCTCTGGAGTGGACTGAAGAAGCCAATGGCTGGCGAAACGTTTCCTCAATATTCCCAAATGTTGATGAATAGTTCAGAGAACCGACAAGTTGATAAATTAGACACATATGCAACACTTGGGTATCTTTATTGGGGACTGATTACCTCAAACTCCTCCTCTCCTTACAACTTCCTACTTTGTATTGGACTGAAGAAGCCAGTGGCTGGCGAAACGTTTCCTCAATATTCCCAAAATGTTGCACAAGTGTCTTGGTTTTCAAGATATTTCAGTCCATCAACCAAGAAGACTGGTCCGAGACCTGAAAATGTGAAATTAGGGAAATATAAAACTATTTTCCTCTTAAATTTACCAATTATAAATATCTTCTCTTAAAGAAACTGGAAGATAATTCTTGGAGAGAATAATCTGACTCTTCTTATAATTAAGAAGTAAGTACATAAATTGTGAAAAGAAAGGTAATTAGAGTCACTATGTAATTATCATGTTACATTGTCCGAGTCAGGAATTATCTCACTCAACAAGAATGAAAAAAAACGAAAGTAACGAGTGTATCATTGTTAGAGACGCGTTGCTAAACAAGCTTCTATTGTGGCAACGTTTCGTTCTGTGTAGAGCTTTTTCAAGCTTCGTACAGAGCGAAACGTTGTTCCAACAAAGGTTTGTTCTGCAAGGTGTATTGTGGATGTTCACTCCTTTAGCCGGACTTGAGTCCTGGAGGTGGGAAATACAGTGCCTGCACTCTGAAGGAGGGCTCTTGATATGCTGAATTTTTTAAACTGTAGTGTAGGCACGCCTCTGACAGGACAGTGATGGAGTGAATGATGATGAAACTGTTTCTTCCTTTTCGGGTCATTCTGCCTCGGTGGGACACGGCCAAAGAGAGTTTAGTTCCTTAGCCTTGATATGGTGTATAATAAATAAATAAACACCGAAATATATAAAAATGAGGAGTGGCCATACTGCAGTAATGTCGGCTCGCTGCTTTCAAGACACTGATAGAGTGATGGTGAGAGTGTTTCTTCGTTTTCGGGTCACCCAACGTGGGTGGGAGACGGTCGGTGTGTTAAAAAAAATGTACACATATGCACAATCAAAACTGAATGAGACTTCACTATTGATACGTTTTGCAATCTTAAAAAAAGTACTAAAAAAAGCTACCAGGAGGGAAACATCTCTTTCAGTAAATTTCTTAACTGTATATGTGTCTTGTTCCCACCATGAGTGATAAATGTTCAGACTTTTTAGTTTTCTTCGGTCACCAAGGCTGCTTTTTTATTATTTTTTGGGGGTTAAATATACGTTATTATAAGTTTATGCACCTTAAACCTAACCTACCTTACCCTAATGTAACCTACCCTAACGTGACCCAACATATCTTAACCTAAACCTAACAAAATTTACCCTAACCAAACCCAACATACCCTAACTTATCCCAAATTACCCTACCCTAACCCAACACACCCCAGCATAACCTAACCGACCCTAACCTGACCCAACAAATTTTAACCCACCCTACCCTAACCTTAACCCAACCTACCATAATCTAATCTAAAACAGTAATAATAGTATTTTAAAATATGCAGAAAGCGTTAAGAAAGTGACGTTATATACAAGTTAAGGAAACTGAAGCGGCAACATAAGGGCGCATCATAGAGTCCACTAACTAAATCATAACTAAAATATCGGCGGTGGTATGGTGGGTCAGTTAACACACTGGTCGGGTAAAATACCTGCCGCAGGTGTTTATCAGATGACCTTCTCAAAGGTGGCATCTGCAGCCTCCGGGGCATGACAGGACAAGCGATCTTTGCATGTGATGCTGTTGAAGGTGCTTTAGTGTCAGACCAACACAGCAGTCATCAATGGCTGACCAGTGTTGTACTGAGTGTAGTACTCACACTACATAGGTTTCGTTATATTAAACACATGAGTAGTAGAGATTTGTTTCAGATCACGTGTTCTGACCATCAGTGAAACAAATTAAACTTTTTTGTGGTCTCCAGAACTGTTGTTCCAAGTTTCCACGGAGGCCTTGCAGTAGGAGGCGCTAGGAATTATGTTGCTACAGAGGCCTTCAGCGGGAGGCGCTAGGAATTATGTTGCTACAGAGGCCTTGCAGTAGGAGGCGCTAGGAATTATGTTGCTACAGAGGCCTTGCAGTAGGAGGCGCTAGGAATTATGTTGCTACAGAGGCCTTGCAGTAGGAGGCGCTAGGAATTATGTTGCTACAGAGGCCTCAGTGAGGCGCTAGGTATGTTGAGAGGCTGCAGTAGGAGGGTAGTTATGTTGCTACAGAGGCCTTGCAGCAGGAGGCGCTAGGAATTATGTTGCTACAGAGGCCTTCAGCGGAGGCGCTAGGAATTATGTTGCTACAGAGGCCTTCAGCAGGAGGGCTAGAATTATGTTGCTCGAGGCCTTCAGGGAGGCGCTAGGAATTATGTTGCTACAGAGGCCTTGCAGCAGGAGGCGCTAGGAATTATGTTGCTACAGAGGCCTTCAGCGGAGGCGCTAGGAATTATGTTGCTACAGAGGCCTTCAGCGGAGGCGCTAGGAATTATGTTGCTACAGAGGCCTTCAGCGGAGGCGCTAGGAATTATGTTGCTACAGAGGCCTTCAGCGGAGGCGCTAGGAATTATGTTGCTACAGAGGCCTTGCAGCAGGAGGCGCTAGGAATTATGTTGCTACAGAGGCCTTCAGCGGAGGCGCTAGGAATTATGTTGCTACAGAGGCCTTCAGCGGAGGCGCTAGGAATTATGTTGCTACAGAGGCCTTGCAGCAGGAGGAGCTAGGAATTATGTTGCTACAGAGGCCTTCAGCGGAGGCGCTAGGAATTATGTTGCTACAGAGGCCTTGCAGCAGGAGGCGCTAGGAATTATGTTGCTACAGAGGCCTTGCAGCAGGAGGCGCTAGGAATTATGTTGCTACAGAGGCCTTGCAGCAGGAGGCGCTAGGAATTATGTTGCTACAGAGGCCTTCAGCGGAGGCGCTAGGAATTATGTTGCTACAGAGGCCTTCAGCAGGGCTGAATTGTTGCGAGTGCAGCAGGCTAGGAATTATGTTGCTACAGAGGCCTTGCAGCAGGAGGCGCTAGGAATTATGTTGCTACAGAGGCCTTCAGCGGAGGCGCTAGGAATTATGTTGCTACAGAGGCCTTGCAGCAGGAGGCGCTAGGAATTATGTTGCTACAGAGGCCTTCAGCGGAGGCGCTAGGAATTATGTTGCTACAGAGGCCTTGCAGCAGGAGGCGCTAGGAATTATGTTGCTACAGAGGCCTTCAGCGGAGGCGCTAGGAATTATGTTGCTACAGAGGCCTTGCAGCAGGAGGCGCTAGGAATTATGTTGCTACAGAGGCCTTCAGCGGAGGCGCTAGGAATTATGTTGCTACAGAGGCCTTGCAGCAGGAGGCGCTAGGAATTATGTTGCTACAGAGGCCTTCAGCGGAGGCGCTAGGAATTATGTTGCTACAGAGGCCTTGCAGCAGGAGGCGCTAGGAATTATGTTGCTACAGAGGCCTTCAGCGGAGGCGCTAGGAATTATGTTGCTACAGAGGCCTTGCAGCAGGAGGCGCTAGGAATTATGTTGCTACAGAGGCCTTCAGCGGAGGCGCTAGGAATTATGTTGCTACAGAGGCCTTGCAGCAGGAGGCGCTAGGAATTATGTTGCTACAGAGGCCTTCAGCGGAGGCGCTAGGAATTATGTTGCTACAGAGGCCTTGCAGCAGGAGGCGCTAGGAATTATGTTGCTACAGAGGCCTTCAGCGGAGGCGCTAGGAATTATGTTGCTACAGAGGCCTTGCAGCAGGAGGCGCTAGGAATTATGTTGCTACAGAGGCCTTCAGCGGAGGCGCTAGGAATTATGTTGCTACAGAGGCCTTGCAGCAGGAGGCGCTAGGAATTATGTTGCTACAGAGGCCTTCAGCGGAGGCGCTAGGAATTATGTTGCTACAGAGGCCTTGCAGCAGGAGGCGCTAGGAATTATGTTGCTACAGAGGCCTTCAGCGGAGGCGCTAGGAATTATGTTGCTACAGAGGCCTTGCAGCAGGAGGCGCTAGGAATTATGTTGCTACAGAGGCCTTCAGCGGAGGCGCTAGGAATTATGTTGCTACAGAGGCCTGCAGCAGGGGCTGGATGTGCTACGAGGCCTTCCAGGCTAGGAATTATGTTGCTACAGAGGCCTTGCAGTAGGAGGCGCTAGGAATTATGTTGCTACAGAGGCCTTGCAGCAGGAGGCGCTAGGAATTATGTTGCTACAGAGGCCTTGCAGCAGGAGGCGCTAGGAATTATGTTGCTACAGAGGCCTTCGCGAGGCGCTAGGAATTATGTTGCTAGAGGCCTTGCAGCGAGGCGCTAGGAATTATGTTGCTAAAGAGGCCTTCAGCGGAGGCGCTAGGAATTATGTTGCTACAGAGGCCTTGCAGCAGGAGGCGCTAGGAATTATGTTGCTACAGAGGCCTTCAGCGGAGGCGCTAGGAATTATGTTGCTACAGAGGCCTTGCAGCAGGAGGCGCTAGGAATTATGTTGCTACAGAGGCCTTCAGCGGAGGCGCTAGGAATTATGTTGCTACAGAGGCCTTGCAGCAGGAGGCGCTAGGAATTATGTTGCTACAGAGGCCTTCAGCGGAGGCGCTAGGAATTATGTTGCTACAGAGGCCTTGCAGCAGGAGGCGCTAGGAATTATGTTGCTACAGAGGCCTTCAGCGGAGGCGCTAGGAATTATGTTGCTACAGAGGCCTTGCAGCAGGAGGCGCTAGGAATTATGTTGCTACAGAGGCCTTCAGCGGAGGCGCTAGGAATTATGTTGCTACAGAGGCCTTGCAGCAGGAGGCGCTAGGAATTATGTTGCTACAGAGGCCTTCAGCGGAGGCGCTAGGAATTATGTTGCTACAGAGGCCTTGCAGCAGGAGGCGCTAGGAATTATGTTGCTACAGAGGCCTTCAGCGGAGGCGCTAGGAATTATGTTGCTACAGAGGCCTTGCAGCAGGAGGCGCTAGGAATTATGTTGCTACAGAGGCCTTCAGCGGAGGCGTTAGGAATTATGTTGCTACAGAGGCCTTCAGCGGAGGCGCTAGGAATTATGTTGCTACAGAGGCCTTCAGCGGAGGCGCTAGGAATTATGTTGCTACAGAGGCCCTCAGCGGAGGCGCTAGGAATTATATTGCTACAGAGGCCTTCAGCGGAGGCGCTAGGAATTATGTTGCTACAGAGGCCCTCAGCGGAGGCGCTAGGAATTATATTGCTACAGAGGCCTTCAGCGGAGGCGCTAGGAATTATGTTGCTACAGAGGCCCTCAGCAGGAGGTGCTAGGAATTATGTTACCACAGACGCCTTCAGCAGGAGGCGCTAGGAATTATATTGCTACAGAGGCCTTCAGCGGAGGCGCTAGGAATTATGTTGCTACAGAGGCCCTCAGCAGGAGGCGCTAGGAATTATGAATCATAAACCAGGAGGGATGTACAGAGAAGCTTGAAACTAACATAATAGCAAAAAGATGAAAGTGAAGCCAAGCTACTCGACAGCCACATCCCAATCAGAGCGAGAGTCAAGACCAAGTGATAAGACTGCAAAGGGATGAAAGTCTTCTCACAGAATATAACGAAGAAGTATATGAAAAACTAAAGAGAACGCAATTAAATACCTGCGACTCCAGTGCAGAGAAGAGAAAGGTCCAATTAAGCAGAACTAGAGGGCCTGGCTACATCAACCAACGAGGAAGTTAAGAAAATAACGAAATGAAGATACCAAAAGAAGCCAAGCCGACATTTCACCATGGATACCTAGAGCTGGAGTATATACTTAATTTTATGAATTACGATTATTTATATGATTTGCTAAACCCGTGTAGAGCCTCGATCCTTTGCTAATCGCGGCCCAGTCTCTTGACTGGGCCGCTGTTTCTCTTAACAAACTACCAGCACAAATCTTCAACTAACCAATGGAAACAAGCAACTTAACAAACACCTGGAGGAGAGCACTTGTTATTCTAATACTTAAAAGAAAGGTAACGCAAAATTATAAAGCAATATCACATACGAGTGATGCGGGAGATAATAAGAGAACTCCTCGAGGGGACAAGATTTATCTGGGAACAACAAGACTTCAAGAACAACAAGACTTCAAGAACAACAAGACTTCAAGAACAACAAGACTTCAAGAACAAGTGTTGCTTCACTAAGGGGAGTGAAAGGTGTGAAGAGTCTCGTGGAAATATAACAACAATAAGATGAACACATTACACTCTCCTTATCTCCAACAAAACTCTTCAACAAACAACGGGTCCATTTTTCTTTTAAATATACCATTACATATATATCATTATAACAGAGTAGAGTTACGGTAAGAGAAATGTGAGAAAGGAGGAATGTAAATACCACAATGGTCCATTGTAAGACCCATAATACTCCTGATATATGACAATGACCTTCCAGGAGGCCTAGATTTTTATTATTGTTCACCACATTTATGGGAAGACTCCAAATATAACATTTCAGTAAATTACTGAAAAAAATGAAAATGGGAACAAATGGAAGGAAGAACACACACAAGCGAAGCAGAACGTGAGTACGCAAAGAACAGATTAGTTTAAATATTTGAACTGAAGGTAACTGGATTGACCAAAAAAAATGAGGACTAGGAAAAGAAATTAGAGACTTCCCGTGAAGAAAATGAGAAGTTTAAGATAGGAAAGGTAGAGAACAAGAACAGGTTTGTGCCCAACAGTTCCTAAGAGAGCCACGCAAACATTTATTTCATAACATTTAATCCCATGAGCAATTCAGTAAATGTTTATTTATATGTTTATCTCTCCTCACCCTCTTCCTCCTCTTCCTCCTTCTCATTCTTCTTCTCTTCTTCCCCTCCACTTTTTTTTCCTTTTCGCTGTAAACCCTCAAGTCACGTTTGACCTTCTAATAAAAACAGGTTCCTCAGCACTATTCTAGGACTTAAAAAAAAGAATTCATGCTGATAAAAAGCTCTTGATCCGAGGAATTGGCGCTACCCTCCGTTCCTCTTTCTAACATCTCTCCAATCTTTACTTCTCATCAGCCCTCCCTACCTCGCACACCTCTCTTACATTTCTCTCCCTATCACACACCTCTCTCTCACACACTTCTCTCCATCTCACACATCTCTCTCCTTATCACACCTCTCTCCTTATCACACCTCTCTCCCTGTCACACACCTCTCCCTATTACACCTCTCTCCCTGTCACACTCTCTCCATCCCTCATCACCCAACACCTCCCTCCCTAGTCACACACATTTTCCTTCATTCACACCTCACCTGTAGTACTACACTTGTACTTCAGTCGACAACACTCACACTGGTTCTGTCACTTTCTCAGTAGTCAGACAACACTCACACTGTTAAGTTACTAGTTCACTTGTTACTTCAGGTATGTCAGAGCAACACTCACACTGGTTAAGTTACTAGTTCACTTGTTACTTCAGGTATGTCAGAGCAACATTCACACTGGTAAGTTACTAGTTCACTTGTTACTTCAGTATGTCAGAACAACACTCACACTGGTTAAGTTACTAGTTCCCTTGTTACTTCAGGTATGTCAGAGCAACACTCACACTGGTTAAGTTACTAGTTCACTTGTTACTTCAGGTATGTCAGAGCAACATTCACACTGGTAAGTTACTAGTTCACTTGTTACTTCAGTATGTCAGAACAACACTCACACTGGTTAAGTTACTAGTTCCCTTGTTACTTCAGGTATGTCAGAACAACACTCACACTGGTTAAGTTACTAGTTCACTTGTTACTTCAGGTATGTCAATGCAACATTCACACTGGTAAGTTACTAGTTCACTTGTTACTTCAGTATGTCAGAACAACACTCACACTGGTTAAGTTACTAGTTCCCTTGTTACTTCAGGTATGTCAGAACAACACTCACACTGGTTAAGTTACTAGTTCACTTGTTACTTCAGGTATGTCAGAACAACATTCACACTGGTAAGTTACTAGTTCACTTGTTACTTCAGGTATGTCAGAGCAACACTCACACTGGTAAGTTACTAGTTCACTTGTTACTTCAGGTATGTCAGAACAACACTCACACTGGTAAGTTACTAGTTCACTTGTTACTTCAGGTATGTCAGAACAACACTCACACTGGTAAGTTACTAGTTCACTTGTTACTTCAGGTATGTCAGAGCAACACTCACACTGGTAAGTTACTAGTTCACTTGTTACTTCAGGTATGTCAGAACAACACTCACACTGGTTAAGTTACTAGTTCACTTGTTACTTCAGGTATGTCAGAACAACATTCACACTGGTAAGTTACTAGTTCACTTGTTACTTCAGGTATGTCAGCGCAACACTCACACTGGTAAGTTACTAGTTCACTTGTTACTTCAGGTATGTCAGAACAACACTCACACTGTGTTACTAGTTCCTTGTTATTTCAGGTTGTCAAACACTCACAGGGTTTGTTACTAGTTCCTTGTTACTCAGGTATGTCAGACAACATCACACTGGTTAAGTTACTAGTTCACTTGTTACTTCAGGTATGTCAGCGCAACACTCACACTGGTTAGTTACTAGTTCACTGTTATTTCAGGTATGTCAGCAACACTCCACTGGTAGTTACTATTCACTTGTTACTTCAGGTATGTCAGAACAACACTCACACTGGTTAAGTTACTAGTTCACTTGTTACTTCAGGTATGTCAGAGCAACACTCACACTGGTTAAGTTACTAGTTCACTTGTTACTTCAGGTATGTCAGAGCAACACTCACACTGGTTAAGTTACTAGTTCACTTGTTACTTCAGGTATGTCAGAGCAACACTCACACTGGTTAAGTTACTAGTTCACTTGTTACTTCAGGTATGTCAGAGCAACACTCACACTGGTTAAGTTACTAGTTCACTTGTTACTTCAGGTATGTCAGAGCAACACTCACACTGGTAGGTTAATAGTTTCACTTGTTCCCACACCCACCCAGACGTCCTCAGCGCCAGATTATAATTATGATAATTGTCTGCCATGCGCCAACTCTCCTGCACAGTCACACTCTTATTTAGCAATTTTGTATTATTATATTTTTTTATTTTTTCCTTACTGTATATTTTTCTAACATTGTATATTTTTTGTAGTAGAGTTATGTTTTATAGTTTTGCATTTATTCCATTATTGTATCATCTTGTATTGTTGTATATTTTTGTATCGAAGTATTTGTTTGTGTTGTATCCCTTTGTATTATCGTATCATTTTGTATTGTATTTTTATATTATTCCTTTGTGTATTCTTCATCTTTGATAATTGTTATTCTGTGCCTTCAAAATTTACGTTTGGAGAGTTTTTTTTTATTAAACATAAGAATGAATATAGAGTGGCAGGAATGCATCTCTTAGTGTATATAGCAAGATGTATACTGTAGGAGCTTCAGCATCCAGCAGGGGTGCGTAAGCGTGTTAGATCAGAGTGAAGCAAAGTGGTTTTTAATTCCTGACGTGTTGCTGGAGCAAAGTAACATTTATGATGGGATTCAAGAAAACCGGTTAGTCGAACTGGTGTCCTGAAGGTGGCAGGTACAGTGCCTTCGCTATGAAGGAAGTGATATATATATATATATATATATATATATATATATATATATATATATATATATATATATATATATATCTAGGAAGTAGGTTGGTAGACAGCAACCACCCAGGGAGGTACTACGTCCTGCCAAGTGAGTGTAAAACGAAAGCCTGTAATTGTTTTACATGATGGTAGGATTGCTGGTGTCTTTTTCTGTCTCATAAACATGCAAGATTTCAGGTACGTCTTGCTACTTCTACTTACACTTAGGTCACACTACACATTTATTTACAAGCATATATACACACACCCCTCTGGGTTTTCTTCTATTTTCTTACTAGTTCTTGTTCTTATTTCCTATTATCACCATGGGGAAGTGGAACAGAATTCTTCCTCCGTAAGCCATGCGTGTCGTAAGAGGCGACTAAAATGCTGGGAGCAAGGGCTAGTAACCCCTTCTCCTGTATATATTACTAAATGTAAAAGGGAAACTTTCGTTTTTCATTTTGGGCCACCCCGCTTCGGTGGGAAACGGCCGACATGTTGAAAGAAAAGATATATATATATATATATATATATATATATATATATATATATATATATATATATATATATATATATATATATATATGAGAACTAAGGGCCTAGGAGAATTCGCAAGAAAACCCATAATTCATAAAAGAAAGTGAAAACGATATTTCAGTCCATCCTGAACCATCGTCAAGTTACAACCGAAGGAAAAAAAATAAGCACACTAGAACGCTAAGTCGGGAAGAGGGAGGAGGAAGTAGGAAATAGTAGAAGTTGTTGTAGTAGTAGTAGTAGTAGTAGTAGTTGTAGTAGTAGTAGTAGTAGTAGTAATATAACCTGTTTAAGAGGTTAAGACATTAACATCCAGGAGAAGTCAAGTATTGTCTTAGTGACAGAAGACAAGAAGACAGTAAAGCCATCCTCTGTCTGATGATTAAGATTCCATGACTTTAAGAAGACAGACTAGAATAGGTAAGCGAGGTCAGGCACACGGACACCAACGATAGTAACACACCGCAGAAAGAAGACAAGGAAGAAATAAAACAAGGAAAAAGTAAAACGAGAAAGTAGAAAACAGAAGAAGTAAAGCAAGGAAGAAGTATAACAAGGAATAAAGAAAGAAAAGAAGCAATAAGAAACGAAACTCGGAAACCAAAAACGAGACAACGCCATGGAAAATTTAACAAAAATTTAAATAAAGAGGAAGAAGAAAAGGAAGGAGAAGAAGAAGAAGAAGAAGAGGGTGCAGCAGCATCTGAAGGGAGGGGGTAAGGTATCTCCCTGGTGACTTCCACCCCAACAAATCCTGTATTTCCATTAAACTTCTAAGCTCCTTACCTAAGCCAGGCCAGCCTAAGTGGCTCCCTCTTCTCCTTGGGGTCACTGCCCCCTGGGGTTCCCGCTCCCTTGGATCCCCACTCTCCTGGGGTCCTCGCCACCCAGAGGATCTACTCCTGAAGTCCACTTACTTGGGACTAACACCGAGTCCCCTTTCCTTGGGATTCCCATGGTCATTGATGGAAGCCATGCTCCTTGACCCAGCACATCACTAGCATTAACACTGCATTGCCACCTTCAAGACATCTTCTCTTGTAGGATCTTTAACTCTAGATTACCTTAGTTGCTTCCGGGAGCCACTATCCCGGGGGCCCGGTCCCAGACCAGGCCTTCTAGTTGCTGACCTCATCAATCAGTGTGTTAGTGCCTGCTGCCCGCAGTCCAACATATGCATCACAGCCGGGCTGATCAGGACCTGTCCTGATGAATTTGTCGAGTTTCCTCTCGAAGGCAGCTAGGGGTTTATTGGTATTACCGTTATGAAGACTGGGAGGATGTTAAAGAGTCGTGGCCCCTTTACATTTATTGAGTTCTCTCTCTCTCTGTGTACTCATTATGCCCTTGATTTCCACACGAAATATCTTGCACCGTCTGCCAAACCACTTGTTTTCATATGTAAAGATTTCGGTGTACGAGTTTGGGACCAACGCTTCCAGACTCTTCCAGGTGTAGATTATCATGTATCTTTCTCGCCTACTGTCTAGAGAGTACAGTTCGAAGGACTTAAAGTGTTCCTAGTAACTTAGATGCTTGACTGAGGTTACACGAACTGTGAAGGTTTTCTGTATATTCTCCAGGTCTGCAACTTCTCCGGCCTTGAAGGAAGACTTTAGTATACATCAGTATTCCAGCCTGGAGAGAACGAGTGACCTGAAGAATGTCATTTCTGGCTTGGGTCCTTCACAAGCTTCAAGGAACCCCTTCTTGAAGGATCCTTGGATCAAGAGTCCTTCACCAGCATCAAAACGCCTCCTCTTGAAGGATCGTTGGATCAAGACATCTGTGGACGCTGGTAAGCTCACAGTGGTCGTCACTTACCTGGCAGCTTCCAACACTACTAACTGCTGTGGACGCTGGTAACCTCACAGTGGTTGTCACTTACCTGGCAGCTTCCAACACTACTAACTGCTCCTCTTGTCCCTCTTACCTGTAAGGAAACAACAACAATCTTATTTATCGCAATAACACATACCTGAACCTTGTCACTTACAACAATTACAATATCCCCTTCAACCTTGTCATTAATAACTAACAACAATTATAATACCTGAACCGTCTTACTAACAACTAACGACAATTATAATAATACCTGAACCTTGCCATTAGCTAACAACAATTACAATATCACCTGAACCTTCTCATGAACCCCTAACAACAATTACAATACCTGAACCTCCTCTGCAGAACCTGCTGAGTGATGGGCTGATGGTCATCACTCAACAGCCACAGATACTCAGTGATGACACATCACCCATGCCATCATTATCCAGCCCACTCACATTATTATAATCTAAACTAAGCGCTAAACCCACAAATGTCACACAGCGCTGCATCCCACCCACAACTATTAATGCTTTATCATCTTCAGACGTCTGAAACCCCTCAAAAAAAAACCTCGGAGCCTACTGAAGCACTGCAACCCTTCCTCTCAGGAAAATGCTTGTAAGCCATAATTCTCTGGGTTTAAACACCACAGCAACCATCGTCAATGCCTGCATGTTGTGTACATATATCATGTGCGAAAAATACATAGTTTGACAAAATTCAATTATGTCTGGTAGTTTGGTTGTAGCGCCATACTGCGCCAGTCACTGCCTCTTACTCTACTCAGGTCCTCTGGCTCTCTTGTCCTATTTGAAGACTCAGTCAACTGAGTGACTATTACTGAACAAATGAATATTGGGATGACAATCAGCAATGTAAGGTAACGAATTACGGATTATTATATTATTATTTTCAACAAACCGGTCATATCCCACCGAGGTAAGGTGACCTAAAAAGAAAAAAACGAAAGTTTCTCTTTTTAAATTTAGTAATGTATGCAGGAGACGGAGTTACTAGTCCCTTGCTCCCGGCATTTTACTCGCCTGTTATGATACGCATGGCGTACGGAGGAAGAATTCTGTTCCACTTCCCCATGGAGATTATAATAATAGTTATTATTATTATTAGTTATTATTACTGTCACTGGGAAACGATAAACCCGCATGAGCCATACAACGTCTTGGAAACGGGAGGCGATCAAGTTCAATCCCAAGAAACGGAAGGTAGCTTCAATCACTTTGATCAAGAGCCCTTCACCGGCATCAAGGCACTGACTGCCATTCAAGTTACACGGTACTGGCGCTCACAATTCTTGGCTCACATGCACAGCAAAATAAAAATTAATATAAACTACCAAAAATCTTGCCACATCAAAATAAATCATGTCAGCAGATGGGTCGTACCTTCACCAGACAACAAGCAATAATATCTTGACGATAAATGGCCAGTTCACAAAAATTCACTTTGCTTCTAGTAATTCTTCTTTTGACTATCATTATAAATCAGTTGATGAGTATCATCTAAATGATTTAATTTTAGTAACACGGTGTACATCTCTGTAGGAAAAAATAACTCTATTCTGTTAAGGAAATGATCTAAGTTACTTATTGTGAGGCTAATCTGCAGAGAGAGAGAGAGAGAGAGAGAGAGAGAGAGAGAGAGAGAGAGAGAGCGAGCACAACTTCATCAGGTCTCTCCACTGCCCTGACGCAAGCAGTAAAATGTTGGGTCTTGGTCCAGCGGGTTTATTAATTTGCATAACGAGTGCTGGTGTGCGTGTTGTATATATTTACAAGGTGTGCGTGTCTTACGGTGTGTGTGTGTGTGTGTGTGTGTGTGTGCGTCATATGTGTATACACAGTAAAGTACACAAGTGTATCATAATTTTGAAAGATGGCCGCCAGCCCGTCACTAATACAATGTAAATAAAACCCTTTTCAAAATTTTGACATGGCCCGAAAAAAAATATAAACTTTTAAAATCCCTATTTTATAATTAGAATCGGCTTAGGTACAATCAAAATAATATTTTTAGGTTTTCAACCAGGCCTAGTGGAAAAACAGTCAAATGTGTGACTGTTAACGGAGCCTTGAATAGTTGAAATATGACACAGTTGCATGAGCTGTGCGCAGTCGCTTCCCTCTTCTGATCACCAGGCAACCTATTTTATCATCATTTATCTCATATTTATATTGTTTTCGTTGTAACCTAACCTTATCTAACCCATCCTAACCTAATCTAACCCAACCTAACTTAATATAACCTAATCCAACCTAACGAAACCTAACTTAGAAATAGGCTTCAAACCCTATGTGAAAGTGCGGATACTGAAGTTATTAGGAAGACTGGTTGTCATTCAGGGTTTAGACCTGAACTGGAATAATGTAAACATCATTCAAGGTTTAGACCTGGACTGGAACAATATAACCATCATTCAAGGTTTAGACCTGGAATGGAACAATGTAAACATCATTCAAGGTTTAGACCTGGACTGGAACAATGTAAACATCATTCAAGGTTTAGACCTGGACTGGAACAATGTAAACATCATTCAAGGTTTAGACCTGGACTGGAACAATGTAAACATCATTCAAGGTTTAGACCTGGACTGGAACAATGTAAACATCATTCAGGGTTTAGACCTGGACTGGAACAATGTAAACATCATTCAAGGTTTAGACCTGGACTGGAACAATGTAAACATCATTCAAGGTTTAGACCTGGACTGGAACAATGTAAACATCATTCAAGGTTTATACCTGGACTGGAACAATGTAAACATCATTCAAGGTTTAGACCTGGACTGGAACAATGTAAACATCATTCACGGTTTAGACCTGGTCTGGAACAATATAAGCATTATCCATTCAGGGTTTTGGGTGTTGATCGCTGAACACTGACTATAACTTTGCGCTGAACAATTTCCCTGCCAAACTTCTCCAACCTTCAACAGTCTAAAGCTACTTTGCTAAAAAAGTACTTAATATTTTTACAAGCTTAATGTCAAGATTAAGAACCTAAGAAGGAGGTTGAGAAGTAATAAGGAGGAAGGAGGAGGAGGAGGTGACACTGGAGTCAGGAGGGAGTAGCGGGAATGAACTAACGGGATGAATGCAGAAACGGGGGTAAGGACTGCGACTGTCTTGAGGGAGTAAGACTGTCTTGGGGATGGAGTAAGACAAGACTGTCTTGGGGATGGAGCAAGACAAGGCTGTCTTGGGGATGGAGTAAGACAAGACTGTCTTGGGGATGGAGTAAGACAAGACTGTCTTGGGGATGGAGTAAGACAAGACTGTCTTGAGGGAGTAAGACTCATGGGGATGGAGTAAGACTGTCTTGGGGATGGAGTAAGACTGTCTTGGGGATGGAGTAAGACTGTCTTGGGGATGGAGTAAGACTGTCTTGGGGATGGAGTAAGACTGTCTTGGGGATGGAGTAAGACTGTCTTGGGGATGGAGAAAGACTGTCTTGGGGATGGAGTAAGACTGTCTTGGGGATGGAGTAAGACTGTCTTGGGGATGGAGTAAGACTGTCTTGGGGATGGAGAAAGACTGTCTTGGGGATGGAGTAAGACTGTCTTGGGGATGGAGAAAGACTGTCTTGGGGATGGAGTAAGACTGTCTTGGGGATGGAGTAAGGCTGTCCTGGGGATGGAGAAAGACTGTCTTGGGGATGGAGAAAGCTATCTTGAAAAGGGAGTAAGAGAGGGAGCAAGGAAAAAATTAGGAAAGGAGCAAGAAGTTAGGCAGGGAGTAAAAGGTAAGACGAGAGGGAGCAAGGAAAAAGTAAAGAGAGAGAAAGGGAAATATGGAGACACTCAGGAGAGTGTGTGTGTGTCGACCCCATTTAGCACAGTAGCAAAAACAGTGAGGTGTATGTGGGAGTGAGAACACCCCTTAAGTTTATCACTACTACCACCCTCTCCACCCTTCACTAACACCCACAACCTTCTCCCCTCCCCTATCCAACTTCTCTCTCTCTCTCTCTCTCTCTCTCTCTCTCTCTCTCTCTCTCTCTCTCTCTCTCTCTCTCTCTCTCTCTCTCTCTCTCCCTTACCCTCTTTCCCAGTACTGATGTATCCAATTTTGCTTAAAAACTCTAACCCTCTTGCATTCCCTAATCCCTCTTACTTTCCCCTCCCCGTATCCCTCTCCACGATTCCTTTCTTCACCTCACCTGCCCCCAACATTCTACCCAACCTCCCACCTCCACCTCCACCTCCATCACAATCAAAATCATATCACATTAGTATTCTTGTCCTTCCTTCATATCTCATTCTCTTAACCTCCTCTTTTTCCTCTTGCTTTTCTCACATATTCCTCCTACTCTATCTTCCTCCGTTTTCCCCTCTAATTCCTCCTGTCCCTCTCCTCCGATTCTTCTCCATTCTCTTTCTTGGCATTAACCTAAAATAAGAAGCAACGACCAAGAGCTTTAATTTATAATTCTTTAAAGTGTTGAAAATAAATTTCCGGTGTTAAGGCTGCAGTGGGGATGATGAGGACACCTCTCATGAAGACTCAAGTACAAGCCAAGCTAACTTTTAAATTAAGACCTACAAGTAAATGAACACGTACAAGCCAGGTAACGTGTAAATCAACACGTACAAGCCTGGATAACGTGTAAATCAACACGTACAAGCCTGGGTAACGTGTAAATCAACACGTACAAGCCTGGGTAACGTGTAAATCAAGGAGTGAGCCGCATTAGCTGCCTAATTATACTAATGAATTCACAAAACACTACAAAATCATGAGCGCCTGGAAAGGATTATTTTAATTTGAGTTTGTTTAGCTCATTATCCAAGATGCTTGTGTGTGTGTGTGTACTCACCTAGTTGTGGTTGCAGGGGTCGAGTCACAGCTCCTGGCCCCGCCTCTTCGCTGGCCGCTTAGGTCACTCTTCCCGCTCCATGAGCTTCATCATACATCTTCTTAAAGCTATGATGGATCCTGCCTCCACTACATCACTTCCCAGACTATTCCACTTCCCGACAACTCTGTGACTGAAGAAATACTTCCTAACATCCCTGTGATTCATCTGAGTCTTCAACTTCCAACTGTGACCCCTTGTTGCTGTGTCCCATCTCTGGAACATCGTGTCTCTGTCCACCTTGTCGATTCCTCTCAGTATTTTGTATGTCGTTATCATATCCCCCATCTCTCCTGTCCTCCAGTGTCGTCAGGTCGATTTCCCTTAACCTCTCCTCGTATGACATACCTCTTAGCTCCGGGACCAGTCTAGTTGCAAACCTTTGCACTTTCTCTAATTTCCTTACGTGCTTGGCTAGGTGTGGGTTCCAAACTGGTGCTGCATACTCCAATATGGGCGTGTGTATGTGTGCGTGTACTCACCTATCTGTAGTTGCAGGAATCGATTCATAGCTTCTGGCCCCGCCTCTTCGCTAGTCGCTACTAGGTCCACTCTCTCTCCCTTCTCCATAAGCCTTATCGTACGACATCTTAAAGCTGTGTATGGATCCTGCTTCCGCTACTTTACTCTCCAGATTGTTCCACTTCCTGACCTCTAAGGCTGAAGAAATACTTCCTAACATCTCTATAACTCATCTGAGTTATTAACGTCCAGTTGTGTCCCCTTGTTCCCGTGTCCCGTCTCTGAAACATTCTGGCCCTATCCATCGTGTCAATTCCTCTCAGTATATTATATATCGTTACCATGAAGAAGAATAAGAAGAAGAAGAAGAAGAAGAAGAAGAAGAAGAAGAAGGACGAGGAGACTTTGTTTTACTCTACACCACGAAGACAGAACAAATGAGATAAACTATCCGATTATAGACGGTACTTAAGAAGAATTATATTTTCAGCTGAACTCAATGCCCAAGTAATGAATACCCGGATATGAATACATTCATGTGCACACATTCATGAACATATGATCATGGGCACACGGTCATATGCACACGGTCATGTGCACATTGTCATGGCCACACAGTCATATGCACACAGTCTTGTGTACACGGCCTTGTGCACTTGGTCATGTGCACACGGTCATATGCACACGGGGTTCACGCTAAAGAGGTAATGGAGGCAAATTACATAAATGGTTTCAAGAGTAGGTACGATTCGGCGAAGACGCTGGAACAAATACATACCTGAGGTTGAGCCAGGAGCAAGAGCTTGTTCCCGAGTGCATAGAGACTCTAAGTCACTCATACTTGAACCTCCTCCTCCTCAATTATGGTAAAGAGGGAGTGGGTAGGAAGGATTGGAAAGGGAGTAGGGGAAGAGAAGAAGAGGAGGTTATGATAGGTAGGGAAACGGGGAAAAGAAAAAGAGGTAGTGATGGTAATAAAAAGATGTAGATAAGAAAAGAGAGAGGAGAGAAGAGGTGTCGAGAGAAGAGGAAGAGGTATATGGGTAGGGGAAAAAGAGAAGGGAAGAGTAATACAGAGGATAAAAATTCATTTAGCATGAGAGTAACATCTGGGCAGCTGCATATCCCCTAAGGATTTAACGCTTCATCGTAAATACAATAAAATCAAATTTTTTTTAAGACGACCCCAAAAGAAAACAAGGTGTCCAGATCTGGGTGGACGATGACCGAGTCAGCAAGAATGTTAATGGAACCCCACGAGTGATTACTCTCACAGGATCATTAAAACAAGAGGAATTACTACCCCTCCTGGAATTAATTGCTTCATGAGAACATAATACCGTAGGTGCACACTCTGCAACCCAGCATTAAATTCTCTAACATGATGGAGCTCAGGATTAATTAGATAAGTTCATCTCAGTTGCTTGAACATCAAGGTTATCTTCCTAGATTTATTTGTGAGTTATTGAGTTATGATTCTGTGATTAACTTGTTGTTATCAGGTCGTGATTCTGTGGTTAACTTGCTGTTATCAGGTCGTGATTCTGTGGTTAACTTGTTGTTATCAGGTAGTGATTCTGTGGTTAACTTGCTGTTATCAGGTAGTGATTCTGTGATTAACTTGCTGTTATCAGGTCGTGATTCTGTGGTTAACTTGTTGTTATCAGGTCGTGATTCTGTGGTTAACTTGCTGTTATCAGGTCTTGATTCTGTGGTTAACTTGTTATCAGGTCGTGATTCTGTGGTTAACTTGCTGTTATCAGGTCGTGATTCTGTGGTTAACTTGTTGTTATCAGGTCTTGATTCTGTGGTTAACTTGTTGTTATCAGGTCGTGATTCTGTGGTTAACTTGTTATCAGGTCGTGATTCTGTGGTTAACTTGCTGTTATTAGGTCGTGATTCTGTGGTTAACTTGTTGTTATCAGGTAGTGATTCTGTGGTTAACGTGTTATTATCAGGTAGTGATTCTGTGGTTAACTTGTTGTTATCAGGTAGTGATTCTGTGGTTAACTTGTTGTTATCAGGTCGTGATTCTGTGGTTAACTTGCTGTTATCAGGTCTTGATTCTGTGGTTAACTTGTTATCAGGTCGTGATTCTGTGGTTAACTTGCTGTTATTAGGTCGTGATTCTGTGGTTAACTTGTTGTTATCAGGTAGTGATTCTGTGGTTAACTTGTTGTTATCAGGTAGTGATTCTGTGGTTAACTTGTTGTTATCAGGTCGTGATTCTGTGGTTAACTTGTTGTTATCAGGTCGTGATTCTGTGGTTAACTTGTTATCAGGTCGTGATTCTGTGGTTAACTTGTGTTATAGGTCGTGATTCTGTGGTTATTGTTATCAGTCGTGATTCTGTGGTTAACTGTTATCAGGTCGTGATTCTGTGGTTAACTTGTTGTTATCAGGTCGTGATTCTGTGGTTAACTTGTTATCAGGTCGTGATTCTGTGGTTAACTTGCTGTTATTAGGTCGTGATTCTGTGGTTAACTTGTTGTTATCAGGTCTTGATTCTGTGGTTAACTTGTTATCAGGTCGTGATTCTGTGGTTAACTTGCTGTTATCAGGTCGTGATTCTGTGGTTAACTTGCTGTTATCAGGTCGTGATTCTGTGGTTAACTTGCTGTTATCAGGTAGTGATTCTGTGGTTAACTTGTTGTTATCAGGTCGTGATTCTGTGGTTAACTTGTTGTTATCAGGTCGTGATTCTGTGGTTAACTTGCTGTTATCAGGTAGTGATTCTGTGGTTAACTTGTTATCAGGTCGTGATTCTGTGGTTAACTTGTTGTTATCAGGTCGTGATTCTGTGGTTAACTTGTTGTTATCAGGTAGTGATTCTGTGGTTAACTTGTTGTTATCAGGTCGTGATTCTGTGGTTAACTTGTTGTTATCAGGTCGTGATTCTGTGGTTAACTTGTTATCAGGTCGTGATTCTGTGGTTAACTTGCTGTTATCAGGTAGTGATTCTGTGGTTAACTTGTTGTTATCAGGTAGTGATTCTGTGGTTAACTTGTTGTTATCAGGTCGTGATTCTGTGGTTAACTTTTTTATCAGGTCGTGATTCTGTACGACGTCAATCTGTGTTATGTTATCAGGTCGTGATTCTGTGGTTAACTTGTTGTTATCAGGTCGTGATTCTGTGGTTAACGTGTTGTTATCAGGTAGTGATTCTGTGATTAACTTGCTGTTATCAGGTCATGATTCTGTGATTAACTTGTTGTTATCAGGTAGTGATTCTGTGGTTAACTTGTTGTTATCAGGTAGTGATTCTGTGGTTAACTTGCTGTTATCAGGTAGTGATTCTGTGATTAACTTGTTGTTATCAGGATTCTTTAGTGATTTGTGGTTGTTGTTGTTAACTATGTATGGTAGTGATTCTGTGGTTAACTGTTGTTATCAGGTAGTGATTCTGTGGTTAACTTGTTGTTATCAGGTAGTGATTCTGTGGTTAACTTGTTGTTATCAGGTAGTGATTCTGTGGTTAACTTGTTGTTATCAGGTAGTGATTCTGTGGTTAACGTGTTGTTATCAGGTAGTGATTCTGTGGTTAACTTGTTGTATAGGTAGTCGGGATAGTGATTCTGTGTTAACTTGTTGTTATCAGGTAGTGATTCTGTGGTTAACTTGTTGTTATCAGGTAGTGATTCTGTGGTTAACTTGTTGTTATCAGGTAGTGATTCTGTGGTTAACTTGTGTTATCAGGTAGTGATTCTGTGGTTAACTTGTTGTTATCAGGTAGTGATTCTGTGGTTAACTTGTGTTATCAGGTAGTGATTCTGTGGTTAACTTGTTGTTATCAGGTAGTGATTCTGTGGTTAACTTGTGTTATCAGGTACGTGATTCTGTGGTTAACTTGTTGTTATCAGGTAGTGATTCTGTGGTTAACTTGTTGTTATCAGGTAGTGATTCTGTGGTTAACTTGTGTTATCAGGTCTGATTCTGTGGTTAACTGTTGTTATCAGGTAGTGATTCTGTGGTTAACTTGTTGTTATCAGGTCGTGATTCTGTGGTTAACTTGTTGTTATCAGGTCGTGATTCTGTGGTTAACTTGTTGTTATCAGGTCGTGATTCTGTGGTTAACTTGTTGTTATCAGGTAGTGATTCTGTGGTTAACTTGTTGTTATCAGGTCGTGATTCTGTGGTTAACTTGTTGTTATCAGGTCGTGATTCTGTGGTTAACTTGTTGTTATCAGGTCGTGATTCTGTGGTTAACTTGTTGTTATCAGGTCGTGATTCTGTGGTTAACTTGTTGTTATCAGGTCGTGATTCTGTGGTTAACTTGTTGTTATCAGGTCTGATTCGTGGTTAACTTGTTGTTATCAGGTCGTGATTCTGTGGTTAACTTGTTGTTATCAGTCGGATTCGTGGTACTTGTTACTGGTGGATTACTTAGTTGTTTTATCAGGTAGTGATTCTGTGGTTAACTTGCTGTTATCAGGTAGTGATTCTGTGGTTAACTTGTTATCAGGTCGTGATTCTGTGGTTAACTTGTTGTTATCAGGTCGTGATTCTGTGGTTAACTTGTTGTTATCAGGTAGTGATTCTGTGGTTAACTTGTTGTTATCAGGTAGTGATTCTGTGGTTAACTTGTTGTTATCAGGTAGTGATTCTGTGGTTAACTTGTTGTTATCAGGTCGTGATTCTGTGGTTAACTTGTTGTTATCAGGTCGTGATTCTGTGGTTAACTTGTTGTTATCAGGTCGTGATTCTGTGGTTAACTTGTTGTTATCAGGTCGTGATTCTGTGGTTAACTTGTTGTTATCAGGTCGTGATTCTGTGGTTAACTTGTGTTATCAGGTCAGTGATTCTGTGGTTAACTTGTTGTTATCAGGTCGTGATTCTGTGGTTAACTTGTTGTTATCAGGTCGATTCTGTGGTTAACTTGTGTTATCAGGTGTGATTCTGTGGTTAACTTGTTATCAGGTCGTGATTCTGTGGTTAACTTGTTGTTATCAGGTAGTGATTCTGTGGTTAACTTGTTGTTATCAGGTCGTGATTCTGTGGTTAACTTGTTATCAGGTCGTGATTCTGTGGTTAACTTGTTGTTATCAGGTAGTGATTCTGTGATTAACTTGCTGTTATCAGGTAGTGATTCTGTGGTTAACTTGTTATCAGGTAGTGATTCTGTGGTTAACTTGTTGTTATCAGGTAGTGATTCTGTGGTTAACTTGCTGTTATCAGGTAGTGATTCTGTGGTTAACTTGTTGTTATCAGGTAGTGATTCTGTGGTTAACTTGTTGTTATCAGGTAGTGATTCTGTGGTTAACTTGTTGTTATCAGGTCAGTGATTCTGTGGTTAACTTGTTGTTATCAGGTAGTGATTCTGTGGTTAACTTGTTATCAGGTCGTGATTTTGATTAATTTGCAGTTATCGTTTTTTATTTTGCAGTTAACTAGCAGTTCTCGCTAAAAGCTTTTAGCGGTTAAGCTTCTGTATCATACAGTCATTCTGGGGCACAGTGTGGGTATCAGAGGGTCAATATCCGGGTATCAGCAGGAAATTTTGTGGGCGTGATGGTCCAGCGACGGATGGTTACGACAGAGAGTGAAGCTATGTGGTTACTTATGGTGTGTTGCTACGACACATCTATGCAACAGTTGGAATCTTTATTCTTGAAATGTTTCACCTACACAACAGGCTTCTTCAGTCAAATACAGAGGCAGCAGGTGAAGATGATGTAATCAGTCCGTCAACCTTGGAGATATGAGGTGGTCAGTCCCTCAGCCTGGATAAAATACCCATCTGTTACATATGTGTCTTAATCATCAACTTTTTGGTATTATATACCGTTTTCAACATGTGTTGTGTGGTGAGATGACGACCTATGTACACGAGCGCCAGCTACACGTGTACATGCACGTACACACGCGCACGGACATATATATATACACATAGTTTTAAGAATAGGTATGATTGGACTTACTCATCCAAAGAGAGAAAACCCTGTAGCGACCAGTGGAGAGAGTGAGGCGAGGCCAGCAGCTGAGACTCGACCCTTGCAATCACAAACAGATGAGTACACACAAATACATTGCAAGGTCGAGCGCTGGTATTCTCACCCTCACCAGGTCGAGCCTAACTCTCTCTTGCAGAATACCTTGGATGAGGAAGTGGTGGGAACAAACTCAATACACAGCTTCAAGAGTGGATATAACAAGAACCAAGAGGCCAGATGTATATGATGCTAAGTCTTGGCTACCCCAAGACAACTCGGTACCATGCAGTGAGTCCACACACACAGTACCATGCAGTGAGTCCACACACACAGTACCATGCAGTGAGTCCACACACAGTACCATGCAGTGAGTCTACACACAGTACCATACAGTGAGTCCACACACACCGTACCATACAGTGAGTCCACACACACAGTACCATACAGTGAGTCCACACACACACACAGTACCATGCAGTGAGTCCACACACACAGTACCATACAGTGAGTACACACACACAGTACCATACAGTGAGTCCACACACACAGGACCATACAGTGAGTCCACACACACAGTACCATACAGTGAGTCCACACACACAGTACCATACAGTGAGTCCACACACACAGTACCACACAGTGAGTCCACACACACAGTACCATACAGTGAGTCCACACACACAGTACCATACAGTGAGTCCACACACACAGTACCACACAGTGAGTCCACACACACAGTACCACACAGTGAGTCCACACACACAGGACCATACAGTGAGTCCACACACACAGTACCATACAGTGAGTCCACACACACAGTACCATACAGTGAGTCCACACACACACAGTACCACACAGTGAGTCCACACGCAGTAACAATGTCAATCAAAGTATATTAAGAGGAGGAATTAGGAGCCAAAAATAATTAGGAAGTGGAATGATTTAAACGAGGAAATAATGGAAGCAAATTGCACACATATTAGCAAGCCAGCTAATGCAAAACTGACAATTCATCTATTACTAACAAACAAGCCTTCCCTAATTTGCTAATACACTAATCACCAACATATCACATACAGGATATAAACAAGTGTGTCTCACAGTGCATATATGCTGAGAGTTTACTTTAATCCTTTTCTATTCAGGTATTAAAGTGTTCTTGACTGGTAGTGAAAGGGTGATATGCAGCCTTCATGACCCTAAGTAGTGGACAAGTCAACTATCAGAGCACCCAGCCTGGGATCACCAGTGAGCTAGCCCACTGACACAATTTGCATACCTCTCTGGATGACAAGCTACAGCTATAGGACTAACAAGCTCATGGAAGCAGATGGATAATGAGAAGGGGTTGGAGTACTTAATGAGGCAGGTGGTGAAGGGATAATGAGAGAGGGGAGAAATTTCTCAATATGAACTAGTGATAGTTTTACCTGGGTGAGGTATCTTCCTAGCTGAGTATATGATTCGTTTACCCTTGTAAGAAAGAGAGAGAGAGAGAGAGAGAGAGAGAGAGAGAGAGAGAGAGAGAGAGAGAGAGAGAGAGAGAGAGAGAGAGAGAGATAAAGACATTGGAGACCAACCCACTCTATATCACAACAACACCAACTACCGTGCCATGTACCACACAATCCGACAACTCCCCCACCACCCTCTGAAAAAAACTGAAATAATCCATCGTATATGCTATAATCCAGTGTACATGTAATAATCCACTGTATATGAACCACCTATAAGCCCATACAATACACCAGGTATTTTAATCCCCTCAAAGCCTTGAAAACATTGCCAGCTTAACACATTGTGCCTCAAAGACCTGGATTAGGGCTCACGCACCTTCTTCTGATCGATAACCTTGGAGGAGGTGTGGAAGGCCAAGCCGCCAGCCAGAAATGAGCACCTGGAGTGGCTCCTATTCCAGAACTGAGCCCCTGGAGTGGCTCCTATTCCAGAACTGAGATCCTGGAACGGTTGCCATTCTATCACTGTGCTCCTGGAATGGCTTCTATTCCAAAACTGAGCTCCTGAAATGGCTCCTATTCCAGAAAAGACTCTAGAATTGTTACCATTCCAGTACTGAGCTCCTGGAATGACTCCTATTCCTGTCAACCTACCTGGAGGGTGTTCCGGGGGCGCCCCCGCGTCCCGGCCAAAGACCGGACCTCCCGGTGGAACTGGGAATGATCAACCTGGCTGTTACTGATCCAGAACAGAATTTCTGGAACTGTTATACGCCCATCACTGAACTTCTGGAATGGCTCCTATTTCAGAATTAAGCTTCTGGAATGGCTACAATTTCAGCACTGAGGTGGAACTGTTACCATTCTAGCACTGTGATACCTAGAAGAGCTACCATTGCAGTAATCAGAGATGCTGGTATGGGTACCATTCCAGAACTGAGCTACCTTAATAGCTACCGCTGAAACAGTCTGACCTCCTGGAACAGCTACCATCACAGAGGTGAGCACCTGGAATGTCTATCATTCCATGACTGACATTTCGAATACCTGCAGTAACCTGAGCTCTTGGAAATGCACTTTGAGAGAGGGAGAGAGAGAGAGAGAGAGAGAGAGAGAGAGAGAGAGAGAGAGAGGTCCCTGGGGCAGGAAGCAGACAGACCAATAACAACGAGCACGACATGTGGATATGGCAGCTTAATTGCAATTTTTCCAGCCCACAAGACCTCAATCAGTTTACTCAGGGTAATTCCAACTGAGAGGAGTTGCCCCAAGCACCAGTCAAAACTTTCACTCACTCACTCACTCTCTCTCTCTCTCTCTCTCTCTCTCTCTCACCTTTCCCTGCTTATTCCTTGTCTTTTTCTAGGACACTAGTTAAGGTTTCTCCCTCGTCCCTATTTTCCCTTACTTCACTCCCTTTACTTTTCTAGCCATCCTTTCTCACTCATCTCTTCTCCCTTCCCCTTTCGTTTCTCCTCTTATTTCCCCTTGTCCTTTCTCTCTCTCTTTCCCTCTCCCTTTCCCCTCTCTACATTGTCCCCTGAGGCAATATTACAAATTCTCTCTTACTACTCAAGTTCAGGTGATACCTTTTCCTCTATCCTGTTCCCACTCACTCCTCAATGTTACCTTCCTTTCTTACTGTCTCCCTTCCTTTCCTTACTCCAGGTCCCCTTCTCTCTTTCCATACATCTGCTATCCATTTCTCTATTCCCACTCCCATTGCCCCTTCTCACTCAAATTAATTCCCCTCCCTACTGTCTACTAAACTCTTCAACATTATCTGCAGTGGTATCACCTAAGTCACAGGAAACAAAAAGGTTAACTATGGAGGTGAAGTGAGGCGTGACTGAGCTAATACTAATTTTAATGGCTATGCTAATACCAACTTTAATACGAAATCTAATACCAACTTTAATACAAAAGCCTATACCAACTTGAATACATAATCTAATACAACTTTGATACACAGGCATTATGAAGAAAGACACACATAAGATTGTTTAAATCCAGTAATAATATGGGAAGTTGTTATTGTTAATTAATTTGATGGACTGAACCCTGTGTGGACCGTTCAGTGTGAAAGAAGTAGTGCAGGTTCGATCTTCCATCCGCTAATCGTGAGACAGGTCTACCTAACTGCGCTCGCTTACAGTGTCGTTACTACGCTAAAGAACGTAATTTTAACACTGTGTAAGAAACTCCCTTTCTAGGTTGTACTTGAATGTAAAAAAAAAATATTAGATATCAATCAGCCTTCACATTGTTCTTGGGAGAGAGAACTTGTTTATTACTCGATGTTTCGCCCTAAATTGGGTGATAAGGCCTATTTAGCGCGGAATGTCGTCTACGTATGTTTTACATTTCTACTCTTGAAAATTCTCTCAACAAAATATATTCAAATTAATGAAAATTTCCCGAGTAAAAAAAAGTTAAACGAAAGGACACAAGATCAACTCCAACAACTCTTTATAATCTCTTAATCTGGTCTTTCATATATAGCTATTTACATTTTTCCATCCACAAACATCAATTCGAACGATTTTTTCCTTACGACTCTTAATAGAAAAAAAAGTTGTTGAAGCAAATAAATGGCGCGAGTGGAGTTGTTCAAACAGAGGCAGCAAATGCGAGGGGTTAGTGACAAAGGGAGAGACCCGAGCGATCGTGGGGAAGGCAAAGAAGAAAGACCTGAAAGGCAAACAGTAGAGACCTTCAAGGCAAAGAGCAAAGTCCTGGAAGGTAAACACGCGCCCTTTAATAGTCTTCCTCTGGTAAACAATCCGTGCGTGTCAGCATCTCCTCCCCTCCACCCTCTCCCCATACTACGGACACTGATAACCCTCAATATGGGATACTTCCATATTAATGGTATTCAAACTGATAAGATGTTGAATAAAATACACGTGCAACGCTTGGGGGACTTTTACTGTCGAAAAGTTTCGTCTGCACAGCAGACTTCTTCAGTCGAAGACAGAGGTAACTTTCATACTCAAGACTTTGGAAGAAGTGGACACGTAAGTTTAAGATTCTCAGGCCTTAGTCTTGAATGAAGGTGTTCAGTACCTAGGCCCTGAATGAAGGTGTTCAGTACCTAGGCCCTGAATGAAGGTGTTCAGTCCCTTATCCTATAACAGAGGCACAAGAATGGAGATTTATATATTGGAGTCAAAGAAGAGATGCAGTAGTTGAAGAAAATGTCACAGGCGGGCAGGACCAACTGGTAAAAGTAGGTTATTGGAGAGTGTCCTTACACTCATGCCCACTCAGCAGTATAAATAGGTACCTGTGTGTGAGTCAATTGTTGCGAGTGGAATCCAGAGAGAAAATGGGTTAGAAAATTCCAGCACCTGCTGAATGTCACATCCTGTGTGAGAAACACACCAATACTGTGTAAGAAAACTCCAGCACCTGCTGAATGTCACATCCTGTGTGAGAAACACACCAATACTGTGTAAGAAAACTCCAGCACCTGCTGAATGTCACATCCTGTGTGAGAAACACACCAATACTGTGTAAGAAACCTCCAGCACCTGCTGGAAGTATTCAAGTGATGGGTACAAGGTGTATCCTGTACATAATGACATAAATTAACAAAAGATATCCCTCACATTCTACCCTCTACCAATCTATTATAGACTGATAAAGTCCCTGGTTAGCGAAACGTCTTCTCAATAAATGTCATCAACTGCATATTGAACCTTATTCAATAACCTAACTTAAATTACCTTGGTAGAGAAATCATAAAAAATTATGTGAAAAGCTAAAGGTTTTACTAGGCTGTCATAAGTACGGTAAACACTTATGTCTGGAGACGGAGCTAATAAGCTATTTTAGATTTAAATGAATGTTAGAATTCCTTTTTCTATGTGAGTAAATAAGTTAGGTAAGCCAAAGCGCTAATCGACCTTAGAGAAAGATTTAAAATGGCAGGTTATTTGTGAACGAACGAACTACGACTGATGTGCTGACCGAGGAAGGACACCTCAGATGACTGGGATATCGATGGAGAGGGATGATGGGAATATCGGTGGAATGGCGGATGATGGGGTATATCAGTGCAAAGGAATGTCGGATGACGGGGATATCCTTGGATAGGAATGACAGATGACGGAATTATCGGTGGATATGGAAAGGTGATGACGAGGCTATTGGCGGATAGGGATAGCGAATGACAGGGCTGGAGGTGGATAGGGAGAGTAGTGGGCTGCAGATGAAACTGTCAGTCAGCTCTCCCTGCTACCAATTGACCCATCAGTTACCAGGCCCCGCCCCCGAGCATCGTAAATATTCATCACCTCTATATTGGATCCTACAACAGCGGGATCACACGCCTTCACTGAGCGTTTACATCCTCTATACCCAACAGGAGTCGCCCAGGATCCGCCTTTCACGGTGTTTATACATGTATATGACTCCCTGCTGATTTGCATTTCTATAATATAAATATATACAATTTGGGAAGAGAGAGAGGGGTGGCCTTTCTATTACCCGAGGTAAAATGAGTATGTGAGAGAGAGAGGGAATGTTAAATTAATGTTTATAAAGAGACTACGACTAGGGAGGGAAGGGTGAGAAATTGATGACTTCAGTCAGTGTACTAATATAACTAGTGACACGCTCACTAATTTATTCACACTCAGTCACTCACCCACTCACTCGCTCATTTATTAACGCATTTACTAAATTATTCACTCTCACCTCATACACACTCGTATGCTGTGCTAGCGAGGTTTGACATAGTATATACAAAGGATGATCAAACTAAATATAAACCAAATTTTAAGGTCAGCATTATGGTCACTAAGTGCTTAACTGTCCATTTAGTGAGGAATATAGAGATCGACGGTACAGTAACCTACAGTATATGATATGTCAAGGTATATTATTAATGAAAATAAGATAACACAAATTTTGGGCATCCTAGATTTGCTTGAAACATAAAAGAATGATAGTTCGTAAACAGTATTTATTCAAATGTATTGCTATTAACCCCTCTAGGGCCTGGGTCCCAGGCATTACGTGTATCCATATACTTTCGTATTAAGGTCCACAGAAGATAGATCTAGGGTGCACAAAATCTAGCCACTACCCTCAACAGGATGGATAGAAGATGCACAAAATACTAGCAACTACCGTCTACAGGGTGGATAAAGGGTGCACCATGAACCCCTACAGTCTACAGGGTGGATAAAGGGTGCACCATGAACTAACCACTACCGTCTACAGGGTGGATAAAGAGTGCACATTGAACCACCTACTATAATTAGTCACTCGCAAGAGAGGTGACAAGACGTAGTCTCCCTGACATAAACCATTTGTTTTTCAAAACCACGACGATGGGCCAGCTAGTGCCTTAAGATCTTCCACAGTAGATTAAACCCCGCACATTATACTATCTTCCCTAATCACACTTCCCGGAGCTTTATCTAATTTTTCCTCTAGTTTCTACCTCCTAACTGCTAGAACCCATCCTATAACACCGGGCTAACTCCTAACACCTCCCTTTTCCTCCTATAATAAACAAAAATAAGGAACTAAAGATTTGGAGCTTCGTGGCAGAGCTTTCGGCTCCTAGAGTTCGATCTCTGGGCTGGTGGAGACGTATGAGCAAGTCTGCTTACACCTGCAAACACTTTTCTTGTTATTGGTGGACAGAGTGAAGCCTCCACCACTCTGCGCTGAAAGAACCACACAGGTGGTTCATTCAGCATATAAATAGATTATATTTATTGCACCTGCTTTCCCTGTTCCCTGTTTCCTCTAACTCTAAATAGGTACCCAGGACTTGGTCAACTGTTGAGGGTCGCCAAACTGTTTGACTTTCTTGGGTTATCCAGAAATTTATAATTCTAATTGTTATTATATACTTATTATATTTGTATGAAGCGGCAAACCAGTGTGGGTTTTTCAACGCTAGGGGTTTACCTGGAGTTTACCTGGAGAGGGTTTCGGGGGTCAACGAACCCGCGGCTCGGTCTGAGACCAGGCCTCGTGGTGGATCATAGGGTGGTGGAGGCTCGATTCTCCGTCCTCTCAGTGTGAGACAGACACCGTGCTCTCTAAGCCAAGCTAATAATGGGAATGAAGTGTTGTTGATCCACCATCTTCCTTCCTGTTTGACTTAGCTCTCATCGTCTCACCACGAAATAATAATTATTGTAGCAGATATAAAATGAACAAACTTAGACATAAACTTTCTCAGCTCTGATCAGAAAAAATCGGTAGCCCTATTTTAGAGAATATCACCTCACTTCACCTCACTCCATCCATTTTCCCCTCCTTCCTTTCCTCTCATATCTTTTTACCTTCCTCCCTGCCTTTCTTTCGCCCAACTTCCCTCATTACCCCCTTGCCTACCTCCCTCCTTCCCTTCCCTTCCCTTCCCCCTTCCTTACGTACCTACCAACATATCACTACCAAACGCCACACTCCTCACCCTCTCGTTGACCCTGTCGGCACTTGGGGGCATGAAGCAGCTACCCCACAAGTGCCAGCAAAGTGATGGGCCCATAAAGCTGATTCTAGGCACCAAGACCACACTCTCCTCCACTCTAGCGCGATCGTACTTCACACGCAACTCAAGGACACACTTTTGAAGGGTCTTCAGCATCTGTGCAAGTCAGACTCGCATGCATGAATTACTGCCAAAGGGATTCATCTTAAACTCTTGTAGACACCCACTAACGTGGGCCTCCAAAAAAGATAATGGATGAACAGACATACTGTAGACAATTATAAAGCCAAAGACGCAACTCAGACAACGCTCTCGCCTCACACACCGAGTGTCAATGGTTCGATCCCCGGCCGGCGTGTTTCCTTACACCTGCTGTCCCTGTTCACCTTGCAAGTAAGTAGGTACCTGGATGTTAGTCGACTGTTGTGGGTGGCATCCTGGGGAATAAGACCGAAGGACCAAAATGCTTATCCTGGTTAAAAATCCGAACAAAATCTTATCTTATATACAGGAACACAATAAAGGTCTGCTGCCTTGGCTAAGTAAAATAATGAAAAACATAAAATTCTTTTGGGATAGTCAGAACCGACCCAAGAGATGACTTTGAAGAATATTAAGGACCGCAGACCAGGAACTATCCAACCCATTGCCTTCAAGGGGGTACCTTGGTGCTGGTGAAGGGTTCTTGATCCAAGATATTGACTCTACGCTCCCCCTCCCTGGTTCAAACTTAACTGCCTCCCATTCACCAGGCGCTCTATGACCCTTATAACTTTAAACAATCCTTCCCCATGAATCTGACAATAATAACAATAATAATAGCAATAATAATAATAATAATATAATTATTTTTATTATATTATTATTACCACCAAGAGAGGTCCCCCAGTCAGAGGTGCAGAACGAACCAGAGGTTGCATCAGTGGTACAGAAGAAACAAGAGATCGCTTGAGACACAGAACGTACTACAAACAGCATCAGACATACAGAACGCAGACTGTCTTTTATTATCTGTCACTCCCCGGGGTCACAGACTTAGTGTTCAAGCTATAATATTAATGAAGCCTTCTTACGAGCTTCCTCATACACGACGCCACACTAAAAACACCATCTACAAGGTTTTACACATTCTGTTAACTGTCAATAAAAAACATATGACTGCCACCGGAACATAAAATTTTGTTTGGGTTAGTTATCCCTCAATCTCTGGCCATCAACTTATTATATTTGTTTATTCTGTATGTTATATTCATAATTTAAATAGTTATTATTAGTAAAAACAAGTGATAAACGCGTATGTTCATATACTTGTAGAAATGAAGATATTATTATTATTTAAAAAAAAACGAAAAAATAGTGAGACAAATATATTTATGTTTAATATATAAATGTTCTCGGTTAAAACTCGATATTCTCAGTACCTTTGACAACACTATGGCCACTGTTTCAACCATCAGTACCTTTGACAACACTATGGCCACTGTTTCAACCATCAGTACCTTTGACAACACTATGGCCACTGTTTCAACCATCAGTACCTTTGACAACACTATGGCCACTGTTTCAACCATCAGTACCTTTGACAACACTATGGCCACTGTTTTAACCATCAGTACCTTTGACAACACTATGGCCACTGTTTCAACCATCTGTACCTTTGACAACACTATGGCCACTGTTTTAACCATCAGTACCTTTGACAACACTATGGCCACTGTTTTAACCATCATACCTTTGACAACACTATGGCCCTGTTAACCATCAGTACCTTGACAACACTATGGCCACTGTTTCAACCATCTGTACCTTTGACAACACTATGGCCACTGTTTTAACCATCAGTACCTTTGACAACACTATGGCCACTGTTTCAACCATCAGTACCTTTGACAACACTATGGCCACTGTTTCAACCATCAGTACCTTTGACAACACTATGGCCACTGTTTTAACCATCAGTACCTTTGACAACACTATGGCCACTGTTTTAACCATCAGTACCTTTGACAACACTATGGCCACTGTTTCAACCATCAGTACCTTTGACAACACTATGGCCACTGTTTTAACCATCAGTACCTTTGACAACACTATGGCCACTGTTTCAACCATCAGTACCTTTGACAACACTATGGCCACTGTTTCAACCATCTGTACCTTTGACAACACTATGGCCACTGTTTTAACCATCAGTACCTTTGACAACACTATGGCCACTGTTTTAACCATCTGTACCTTTGATAAGTATCAAGTTTTCTACTTCCGAAGCCCGGCCCGCGCCAGGCTTGTCTGGTGCTTGCCTGGTCAACCAGACTGTTGTGGTTGGCGGCCCGCTAGCCTACATATCCATTACAGCTTGGTTGATCTGTCAAATGGTGGAGATACTTATCCAGTTTCCTCTTGAAGACTTCTACACTTGTCCCAGCACTGTAACTCATATATCTTCTGGTGAGATGTTGAATAGTCAGGATCCATGGATGTTGCTACAATGTTCTCTTATTGTGCCCACGGCGCCCCTACTTTTCACTGGGTTTATTTTACACTTCCTCCCATATCTCTCACTCCAGTATGTTATGGGATTAGGCCCTCCAGTACGTTCCCAATAATTTAAATTCTGTATCGGCTCTATGTGGGCAGTAAATGATCTCTATCTGTTCTGGCTCTGATATCTCTCCAGCCCTGAACGAGGCTGTCAACATTGAACAATATCTAAAAGAAGACAAGTGTTTTGAGTAGTGTCACAACTGGCACTATTTCCCTGGTTTAGAAAGTTTTTTTTTATCCACTCGTCATTTTCCTGGCTGTGACATTTGCCTTATAGTGTTTTTGAAAAAAGATCAGCCACTGTGTGGCGAAACGTTTCCTCAATAAAGATACCCAAGTGTTGCATATGTGTCTAATTTATCAACTTGTCGGTTCTCTGAACCATTCATCTACGTCATTCACGTGTTCCTTTCGTTATATTTGATGATCCTGTTGTTGTTCTCCAGTGCCTACTGGAAAACCCTGCTTTTATCTTCCTGATTTTTTTTGTATCTTCTACCGAGGCGATTTTCATGTTTATTTTAGTGTCATCTAGAAAGGATGATACAAAACTGTGGCGAGTGTTTTTATCTATGTCTGCTAAGGAAAAGAAACAGTATGCGCCAGGACAGTGCTTTGGGGTACCGAGCTTTCTACCTCGCTAATGCTGGATTTTCCTTTGTTTACTACTACTCTTTGAAGTCTATCTATCAGGAAGTTAGAAATCTATTTGCCTACCTTCCCCGTCATGCCTAAAGACCTCATTTCGTGTTCAAACACCTCATGATCACATTTGTCAAATGCCTTTGCAAAATCCGTGTATCTGTTACAGTGGTTTAATAGTTATGGCAAGCATGACCTCCTAGCTCCAAAATAATTCTGGTTTGGGTTGTGCAAGCTGTGCTGTTCTATAAAATTTGTAATATGGCGTCTCATCACTCTTTCCAAGACTTTTATGATGTGGGATGTTTGGGCTACTGGTTTGTAAATTTTTGGCTAGCGCTCTGCTGCCTCCCTTATGCAAAGGAGCTATGTCCGCACTCTTTAAGGTCTGGTATTTCACCTAGATCTAAGCTCTCTCTCCAGAGGATATTGAGTAATCATGCTACTGGAATCCGGTCCAGGTGCTGAATGAGCGGGCATATTTTCTTTTTTTTTTCGAATTCTATGGGACTTGTACTGCTGTCAGTTATTTGGTTTAAATGACTCGCGATTAAACTCTTGCTAATAATCCATTGTCAGCGTACAAGAATCATTACCGATTATTATTATTATTTTATTATAATATTATTATTACTCTTATTAATGGGTTCATTGTTATATTGTTTTCAATATTCTTTTCCTCATTTATTATCAGTAAGGTATATTCCAGACATATTCCTGACTTTTAAACAATATTCATACTGTCAGTACCACACTCTCACCCTCTCTTACTTCCCTTTCTACCCATTGTCCATCTACCGCCCTCCTACCTTCCATCCACATCTCTTCTCTTCCTCCCACCCATGGGATAACCTCTATTCCCAGCCCTCTAAAATTTCACCTGAGTGTTGCAATGGGCTCCTAGTCTCTAGTGACTAGCTATCGTACCTCATACTAAAGCCGTGTATGGTATCGGCTGCCTTCACTAATATTTCTAGTTCATCACCCCCTTCATTACCCTTAGAGTGGCCCGTGGCCTGGTAGGCAACGGTGAGTGTCCGTGGTTCGATCCCTGGCAAGGGTGGAAACACTGGGCGTGTTTCCTTACACCTGTTCTCCCGTTCACCTAGCAAGCAAGTAGGTACCTGGGTGTTAGTCGACTGGTGTGGGTCGCATCCTGGGGGGACAAGATTGAAGACCCCCAATGAATATAAGACAGACAGTCCTCGATGACGCACTGCCTTTCTTGGGTTATCCTGGGTGGCTAACCCTCCGGGGTTAAAAATACGAACAAAATCTTATCTTACAATGAAGAAGCGAATTTCACCGTCCTAGTAACACATTTGGAGCGTGTAGTGACCACCAACCAGTCCGTCTGTTTCACCCCTAATTACCCTTCCACTATTCTGGTGATTGTTCACTCGCTACCAACCATTAGTGTACCATTACTCCTAACAATCATCACATCTTCCCTACCACTAAAACAACCACCACTACTACAAATACCCCTCCTTCATGGTTACCACCAGCAGTAACCCTCCCCCATCCTCCCCACCAGCTGAGCAGGACCAATCTTGCCACTGAGGTGATCCCCTGGCCACATAACTCCCACTTACAGTGAACGTGATACACCTATAAATTGATTTCAACATTCAATAAAGGCCATTAATTTGGACCCTAAATCTCCCTCTGGCGTATATTATTCCTTGCTTCATACGCCTGGCAGTGGGGTCAACGCTGCTCCATATGCCTGGCAGTGTGGTCAACTCTGCTTCATACGTCTAACAGTGTGATCAACGCTGCCTCATACGTCTGGCATTGTGATCAATCCTGCCTCATACGTCTGACATTGTGATCAATCCTGCCTCATACGTCTGGTAGTGTGATCAACGCCCCTTCATACGTCTGGAAGTGTGATCAACCCTGCCTCATTACGTCACTCATAGTTTTTATAACCCCTAGAGGTGGAGAGGGGGTTTGCCTTATTGCTAGTGAAGCCACCCATCTCTTCCTCGGATCAAACCTCATTACCCCGACCCCCTCTTATTCCCCAGGAGTTGTATGGCCCTCAAGTTTCTTTTAAAATGTTGCTGTTTTATCTATCACATAAAATAGAGAGAAAATTCGTCTTTTATAAAGAATACAAGTCACGGTACCTAGACAGGGACACATCACATCTGGCATTCTATTCAAATGACCTGTTTCATTTCTCCTCACCTTTTCACATGACCTTTCTCCAATCTTTCTCTTCACCTGACCTTTCTCAGATTTTATTCTTCACCTGACCTTTCTCCAATCTCTCTCTTCACCTGACCTTTCTCCAATCTTACTCTTCACCTGACCTTTCTCCAATCTCTCTCTTCACCTGACCTTTCTCCAATCTTACTCTTCACCTGACCTTTCTCCAATCTCTCTCTTCACCTGACCTTTCTCCAATCTTACTCTTCACCTGACCTTTCTCCTATCTTACTCTTCACCTGACCTTTCTCCAATCTTACTCTTCACCTGACCTTTCTCCGATCTTACTCTTCACCTGACCTTTCTCCAATCTTACTCTTCACCTGACCTTTCTATTATCTTTCTCCTCGTCTCTTCACCAGTTTGTCTAATTATTATTGTTATTATTAGTTGTAGTAGTACTTTTATAATTATTATTGTTATTATTAGTTGTAGTAGTACTTTTATAATTATTATTGTTATTATTAGTTGTAGTAGTACTTTTATAATTATTATTGATGTTGACGTTGTCGTCGTTGTTTCAGGTGTTATAAGAGGTCATTAGATAAGAGTCCATGGCTGAGTGAGACAGAGAAGGTAAGAGTCCATGGCTGAGTGAGACAGACAAGGTAAGAGTCCATGGCTGAGTGAGACAGAGAAGGTGAGAGTCCATGGCTGAGTGAGACAGAGAAGGTGAGAGTCCATGGCTGAGTGAGACAGAGAAGGTGAGAGTCCATGGCTGAGTGAGACAGAGAAGATGAGAGTCCATGGCTGAGTGAGACAGAGAAGGTGAGAGTCCATGGCTGAGTGAGACAGAGATGGTAAGAGTCCATGGCTGAGTGAGACAGAGAAGGTAAGAGTCCATGGCTGAGTGAGACAGAGAAGGTAAGAGTCCATGGCTGAGTGAGACAGAGAAGGTAAGAGTCCATGGCTGAGTGAGACAGAGAAGGTGAGAGTCCATGGCTGAGTGAGACAGAGATGGTAAGAGTCCATGGCTGAGTGAGACAGAGATGGTAAGAGTCCATGGCTGAGTGAGACAGAGAAGGTAAGAGTCCATGGCTGAGTGAGACAGAGAAGGTAAGAGTCCATGGCTGAGTGAGACAGAGAAGGTAAGAGTCCATGGCTGAGTGAGACAGAGAAGGTGAGAGTCCATGGCTGAGTGAGACAGAGAAGGTGAGAGTCCATGGCTGAGTGAGACAGAGATGGTAAGAGTCCATGGCTGAGTGAGACAGAGAAGGTAAGAGTCCATGGCTGAGTGAGACAGAGATGGTAAGAGTCCATGGCTGAGTGAGACAGAGAAGGTAAGAGTCCATGGCTGAGTGAGACAGAGAAGGTAAGAGTCTATGGCTGAGTGAAACAGAGAAGGTGAGAGTCCATGGCTGAGTGAGACAGAGAAGGTAAGAGTCAATGGCTGAGCCAGACAGGGAAGGTAAGAGTCCATGTCTGAGCGAGACAGGAACTCTGGTGAACCCGGCTCTTTGGGACCTGAAACTGGCAGAGTGGAACCGCTGACTAATGTCCTCGTTCTCTAACTTGTGAACTGGCTTGGTGAAGCCGCTGTGTGTGTATGTGGGTGCTCACTCTCTGTCCCACGCTGCCTTGCACTTTGTGCCACTTCCCCTCCCTACAGTGACACTTGTAAGGTCGAGCATCACTAGCGTATCTTCCTTCCTCCATTTCTTCATTCTCTCATGCCTTACTTTCATTAATTCTTGCCTTTCTTGATTACTTCTCTTCCTCAAAGAATAAAGTGACAATACCGTGACTGGAACAGTACACAAATAACCCGCACATAGAGAGGAGCTTACCACGTTTCGATCCCACTTGGTCCATTAAATAATCACACTAACATAAGGTCTCTCTCTCTCTGTCTCTCTCTCTCTCTCTCTGTCTCTCTCGTTCAGAGGAAAATAAGAGACATAACCATACATCATGAAAAGATACGAAAGAACAGATAATGATAAAATACATCACAATCAGGGAGAAGACGTCAGAACAGAGGACTGTGTAAACAAACCAAGCTGAGAGAAAGTGGCGTTACTTCTCAAGTGTTATCCACGAGGAAGTGGCGTTACTTCTCAAGTGTTATCCACGAGGAAGTGGCGTTACTTCTCAAGTGTTATCCACGAGGAAGTGGCGTTACTTCTCAAGTGTTATCCACGAGGAAGTGGTGTTACTTCTCAAGTGTTATCCACGAGGAAGTGACGTTACTTCTCAAGTGTTATCCACGAGGAAGTGGCGTTACTTCCCAAGTGTTATCCACGAGGAAGTGACGTTACTTCTCAAGTGTTATCCACGAGGAAGTGGCGTTACTTCTCAAGTGTTATCCACGAGGAAGTGGCGTTACTTCTCAAGTGTTATCCACGAGGAAGTGGCGTTACTTCTCAAGTGTTATCCACGAGGAAGTGGCGTTACTTCTCAAGTGTTATCCACGAGGAAGTGACGTTACTTCTCAAGTGTTATCCACGAGGAAGTGGCGTTACTTCTCAAGTGTTATCCACGAGGAAGTGGCGTTACTTCTCAAGGGTTATCCACGAGGAAGTAGTTACTTTCCAAGTGTTATCCACGAAGAAGTAGTTACTTCCCAAGTGTTATCCAGGAGGAAGTAGTGTTACTTTCCAAGTGTTATCCACGAGGAAGAAGTTACTTTCCAAGTGTTATCCACGAGGAAGTAGTTACTTTCCAAGTGTTATCCACGAAGAAGTAGTTACTTCCCAAGTGTTATCCATGAGGAAGTAGTGTTACTTTCCAAGTGTTATCCACGAGGAAGTAGTTACTTTCCAAGTGTTATCCACGAGGAAGTAGTTACTTTCCAAGTGTTATCCACGAGGAAGTAGTTACTTCCCAAGTGTTATCCATGAGGAAGTAGTTACTTCCCAAGTGTTATCCACGAGGAAGTAGTGTTACTTCCCAAGTGTTATCCACGAGCAAGTAGTGTTACTTTCCAAGTGTTATCCACGAGGAAGTAGTGTTACTTTTTAAGTGTTATCCACGAGGAAGTAGTGTTACTTTCCAATTGTTATCCATGAGGAAGTAGTGTTACTTTCCAAGTGTTATCCATGAGGAAGTAGTGTTACTTTCCAAGTGTTATCCATGAGGAAGTAGTGTTACTTTCCAAGTGTTATCCATGAGGAAGTAGTGTTACTTTCCAAGTGTTATCCATGAGGAAGTAGTGTTACTTTCCAAGTTTTATCCATGCGGAAGTAGTGTGCTACAACCACTCAAAACTTGAGAAAAATATAAATAACACTGCCTGCCAGTAGGCTGGACGACCCCGACGGGTTAAGCGCTTCATCCTGAGGATAATAACAATCATAATTCTGTAGTAACTCCAGAATTATCGTCTGTGCAGTCATCTAGCAACTCATAACTACGGTAATCAACAAGCCGTGATGACTTTTAACTGTAGTAACTGCTAGGTTAACACAGAGAGCAGTGTTAACTTGTTTCCCTGCTTCAGCCGCTGTAGCGTCAGTGGCCGCCACCGCCGCTGTAGCGTCAGTGGCCGCCACCGCCGCTGTAGCGTCAGTGGCCGCCATCACTGTCGTGAACACTTTGATTCATCAGACAACCTTTGATCTCCAACACCAGAGGTAAAAATTTATCAAATATTTACCTTTCCTTGTTGACTTGTGGGGGATGGCAACACCATCCCCAGGTGGGGTGAAGGATGGGGGTGGCAACACCATCCCCAGGTGGGGGTGAAGGATGGGGGTGGCAACACCATCCCCAGGTGGGGGTGAAGGATGGGGGTGGCAACACCATCCCCAGGTGGGGGTGAAGGATGGGGGTGGCAACACCATCCCCAGGTGGGGGTGAAGGATGGGGGTGGCAACACCATCCCCAGGTGGGGGTGAAGGATGGGGGTGGCAACACCATTGCCAGGTGGGGGTGAAGGATGGGGTGGCAACACTATCCCCAGGTGGGGTGAAGGATGGGGGTGGCAACACCATTGCCAGGTGGGGGTGAAGGATGGGGTGGCAACACTATCCCCAGGTGGGGTGAAGGATGGGGGTGGCAACACCATTGCCAGGTGGGGGTGAAGAATGGGGGTGGCAACACTATCCCCAGGTGGGGTGAAGGATGGGGGTGGCAACACCATTGCCAGGTGGGGTGAAGGATGGGGGTGGCAACACCATTGCCAGGTGGGGGTGAAGAATGGGGGTGGCAACACTATCCCCAGGTGGGGTGAAGGATGGGGGTGGCAACACCATTGCCAGGTGGGGGTGAAGGATGGGGGTGGCAACACCATTGCCAGGTGGGGTGAAGAATGGGGTGGCAACACCATCCCCAGGTGGGGTGAAGGATGGGGGTGGCAACACGATCCTTCAGGTGGGGTGAAGGATGGGGGTGGCAACACAATCCCCAGGTGGGTGAAGGATGGGGGTGGCATCACGATCCCCGGGTGGGGGGCGAAGGATGGTGGGTGGCAACACCATCCCCAGGTGGGGTGATGGATTTGGGGTGGCATCACCATCCCCAGGTGGGGTGAAGGATGGGGTGAAAAAGGGGGGGTGGCAACACCATCCCCAGGTGGGGTGAGGATGGGGGTGGCATCACCATCCCCAGGTGGAGTGAAGGATGGGGGATGACATCATCCCCAGGTGGGGGTTAAGGATGAGGGGTGGGCAACACCATCCCCAGGTGGGGTGAAGGATGGGGGGTTACAACACAATTCCCAGGAGGGGTGAAGGATGGGGGTGGGCAACACAATCCCCAGGTTGGGGTGAAAGTGGAGGTGGGGGAAGATAGGGAGGGAGGGGGAGAGGAAGTGGATACATCAGCAGTGTGCTGCTGTCATATTCTATATGACAGTTAACCAGTGAGAACAAAATCCAGGTTTTCCACCAGGCACGAGCTGCGAATCGACACCTGCAACAACAAACAGGTGAGTACATGGTGTTGAAATGTGTCAGTCTGAGCTGGGAGACTTCAGTAGTGTCATCCTGAGCTGGGAGACTTCAGTAGTGTCATCCTGAGCTGGGAGACTTCAGTAGTATCAACCTGAGCTGGGATACTTCAGTAGTGTCAGTCTGAGCTGGTAGACTTCAGTAGTGTCATCCTGAGCTGGGATACTTCAGTAGTGTCAGCCTGAGCTGGGATACTTCAGTAGTGTCATCCTGAGCTGGGAGACTTCAGTAGTGTCAGCCTGAGCTGGGAGACTTCAGTAGTATCAGCCTGAGCTGGGATACTTCAGTAGCGTCAGTCTGAGCTGGGAGACTTCAGTAGTATCAGCCTGAGCTGGGAGACTTCAGTAGTTTCAGCCTGAGCTGGGATACTTCAGTAGCGTCAGTCTGAGCTGGGAGACTTCAGTAGTATCAGCCTGAGCTGGGATACTTCAGTAGCGTCAGTCTGAGCTGGGAGACTTCAGTAGTATCAGCCTGAGCTGGGAGACTTCAGTAGTGTCAACCTGAGCTGGGATACTTCAGTAGTGTCAGCCTGAGCTGGGATACTTCAGTAGTGTCAGCATGAGCTGGGAGACTTCAGTAGTGTCAACCTGAGCTGGGAGACTTCAGTAGAATCAGCCTGAGCTGGGAGACTTCAGTAGCGTCAGTCTGAGCTGGGAGACTTCAGTAGTATCAGCCTTAGCTGGGAGACTTCAGTAGTATCAGCCTGAGCTGGGATACTTCAGTAGCGTCAGTCTGAGCTGGGAGACTTCAATAGTGTCAGCCTGAGCTGGGAGACTTCAGTAGTATCAGCCTGAGCTGGGAGACTTCAGTAGCGTCAGTCTGAGCTGGGAGACTTCAGTAGTATCAGCCTGAGCTGGGAGACTTCAGTAGTGTCAGCCTGAGCTGGGAGACTTCAGTAGTGTCAGCCTGAGCTGGGAGACTTCAGTAGCGTCAGTCTGAGCTGGGAGACTTCAGTAGTATCAGCCTGAGCTGGGAGACTTCAGTAGTATCAGCCTGAGCTGGGAGACTTCAGTAGCGTCAGTCTGAGCTGGGAGACTTCAGTAGTGTCAGCCTGAGCTGGGAGACTTCAGTAGTATCAGCCTGAGCTGGGAGACTTCAGTAGCGTCAGTCTGAGCTGGGAGACTTCAGTAGTGTCAGCCTGAGCTGGGAGACTTCAGTAGTATCAGCCTGAGCTGGGATACTTCAGTAGTGTCAGCCTGAGCTGGGAGACTTCAGTAGTATCAGCCTGAGCTGGGATACTTCAGTAGTGTCAGCCTGAGCTGGGAGACTTCAGTAGTATCAGCCTGAGCTGGGAGACTTCAGTAGTATCAGCCTGAGCTGGGAGACTTTAGTAGTGTCAGCCTGAGCTGGGAGACTTCAGTCGAGATACTGACCAGCATTTCACTATGGGTTCAGGAGCTAAGGCAGCTTAATAAGTTTTGTTATAGCAGAACTGGAGTTACTATTACTTGGTAATTACCATCTCTCAGGATGGTCTATCCCAGACACAGAAGCAGAAGTTTTCTGAAAATACAGTAGACCGTCGATTAAAACGGTTTCCTTTAAAAAAAATTCTCCATTACACTACTGTCAAATTGCTGCATATTTTCTTTTTACACTTCGTAAAATTCAATTTAAACGGTTCTGCTTCTCGGTAGGGAAAAAAATTTCAGCGCCGCTAGCTGGGCGGCGAAGATCTTCCCCTCTGTGTAGTGAGCGCTAGGCAGTCTGACTGTGGGTTAAGACATTGTCTTTTACGGGGAAGGCCCTAGTTTCCTACCCCGCCACCTCCGTATCAGTGCTTGCTACATACGCGTCCAGTGCAGTACCCAGCAATATCTGTGAATCGGGTTTTGGTCTTTTCATTACCATACATTGCATTTGCCAAGGAACCATGGCAGCCAGGAGGCATGCAAGTGCCAAGACAAAGTAACAAAAGTTCAAGTCTTGGAATTATGAAGAAAATCGAGATATTAGATAAGCTTAAATGTGGTGGCTGTGTGGTGGACATGGCGAGAGCTTATGACCTTAATGAAGTCTCGGTTCCTATGATTAAAAAGAGTGAAGCAAATATACGGGCTTGTACAATGAATAACCCGGGCTGTCGTCTGACTGACCTACTGACTTAATTGATTTACTGAATGACTTGACTGATTTACTGAATGACTGACCTGATTTACTGACTTGACTGATTTACTGAATGACTGACCTGATTTACTGACTTGACTGATTTACTGACTTGACTGATTTACTGAATGACTTGACTGACTGACCTACTGACTCACTTGACTGGACTGACTTACTGACTGGTCTACCATCCACCTCAGCCCAGATGAGCCTCAGCATGCCTCTCCACTCCCTCCTTCACAATCATCCACGAACACCAGCAATCACAATTTAAGGTAAGAAATATTTCTGTTGCATTTGTAGCCTTGAACTTCAGAAAAAACATATATAACGACAATGAACAACAATTGCATTATCATTTTTATTTGCGTAAGATTTAGAGACCTAAAAAAAAAGTTGCTTGGCCTTTTTTGTAGGTAGCAGGAACGTAACCCTATTTTTCGCATAAGTTCTTCAATTCCTTTAACACAGATTCGTCTAACACTGCATTTTCAGGAACCTAACTACCGTCAAATCGACGGTCTATTGTATTTCAATCATCATAGAACAGGGCAACAAAAATGATCTTATTGTAGCCAGGTGGCCCAGTGGTTTACGCACTGGCCTGGAGTTTTACGACTCACCTGCCATGAGTTCTAACCCAACCCATACTGTTTTTTTTTAACAAAAATTATATAGAGAAGAGGGTGGGCAGGGAAATTTCGATTACATTTAAGAATACAGCATATAAATATATATTATATATATATATATACATACATAAACTGTATACACTCATTACTGCAACATCTTCTCGATACTTTAAACTACATTATATTCCTACTGTGCTCTTCACCAACTCCAAGGCTGAGGGATTGATTACCTCCTCTTTTGTATATACTTCTACAGTCTTCCCATTATGTCCTTGAATTTGGATTGATAAAGCCACTGTATGGCGAAACCTCTACAATAAAAAACCCAAATGTTGCACATGTATAATTCTTCATCATGTACAAGGTACACAGACTTAGCTGACATCAGTGACATACTACTATATAGAAAGCCGCTTGTTATGCTGAGCATTTCCCGCAAATTTGGTCAATTTTGTCCCCAGGATGCGACTCACACCAGTCGACTAACACCCAGGTACCTAGGTGTCTTAAGGAAACACGTCCTAATGTTTCCAGCCGTACCGGGGATCGAACCACGGATCTCAGTGTGTTCGCTGAGTGTGTCAGTAACCGAGCAATGGATCACCACATTATATTCCTAAGAATACAGGAAGGAAATAGAGCGGAAAAGAGAAAGAATGGAGGTAATGAAGTTAAAGGGGGAAATGGAAAGATAAGATGAGAATGAAAGAGGAGATGAATAAAGCGAAGGGAGAAAAAAGCGATGGAGGAAATTAAGGAAGAGGGAGGTGAATAGGAATGAGCGGCAAGAGAAAAGAATCACATATTGGAAGGGTGTTAATAAAGAAAGGGAAAGGAAGATGAGAAATAGGAGGAGAAGGATAAGTTAAGAGAGAAGAAGAGTGGAATGGGGAAGGAAAATAATCTAGAGGAAGCTGGGGAAAAAGAATGGAAGGAAAAAGATGTAGAAAGAAAGAAGATAGAAGTAAATGAATATGAAATAAGGGAGAAGGAAGAAATAAATATAAAAAGTAAAAAAGAAGGGGAGAAAAAAAAGAAGCGAGTAAGAAACATGAAAGCAAGCACGCGTCTCCCTATTGTGACAATGAAAGCAAGCACACGTCTCCCTATTGTGACAATGAAAGCAAACACGCGTCTCCCTATTGTGACAATGAAAGCAAGCACGTGTCTCCCTATTGTGACAATGAAAGCAAACACGCGTCTCCCTATTGTGACAATGAAAGCAAACACGCGTCTCCCTATTGTGACAATGAAAGCAAGCACGCGTCTCCCTATTGTGACAATGAAAGCAAGCACGCGTCTCCCTATTGTGACAATGAAAGCAAGCACACGTCTCCCTATTGTGACAATGAAAGCAAGCACGCGTCTCCCTATTGTGACAATGAAAGCAAGCACGCGTCTCCCTATTGTGACAATGAAAGCAAACACGCGTCTCCCTATTGTGACAATGAAATCAAGCACGCGTCTCCCTATTGTGACAATGAAAGCAAGCACACGTCTCCCTATTGTGACAATGAAAGCAAGCACGCGTCTCCCTATTGTGACAATGAAAGCAAGCACGCGTCTCCCTATTGTGACAATGAAAGCAAGCACGTGTCTCCCTATTGTGACAATGAAAGCAAGCACGTGTCTCCCTATTGTGACAATGAAAGCAAGCACGCGTCTCCCTATTGTGACAATGAAAGCAAGCACGCGTCTCCCTATTGTGACAATGAAAGCAAGCACACGTCTCCCTATTGTGACAATGAAAGCAAGCACGCGTCTCCCTATTGTGACAATGAAAGCAAGCACGCGTGCATATGTATATATATATATATATATATATATATATATATATATATATATATATATATATATATATATATAGAAACGTACAGGAAAGTTAAGGTCCACTGAGAACATCAGTGATAAGGATGCTGACTCCTACTTTCCCACCCACATCTCTACAAACATCCCCTCTAACACCCCTTCCATACATAGCCCCAACAATTCTTTCCCTCTCCCCATCTCCACACATCCTCATACCTTAAATCCCCTTATCCTATCCTTTCAATCTCTCCCCATCATCTTCCTACACTCCCCTTTATTCACCTCTGCTCGACCCTCCTCCATCTCCTTCAATCCACTTCCCCCACTCGGATCCTCCCCCTCCCACCACTTCCACTATTTTCCTCGTCAATTCCTGTGTAGTGTAAGGCAAGCAAATAGTTCTGGCGTGCCACAAAAATTGTGGTGTGCAGAGCTGCTAGTATGGCCTTGGCTTCAGTTTACTGCCAGGACTCTTGTCATAGTCAGTTTGGGAACCTCTGTTTGAGACCAAGTTTTGTTTGAGGTACTTTAGTTTCGCACCTTTATTGTGCACCTCACACCCATCTAGTGGGTGGTAGTCACTCTCACACCCATCTAGTGGGTGGTAGTCACTCTCACACCCATCTAGTGGGTGGTAGTCACTCTCACACCCATCTAGTGGGTGGTAGTCACTCTCACACCCATCTAGTAGGTGGTAGTCACTCTCACACCCATCTATTGGATGGTAGTCACTCTCACACCCATCTAGTGGGTGGTAGTCACTCTCACACCCATCTAGTGGATGGTAGTCACTCTCACACCCATCTAGTGGATGGTAGTCACTCTCACACCCATCTAGTGGGTGGTAGTCACTCTCACACCCATCTAGTGGGTGGTAGTCATTCTCACACCCATCTAGTGGGTGGTAGTCACTCCCACACCCATCTAGTGGGTGGTAGTAACTCCCACACCCATCTAGTGGGTGGCATTCACTCCCACATCCACCCAGTGGACGGTAGTCACTCCCACATCCATCCAGTGGATGGTAGTCACTCTCACACCCATCTAGTGGGTGGTAATCACTCTCACACCCATCTAGTGGGTGGTAGTCACTCTCACACCCATCTAGTGGATGGTAGTCACTCTCACACCCATCTAGTGGATGGTAGTCACTCTCACACCCATCTAGTGGGTGGTAGTCACTCTCACACCCATCTAGTGGGTGACAGTCACTCCCACATCCATCCAGTGGGTGGTAGTCACTCCCACATCCATTCAGTGGACGGTAGTCACTCCCACATCCACCCAGTGGACGGTAGTCACTCCCACATCCACCCAGTGGACGGTAGTCACTCCCACATCCACCCAGTGGACGGTAGTCACTCCCACATCCATCCAGTGGATGGTAGTCACTCCCACATCCATCCAGTGGACGGTAGTCACTCCCACATCCATCCAGTGGACGGTAGTCACTCCCACATCCATCCAGTGGACGGTAGTCACTCCCACATCCACCCAGTGGACGGTAGTCACTCCCACATCCACCCAGTGGACGGTAGTCACTCCCACAACCATCCAGTGGACGGTAGTCACTCCCACATCCATCCAGTGGACGGTAGTCACTCCCACATCCATCCAGTGGATGGTAGTCACTCCCACATCCATCCAGTGGATGGTAGTCACTCCCACATCCATCCAGTGGACGGTAGTCACTCCCACATCCATCCAGTGGACGGTAGTCACTCCCACATCCATCCAGTGGATGGTAGTTACTCCCACATCCATCCAGTGGATGGTAGTCACTCCCATATCCATCCAGTGGACGGTAGTCACTCCCACATCCATCCAGTGGGTGGTAGTCACTCCCACATCCATCCAGTGGACGGTAGTCACTCCCACATCCATCTAGTGGATGGTAGTCACTCCCACATCCATCCAGTGGGTGGTAGTCACTCTCACATCCATCCAGTGGATGGTAGTCACTCCCACATCCATCCAGTGGACGGTAGTCACTCCCACATCCATCCAGTGGATGGTAGTCACTCCCACATCCATCCAGTGGACGGTAGTCACTCCCACATCCATCTAGTGGATGGCAGCCAAAATATTTCAGAGGGAAATAATTTGACTAGAGACTTTCGCCCTAAAAAAAGGGGGGATGGGGGTTATCAAGCCTATAATAGGCTATGATACCTCAAGATAGGCTATGATACCCCATGATAGGCTATGAAGCGTTATGAAAGGCTATGATACCCCCGTGATAGACTTGGTAAAGCTCTAAAGGGAGACACGTCGTGTAATACAAGGCTTTACCTTCATAATTTCCAAGTTACTGACCCTTCACTGCACGATGTTGTTGTTGTTGTTGGTGCTATATCAGAGGTGTACACAAAACATAATAACATACGTAATTACGAACCTTAACCAAGAACTCTTTATAACGATATACTATATGATATATGCAAGACTTAACATGAAGTACGCAGCTCCAAGATTATTATTGTAAGACCTACCATGGAGTACCCAGCACCAACATGATCACTGTATGTAAGACCTACCATGGAGTACTCAGCACCAACATGATCACCGTATGTAAGACCTACCATGGAGTACCCAGCACCAACATGATCACCGTATGTAAGACCTACCATGGAGTACTCAGCACCAACATGATCACCGTATGTAAGACCTACCATGGAGTACCCAGCAGAAATATGATCACTGTGAGATCTACCATGGAGTACCCAGCAGAAACATGATGAATGTAAGATCTACCATGGATTACCCAGCACCAACATGATTACTGTATGTAATATATACCATGGAGTACCCAGCACCAACATGATCAAGGTAAGATCTACCATGGCGTACACAGCATCAACATGATCAATGTAAGATCTACCATGGAGTACCCAGGAGAAACATGATCACTGTATGTAAGATTTACCATGGAGTACCCAGCACCATCATGATCAATGTAAGATTTACCATGGAGTACACAGCACCATCATGATCAATGTAAGATCTACCATGGAGTACACAGCACCAACATGGTCACTATGACTGATTAATGACAGGGCGAATAGGATTTTATTTTTTAAATGTTAGGTACAGAGGCGAGGAAGGGAGGACACACGGATGGAAGCTTAAAACAGATGAACCACGGTGACTTTAGTAAATACTTCTTCAGTCTCAGGGTGATGAATAAGTGGAATGATATGTAGGTGGAATTAGTGGAGGTAAATTCTGCTCTGTTCTTGATCCAAGAAATGGTAGCTACCCTATCCTTCCTCTAATGCAACTTCATTACCACCCATTCCCCAGGCACTACGACCCACAGGGGTTTAACGCCTCTTCCTGAATAATACAAGGGTTTCTAAGAGTCTTCTTGGGCCAGTCTCATCTGGTGGTTGCCTAGTCAACCAGACTGCACTGCTGGTGGCCCTCTGGCCCACCTATCCTTCACAGCCTGGTTGATCTGGTACTCAGAGCCAACTAAGTCTTCCAGGGAGGGAAATCTTCCTAGAATGGAGGAAGTCAGGAGAGCTTCTGCCCTAAACTGCTAAAGTTATGCCCCTGCCACCGACCCGCACCTATGCTAAACATTGTTGAAACTTTGTAGGAGAATTTAATGGCCTTCGCAGATTTTTGGAGCGGCTACAAATTTCCTGGGATGAGCCTCTGGGACGCAAAGTGCCATTGGTGCCACCCAGGTGGTCGTTATCACCTAGTTACGCTAACCTAATTAGGGTAAAAAATAGTAATAACAATAATGATTATAACTAAATGGTTTTGAATGAAACAACGAGGCGTCAGCAGCATGATAAGAGAGAACACGGGCGTCAGCAGCATGACAGAAAGAAACACGGACGTCAATAGCATGACAGAAGGGAACACAGGTGTCAGCAGTATGACAGAAGGGAACACAGGTGTCAGCAGTATGACAGAAGGGAACACAGGTGTCAGCAGCACGATAGAAGAAAACACCGGTGTCAGCAATATAACACAAGGAAACATCTGTGTCAGCAGCATGATAAAAGGGGACATTAAGGTTATCAGCATGATAGAGGGGAACATGTATATCAGAGTATGATAACATCCATGTCAGAGCAGAATGATAACATCCATGTCAGAGCAGCATGATAACATCCATGTCAGAGGAGCATGATAACATCCATGACAGAGCAGCATGATAACATCCATGTCAGAGCAGCATGATAACATCCATGACAGAGCAGCATGATAACATCCATGACAGAGCAGCATGATAACATCCATGTCAGAGCAGCATGATAACATCCATGTCAGAGCAGCATGATAACATCCATGTCAGAGCAACATGATAACATCCATGACAGAGCAGCATGATAACATCCATGACAGAGCAGCATTATAACATCCATGACAGAGCAGCATGATAACATCCATGTCAGAGCAGCATGATAACATCCATGACAGAGCAGCATGATAACATCCATGTCAGAGCAGCATGATAACATCCATGACAGAGCAGCATGATAACATCCATGTCAGAGCAGCATGATAACATCCATGACAGAGCAGCATGACAACATCCATGTCAGAGCAGCATGACAACATCCATGTCAGAGCAGCATGACAACATCCATGACAGAGCAGCATGATAACATCCATGTCAGAGCAGCATGATAACATCCATGACAGAGCAGCATGACAACATCCATGTCAGAGCAGCATGACAACATCCATGTCAGAGCAGCATGATAACATCCATGACAGAGCAGCATGATAACATCCATGACAGAGCAGCATGATAACATCCATGTCAGAGCAGCATGATAACATCCATGACAGAGCAGCATGACAACATCCATGTCAGAGCAGCATGATAACATCCATGACAGAGCAGCATGACAACATCCATGTCAGAGCAGCATGACAACATCCATGACAGAGCAGCATGATAACATCCATGACAGAGCAGCATGATAACATCCATGACAGAGCAGCATTAAACATCCATGACAGAGCAGCATGATAACATCCATGACAGAGCAGCATGACAACATCCATGTCAGAGCAGCATGACAACATCCATGTCAGAGCAGCATGATAACATCCATGTCAGAGCAGCATGACAACATCCATGTCAGAGCAGCATGACAACATCCATGACAGAGCAGCATGATAACATCCATGACAGAGCAGCATGACAACATCCATGTCAGAGCAGCATGATAACATCCATGTCAGAGCAGCATGATAACATCCATGTCAGAGCAGCATGATAACATCCATGACAGAGCAGCATGACAACATCCATGTCAGAGCAGCATGACAACATCCATGTCAGAGCAGCATGATAACATCCATGACAGAGCAGCTGATAACATCCATGTCAGAGCAGCATGATAACATCCATGTCAGAGGAGCATGATAACATCCATGACAGAGCAGCATGATAACATCCATGTCAGAGCAGCATGATAACATCCATGACAGAGCAGCATGATAACATCCATGACAGAGCAGCATGATAACATCCATGTCAGAGCAGCATGATAACATCCATGTCAGAGCAGCATGATAACATCCATGTCAGAGCAACATGATAACATCCATGACAGAGCAGCATGATAACATCCATGACAGAGCAGCATGATAACATCCATGACAGAGCAGCATGATAACATCCATGTCAGAGCAGCATGATAACATCCATGACAGAGAGCATGATAACATCCATGTCAGAGCAGCATGATAACATCCATGACAGAGCAGCATGATAACATCCATGTCAGAGCAGCATGAAACATCCATGTCAGAGCAGCATGACAACATCCATGCAGAGCAGCATGATAACATCCATGACAGAGCAGCATGACAACATCCATGCAGAGCAGCATGATAACATCCATGCAGAGCAGCATGATAACATCCATGTCAGAGCAGCATGATAACATCCATGACAGAGCAGCATGAAACATCCATGTCAGAGCAGCATGATAACATCCATGTCAGAGCAGCATGATAACATCCATGACAGAGCAGCATGATAACATCCATGTCAGAGCAGCATGAAACATCCATGTCAGAGAGCATGATAACATCCATGACAGAGCAGCATGATAACATCCATGTCAGAGCAGCATGATAACATCCATGCAGAGCAGCATGATAACATCCATGCAGAGCAGCATGATAACATCCATGTCAGAGCAGCATGATAACATCCATGTCAGAGCAGCATGAAACATCCATGTCAGAGCACATGATAACATCCATGACAGAGCAGCATGATAACATCCATGACAGAGCAGCATGATAACATCCATGCAGAGCAGCATGATAACATCCATGTCAGAGCAGCATGATAACATCCATGACAGAGCAGCATGAAACATCCATGTCAAGCAGCATGAAACATCCATGCAGAGCAGCATGAAACATCCATGACAGAGCGCATGATAACATCCATGTCAGACCAGCATGATAACATCCATGCAGAGCACATGAAACATCCATGTCAGAGCAGCATGATAACATCCATGACAGAGCAGCATGATAACATCCATGACAGAGCAGCATGATAACATCCATGTCAGAGCAGCATGATAACATCCATGACAGAGCAGCATGACAACATCCATGTCAGAGCAGCATGACTAACATCCATGTCAGAGCAGCATGACAACATCCATGCAGAGCAGCATGAAACATCCATGACAGAGCAGCATGATAACATCCATGACAGAGCAGCATGATAACATCCATGACAGAGCAGCATGATAACATCCATGACAGAGCAGCATGATAACATCCATGACAGAGCAGCATGATAACATCCATGTCAGAGCAGCATGACAACATCCATGTCAGAGCAGCATGATAACATCCATGACAGAGCAGCATGATAACATCCATGCAGAGCAGCATGATAACATCCATGACAGAGCAGCATGAAACATCCATGTTCAGAGCAGCATGACAACATCCATGTCAGAGCAGCATGACAACATCCATGTCAGAGCAGCATGACAACATCCATGACAGAGCAGCATGATAACATCCATGTCAGAGCAGCATGACAACATCCATGACAGAGCAGCATGACAACATCCATGTCAGAGCAGCATGACAACATCCATGTCAGAGCAGCATGACAACATCCATGTCAGAGCAGCATGACAACATCCATGTCAGAGCAGCATGACAACATCCATGTCAGAGCAGCATGACAACATCCATGTCAGAGCAGCATGACAACATCCATGACAGAGCAGCATGATAACATACATGTCAGAGTAGTGGTGGTGGTGGGTGAAGGTGATGTTGGTTGTTGTTGTTGTTGGTGGTGATGTAGGTTGTTTTTGTTGTTGTTGGTGATGTAGGTTGTTTTTGTTAGTGTTGAAGGTAGTTGTTGGTTGTGGTGTTGGAGGTTGTTTGTAGTGATGGTTTGTTGGTGATAAAAGAGTAAAGTGCTAATAACCCAGGCATGTGCTGGGTCAGCCCACCACCACATCACAAAGGAACCTCCTAAACAGAAAAGGTAAAGAAGGTTTAGTTTGCCTCATGTGCAACAAACACTTTCCTCGCTGAGACACTTACGATACTTTAAGTAGGGAACACCTCTGTGTTACCACATTTCACCCACGGTGGAGTTTATTGCATAAAGCGTTTCACCTACACTGGAAGCTTTATGGTACTTAATAAAGCCCCGATGTAGATAAAACGTCGTAAAAAAAAAGTTCTCCCAGCTAAACGCGTGAAATTAGCACTTGTCACCTTACGTCATTGCCTCTCTCCCAGGCGGACACAGCAATGACTTCCCTGGCTGGAGATTCATCTGTAAAAACTTGCAGTTTGGTCATATTGGGACCCATGCTAACCTCCCTATGGTGTATAAATATACCTGGTTGGATTAATCTTAATGTAGCCAGCTGGCCCAGTGGCTTACGCACTGGCCTGGAGTTTTAAGACTCACTTGCCGCGAGTTCAATCCCCACCAGTACCGTGGTCTGTGTTAATATGCTCTGTTTATTAGCTGGTCTTCCTCTAACCATCCCTCTCCCACCAAGCCTGGCCACCCACCCCACCTCGTAACCCGTCGCGTATATAAAGCGTAATGCTCCGTTTGACGCAGTTTGACGCCGCTGCGGGCATTTCCCGGGCTATTTTACGCACTTGCCGAGGCAAATATTGCTGGCTGTTGGTGAGTCGATAAGGTGAGTGAGACTGAACTATCACCCCGGGGTATAGTGTGTAGTAGCAGTCTTTACGTGGTGTTGGAGACTGAACTATCACCCCGGGGTATAGTGTGTAGTGTCAGTCTTTAGGTGGTGTTGGAGACTAAACTATCATCCCGGGGTATAGTGTGTAGTGTCAGTATTTATGTGGTGTTGGGGACTGAACTATCACCCCGGGGTATAGTGCGTAGTGTCAGTCTTTACGTGGTATTGGAGATTGAACTATCACCCCGGGGTATAGTGTGTAGTGTCAGTCTTTACGTGGTGTTGGGGACTGAACTATCACCCCGTGGTATAGTGTGTAGTGCCAGTCTTTATGTGGTGTTGGGGACTGAACTATCACCCCGTGGTATAGTGTGTAGTGTCAGTCTTTATGTGGTGTTGGAGACTGAACTATCACCCCGTGGTATAGTGTGTAGTGTCAGTCTTTATGTGGTGTTGGAGACTGAACTATCACCCCGTGGTATAGTGTGTAGTGTCAGTCTTTATGTGCTGTTGGAGACTGAACTATCACCCCGTGGTATAGTGTGTAGTGTCAGTCTTTATGTGGTGTTGGGGACTGAACTATCACCCCGTGGTATAGTGTGTAGTGTTAGTCTTTATGTGGTGTTGGAGACTGAACTATCACCCCGTGGTATAGTGTGTAGTGTCAGTCTTTATGTGGTGTTGGAGACTGAACTATCACCCCGTGGTATAGTGTGTAGTGTCAGTCTTTATGTGGTGTTGGGGACTGAACTCACCCCGGGGTATAGTGTCAGTCTTTATGTGGTGTTGGAGACTGAACTATCACCCCGTGGTATAGTGTGTAGTGTCAGTCTTTATGTGGTGCTGGAGACTGAACTATCACCCCGGGGTATAGTGTGTAGTGTCAGTCTTTATGTGGTGTTGGAGACTGAACTATCACCCCGGGGTATAGTGTGTAGTGTCAGTCTTTATGTGGTGTTGGAGACTGAACTATCACCCCGTGGTATAGTGTGTAGTGTCAGTCTTTATGTGGTGTTGGAGACTGAACTATCACCCCGTGGACTGAGTTTCTTACACACAGTACTAGGGTCTCTTACACACAGTACTGGAGTCTCTTACACACAGTACTGGAGTCTCTTACACACAGTACTGGAGTCTCTTACACACAGTACTGGGGTCTCTTACACACAGTACTGGGGTCTCTTACACACAGTACTGGGGTCTCTTACACACAGTACTGGAGTCTCTTACACACAGTACTGGAGTCTCTTACACACAGTACTGGAGTCTCTTACACACAGTACTGGAGTCTCTTACACACAGTACTGGAGTCTCTTACACACAGTACTGGAGTCTCTTACACACAGTACTGGGGTCTCTTACACACAGTACTGGAGTTTCTTACACACACGACTGGAGTCTCTTACACACAGTACTGGAGTCTCTTACACACAGTACTGGAGTTTCTTACACACAGTACTGGAGTCTCTTACACACAGTACTGGAGTCTCTTACACACAGTACTGGAGTTTCTTACACACAGTACTGGAGTCTCTTACACACAGTACTGGAGTTTCTTACACACAGGACTGGAGTTTCTTACACACAGGACTGGAGTGTCATACACACAGGACTAGAGTTTCTTACACACAGTACTGGAGTCTCTTACACACAGTACTGGAGTTTCTTACAGACAGTACTGGAGTTTCTTACACACAGTACTGGAGTTTCTTACACACAGTACTGGAGTTTCTTACACACAGGACTGGAGTTTCTTACACACAGTACTGGAGTCTCTTACATTACTGGAGTCTCTTACACACAGTACTGGAGTCTCTTACACACAGTACTGGAGTCTCTTACACACAGTACTGGAGTCTCTTACACACAGTACTGGAGTCTCTTACACACAGTACTGGAGTTTCTTAAACACAGTACTGGAGTCTCTTACACACAGTACTGGAGTCTCTTACACACAGTACTGGAGTCTCTTACACACAGTACTGGAGTCTCTTACACACAGTACTGGAGTCTCTTACACACAGTACTGGAGTCTCTTACACACAGTACTGGAGTCTCTTACACACAGTACTGGAGTCTCTTACACAGTACTGGAGTTTCTTACACATAGGACTGGAGTTTCTTACACACAGGACTGGAGTTTCTTACACACAGTACTGGAGTTTCTTACACACAGTACTGGAGTTTCTTACACACAGTACTGGAGTTTCTTACACACAGTACTGGAGTGTCTTACACAGGACTGGAGTGTCTTACACACAGGACTGGAGTGTCTTACACACAGGACTGGAGTGTCTTACACACAGGACTGGAGTGTCTTACACACAGGACTGGAGTTTCTTACACACAGGACTGGAGTTTCTTACACACAGTACTGGAGTGTCTTACACAGTACTGGAGTGTCTTACACAGGACTGGAGTGTCTTACACAGGACTGGAGTGTCTTACACACAGGACTGGAGTGTCTTACACGCAGGACTGGAGTGTCTTTCACACAGGACTGGAGTGTCTTACACTGGATGATTTAATTCTTCACCTTGAGATTATTTCGTTAATATTTTTCTCTCTCTCCCTTATTCCTATCTCCTATTGTTAGTTTATATTATCATTATTTACGATTTATTCACGTCACTCCCTCTGATCCTTTCTTATTTTTCTTTCCTAGTACACACCTTTCTCCCTTACCCTTGTATCCTCCCTATCTTCACTTCTCTTCTTCCTTACCCTCCCTAGCTCATCACTGTTCTTCCTCCTCTCACCTAATCATACATGGATATTCCTTTTTATCACTTTCTTTGTCCTCCCTGTTGCTCCTGATCCTTCTCTGCCACCTCCCTGTTCCCTCCATACCTAACTTATTCTCCCTCTTACACCTCTCCTACCTCCCTGTTCCCTCCATACCTAACTTAACCTTCCTCTCACACCTCTCCTACCTCCCTGTTCCCTTGATAGCTTCCCGTGTCCTTTCTTTACTTCTCTTCCCTCTCTCCTACCTCCCTGTTCCCTGTGCTCTCTCCCCTCACTTCTCCCCTCTCTCCTACCTCTCAGTTTTCCTCATTTACTTTATCCTCGCTCACACGCCTCGCTGCCTTCCTCTTCTTCCTCTTCCTCCCTAAACCATCACGTTTCCCCTTGCTACTCCACAACACTTCCCTCTCATTTCCTACCATCCTCTATCTCTCTTTACTCTTTACCTTTTTTTATATTCCTTTCCTTCCTCTCTCTTTTAGTTCCTTCGCTCTCCATTTTCTCCTCTTTTTCTCTCCCATTCTTTCTTAATTCTTTCTCTCCATTTTCTTTAACATTTCCTTTCCTCTTTCTCCTCTTCATTGCTCTCTTTTTTCCCCCCTCTCTCCCTTCACTTTCCTTCCTTCACCTTCCCCACCTCCCATCTTTTCCCTCGGCCTTCACTTCATGCAGTCTCTGTTACTGCCTTCCTTCCTTCCTTCCTTCCTTCCTTCCTTCATTCATTCATTCATTCTCTCCCTCTGCTTTCACTCCTGCCCCACCAATAACAACAATCTTCACTATTTTTCTTTTCACTTACCTTAATCCCCTCAACCTGCCCCAAAGATGCCACCTGTCCCGTTTCCCCTTGTTTCACCCTCCCCTCCCAAATCCCCATTTAGTTCCCCCTCACCCTCCCCATTTATTGAGCCATTCGTTGTAATCAACGAGACGAGAGGTGTTCCATCATCCCTGGCCGGGATTACTGCATCTTTGGTCAATCTACCTGGAGTTTAGGTCAGTCTACTGCGGCTTAGGTCAACCTATCTTCAGTTTAGGTCAATCTACTGCGCCTTAGGTCAATCTACCTTGAGTTTAGGTAACTCTATTGCACCTTAGGTCGATTTATCTCAAGTTTAAGTCAGTCTACTGCATCTTGGATAAATATACCGCGTTTTATTGTAATCTAATGAGATCTTATTACAATCTACCGCGAGTTTAGGTCAATTTACTGTATCCAAGACAAATTTACAATTTTACTTCAGGTCAATCCACCGCGTTTTAGGACAATCTACTGCATCTTCTGTCAGTTTACAGCTACTACGAGTTTAGATCATCTACTGCATCTAAGGTCAGTCCACAGCTACTACAAGTTTAGGTCATCCTACTGAATCTTTGGTCAGTCTACCGCGTCTTGGGTTAATCTACCTCGCGTTGGGCGCCTCTGGTGAACTCTCTCAGCCAAGCGACAAGACCTTTACAATGATTAACAACGCAAACAGGAATAGTTCTTCGTCCTCTCTTTCATCTCTCTCTCTCTCTCTCCGTTTCTCGCGCGCTCTCTCTCTCTCTCCCTCCTGTGCATGCCGGCAGTAGCCAGAGGGACTGGTTGGAGAGAGAGAGCCTTCGGGTTTACTATCCTTGCCTCAACTGTCTAGATAATAGACGAAAGTCCTCCACTGAGATACCAGCAGATAGTCCCTGTCTGCAAACAGTCCCTTCATGCAGATAGTCCCTATCTGTAGATAGTCTCTGTACAGCCTGTAAAATCTGTTATCTCACCTCTTAAATTCTCTTTCTCTCTCACACTCTCTCTCTGTCTGTCTGTCTGTCTGTCTGTCTGTCTCTCTCTCTCTCTCTCTCTCTCTCTCTCTCTCTCTCTCTCTCTCTCTCTCTCTCTCTCTCTCTCTCACTGGCGGCGAGGGCGAGGGCGACGACACGGTAAATGTTTGTCGTTTCAATTACTTATGATCACTCCAGTCTCTGAAATTACCTTTCTGTGTGCCCAAACACTTACTACAGCGAATTCTCAGGGGAGGAGAGAGAGGGGAAAACAGAGGGGGAGAGAGAGGGAGAGAGGGATGAGAGAGAGGGGGAGAGAAAAGGGGGCAGAGAGAGAGAGAGAGAGAGAGAGCGGGGAGAGAGAGCGGGGAGAGAGAGAGAGCGGGGAGAGAGACAGGAGAGAGTGAGTGTGTGTGAGCGAGTTAAGAACCTAACCTTGTAAAACCCTGTGTAAAAATGAGATATAGACAGAGAGAGAGAGAGAGAGAGAGAGAGAGAGAGAGAGAGAGAGAGAGAGAGAGAGAGAGCTGGTGCAATAAAGCTAGGTCCCCACTAGACGTCTCGCCCTAAGGCAGTTGGCTGAATTATTCTGCCAACTCATTTACAATGCTTGACACCCAACTCATTTACAATGCTTGACACCCAACTCATTTACAATGCTTGACACCCAACTCATTTACAATGCTTGACACCCAATTTACAGCCTCTTTAAGCTTCTCCACAACAGTTACAACTCAATTTACACAGTACTATGAGATTATTAAACCGCCGTTAAATGTATACTGCCAAATTTAAAAAAACAGTTTACGCTAAATTAACATATTTACACAGTAAATTACAATTTACAGAGTACTGTATTTACACGCAAGTTTACATACCTTCAGCAATACATAACTCAAAATTTATGACACAAAATTATTTACAGCCTAATTTATATTGTAGTGCAAAGGATTTACGACCCAATTTAAGTAAATGAAGATGTTAAAGTTTATATGTATATATATATAATTTACGTTATTTACATCTCATTTCATTTAAGATACTCATATATCTATATATATATATATATATATATATATATATATATATATATATATATATATATATATATATATATATATATATATATATATATATATAAAGCCTTATCTTAGCTAGGACCATTTACATTATATTTACGATTTTGCTTACGAAGTGTAATGTTATTTACAACATATGCACAAGTTACGGTGTTTACAACGTCTACAATATTTACGAATCTTAGCTTATTTACAGCAATGTCTGACAGTACAACACACCACACACACTTCCTAATATTTACAAATATACTTACAAAACACTTTTTAGAAATTTGTGAGAGAAAGGTGAGGGGAGGGCGAGGGGAGGGAGAGGAGAGGGGGTGAGGGGAGGGTAAGGAGAGGGGGTGAGGGAGAGGAAGTGAGGAGGGGGGCGAAGGGAGTGAGAGGGTTTCGGGGGTCAACGCCCCCTCGGCCAGGTCTGAGACCTAGCCTCGTGGTGGATCAGGGTCTGATCAACCAGGCTGTTACTGCTGGCCGCACGCAAACTGACGTACGAACCACAGCCCGCCTGGTAAGGTACTGACTTTAGGTGCCTGTCCAGCGCCTTCTTGAAGACAGCCAGTGGTCTATTGGTAATCCTCCTCATATATGCTGGGAGGCAGTTGAACAGTCTTTGGCCCCGGACACTTACTGTGTTGTCTCTCATTGTACTCGTGGCGCCCCTGCTTTTCAACTGAAAAATGTTGCATCTCCTGCCAAGTCTTTTGCTTTCATAGGGAGCGATCTTCGTGTGCAAGTTTGGTACCAATCCCTGTAGGATTTTCCAAATGTATATTATCATGTATCTCTCTCGCCTGCGTTCCATGGAATACAAATCAAGGGATTTCAACCGTTCCTAGTAATTTAGGTGCTTTATCGTAATTATGTGTGCCGTGAAAGTTCATTGTACTCTGCCCGGGACAGCAATTTTGTCTGCCCTGAAGGGGACAGTTAGTGTACAGCAGTATTAGAGCCTAGAGAGAACAAGCGATTTGAACAGAATCATCATGGGCTTGGCGTCCCTAGTTTTGAAAGTTCTCATTATCCATTCTATCATTTTCCTAGCATATGCGGTATATACATTGTTGTGGTCTTTGAAGGCGAGATCCTCTTGACATTATCGCTCCCAGGTCCTTCACATTACTTTTTCGCTCAATTGTATGGTTAGAATTTGTTGTATACCCTGATAAAGTTTGAATTTCCTAAAGTTTTCAATATCTGAGTAGTTGAAATTTCTCTTCATTGAACTTCGTATTGGTTTGAGTGGCCCATTTGAAGATTTGGTTGATGTCCGCTTGGAGTCTTGCGGTGTCTTCGGTGGAGGTCACTGCCATGGCAATTCGGGTGTCATCCGCAAAGGAAGATCACGGAGCTATGGCTTAAATTTCTGTCTATGTCAGATATGAGGATAAGGAATAGGATGGGAGCGAGTACTGTGCCTTGTGGAACAGAGCTTTTCACTGTAGCTGCAACAGACTTTGTTTACTATTTCTCTTTGCGTTCTGTATGCTAAGAAGTTATAGATCCATCTACCAACTTTTCCTGTTATTCCTTTATCACGAATTTTGTGCGCTATTACACCATGGTCACACTTGTCTGTGTATACTATATCTGCATTTTGTTTATCCTCTGTAGCATCCAGGACCTTGTCATAGTGGTCCAGTAAGGAGCGACCTGCTCTAAACCTGTGTTGCCATGGGTTGCGAAATTGATGGATATCTAGGTGGGTGGCTATGGGTATCTAGGTGGGTGACTATGGATATCTAGGTGGGTGGCTATGGATATCTAGGTGGGTGGCTATGTATATCTAGGTGGGTGGCTATGGATATCTAGGTGGTGAGGAAAGAACAACAAAATCATTCTTAAAATTACCATTTCTAAATTCACGTGTTTTATCATATTTAATTTAACTTTAAAATCTCCTCTCTCTCTCTCTCTAAAAAAAAAAATCCAGTGACTACCAGCAAAGATAATTTCATTTCTCTCCATCATTCCTCGCTCCATTTTTACATTTTTTGTGCAAATGTTTACCTTCGTTTTTGTTTTGTTTAAATTTTCTCTCCAGTATGCTTCTTTATTATATATATATATATATATATATATATATATATATATATATATATATATATATATATATATATATATATATATATATATATACGCCAGAATGTTTCAGAGATGAACACAGGAACAAAGAGACACAACTGGAAGTTAACAACTCAGATGAGTCACAGAGCTGTTAGAAAGTATTTCTTCAGCCTTAGATTTATCAGGAAGTGGAACAATCGGGAGAAGATCCATACACAGCTTTAAGATGAGGTACGATAAAGCTCATGGAGCAGGGAGAGAGTGGACCTAGTAGCGATCAGCGAAGAGGCGAGGCCACGAGCTATGACTCGACCCCTGCAACCACAAATAGGTAAGTACACATACACACATTAATCATTTTGTCTCCTTTTCACGTTATATTCCTCCCTGGTTCTATTTATATACTTGGCCTTCTCTTCCTCCTTCCATATTTCATTCATTCCTTCTTCCTTTGCAGCTTTATTCTTGTCTCCTTCCTTCTTTCATTTGTCTATCTTTCCTCTTCATTCCTTGTTGTATTTATTGATTTCCTTCCCTCTTCGCTCAAGACTTTGTTTTCATTTCAACTATTTGCTTTCCAGACTAATTCCTCCCTATCAACTAATCAGCTCATAGTATTTTGACCCTTATGATGATGAGACACAAGGCTGAGAACTCTTTGCCAACTTGTAGATCAGCTCACATAATTATTATTATTAATTATAATCAAATAGAAGCGCTAAACCACAGGGGTTGATCAGCTCACAGAACTTTAAACCTTATGATGATGAGACACAAAGCTCAAAGTTCCTTGCTACAGTGCAGTGCCTAACTCTAAATATACTACTGTAATGTTTGCGAATAATATAATGAGCAAGAGGGTTGCTGATCAGCCAGGCTGTGATGTCTAGTATATGGGAAGAGGATAACAACAGTCTGGCTGATCAAGCGGTTATCAGAGTTCAGTTACACTCTCAGTTAATACTGAATCGCAAGTCCTAGTCAATTTTTTCTTTAATATAATTTTGTTAATAAATTAATGCATTCATTTTATGCATCTCACCATTATTATTATCATTGTAAAATGAAAAAAAAAATATAATACTAATATTATTAATACTTACAATTATCTACTGACTTTCTACTCCCCGAGCCCGGCCTTGGACCAGGCTCGGCTGGTGTTTAACCTGGTCAACCAGGGCTCGCTGGCCCTTATGTTGCTGATCTGGCACTTGGTGAAGATACTTGTCCAGTTTCCTCTTGAAGACTTCTACACTTGTCCCAGCAATGTTTCCGATATCTTTTGGTGAAATGTTGAATAGTCTGGGGCCACGGATGTTGATTCAATGTTCTCTTATTGTGCCCACAGCGCCCCTACATTTTATTGGGATTATTTTGTACTTCTTCCAATATATCTCACTCAAGTATGTTATGGCGATATGCAAATTTGGGACTAAGCCTTCCAGTACGTTCCACGTATATATTATCGTGTAAATCTCCTCGGCTCCACTGAGTACTCTGAGGCGTTTCCATTAATCTAAATGCTTTATTGGATCTATGCTGACCGCAAATGATCTGTGTATTTGTACCAGCTCTGATATCTGTCCTGCCCTATACGGCAGTCAACACTGAACACTATTGTAAACGAGAGGAGCGCACAAGCGACTTGGAAAGTGTTACCATTGGCGTTATTTGTTTTGTTTTGAAAGTTCTCGTTATCAATCCCGTCATCTTACTGGCTGTGACATTGGTCTTACTGTGTTCTTTGAAAGAAAGGTCAACCGAAATAATTACTCCTGGTTTTCTTACGTGTTCCTTTCGCTCTGCCTGATGATCCTCTTGGGTTTTGTATAGTGTCCCTTTTGAGTTCTTCGTTCTTTCCATATCTAAGCAAATGGAACTTAAACAGCACTGAATGTCATGTTCTTCGCCAATGTCCACTGCAAAACCTGTTTATATGTTCCACAATTTTTCAAGGTGATTTTCATCCTTATTTCCGTGTCATTTGCAAATGATGATACAAAACTGTGGCGAGAGTATTTATCTATGAGGATAAGAAACAGTAGAGGCGCCAGGACAGTGCCTTGTGGTACTGAGATTTTACCCAGCTAATGCTGGATTTTCCTCTCTTTACTAATACTCTTTGTGTTCTATCTATCAGAAACTTGAAAATCCATCTGACTACCCACCCTGTTATGTCTATGGCCCTCATTTTGTGTGCAATCACCCCTTGATCACATCTGTCAAAAGCCTTTGCAAACTCTGCGTATATCACATCTACACTTTGGTTTTCTTACAACACCTCCATAATTGTGTAGTTTGTGGATAATTATCTGCGATCACACCATTATTTATTTAGACCCACTAAAAAACTCTTCGGCCATTTATATAATTGAGTAATTCAATTATTGACGCAATTTAGAATGTAACTGAGTTAACTAATGAGTTGAGTCACATTCATTAATGAATATAATTACCTGATGAGCTACTCAGAGAGGTGAATTATTCAGCCAAGTAATTAAAGCGTCTGTCAATTAAGACCAGGACGTAAAGACGAAAGTACCCCCCTTACAGCATTAAGCATGACCTTTATGACATCTCCCTGCCTCTTGTATGACGGATGAAGTGAGACTCCTCCATCCCTGTCAAAATTCATCCAATCTGCCAAGACTCATCCAACCTGTCAACACTTATTCATCTGTCAAGACTCATACAACCTGTCAACACTCATTCATCTGTCAACACTCATCCAACCTGTCAACACTCATTCATCTGTCAACACTCATCCAACCTGTCAACACTCATTCATCTGTCAACACTCATCCAACCTGTCAACACTCATTCATCTGTCAACACTCATCCAACCTGTCAACACTCATTCATCTGTCAACACTCATCAACCTGTCAACACTCATTCATCTGTCAAACTCATCCAACCTGTCAACACTCATTCATCTGTCAACACTCATCCAACCTGTCAACACTCATTCATCTGTCAACACTCATTCATCTGTCAAGACTCATCCAACCTGTCAACACTCATTCATCTGTCAAGACTCATCCAACCTGTCAACACTCATTCATCTGTCAACACTCATTTGTCAAGACTCATCCAACCTGTCAACACTCATTCATCTGTCAAGACTCATCCAACCTGTCAACACTCATCCAACCTGTCAACACTCATTCATCTGTCAAGACTCATCCAACCTGTCAACACTCATCCAACCTGTCAACACTCATCTGTCAAGACTCATCCAACCTGTCAACACTCATCCAACCTGTCAACACTCATCTGTCAAGACTCATCCAACCTGTCAACACTCATCCAACCTGTCAACACTCATCCAACCTGTCAACACTCATCTGTCAAGACTCATCCAACCTGTCAACACTCATCTGTCAAGACTCATCCAACCTGTCAACACTCATCCAACCTGTCAACACTCATCCAACCTGTCAACATTCATCTGTCAAGACTCATCCAACCTGTCAACACTCATCTGTCAAGACTCATCCAACCTGTCAACACTCATCCAACCTGTCAACACTCATCCAACCTGTCAACATTCATCTGTCAAGACTCATCCAACCTGTCAACATTCATCTGTCAAGACTCATCCAACCTGTGGGAATAAACGCAACAGTAAACATTCGCTAATTTAACCTATCAAGAGTGAATGCTACAGTAAACGCGGAAGTGAATGCTACAGTGAAGACCACAGTGAAGGCTACAATGAAGACCACAATATATGCCACAGTGAAGGCCACAGTATATGCTACAGTGAAGGTCATAGTATATGCTACAGTGAAGGCCACAATATATGCCACAGTGAAGGCCATAGTATATGCTACAGTGAAGGCCACAGTGAAGGCTACAATGAAGACCACAATATATGCCACAGTGAAGGCCACAGTATATGCTACAGTGAAGACCACAGTGAATGCTACAGTGAAGACCACAATATATGCCACAGTGAAGGCCACAGTATATGCTACAGTGAAGACCACAGTGAAGGCTACAATGAAGACCACAATATATGCCACAGTGAAGACCACAGTATATGCTACAGTGAAGGCCACAGTATATGCTACAGTGAAGGCCACAGTGAAGGCTACAATGAAGGCCACAATATATGCCACAGTATATGCTACAGTGGAGGCCACAGTATATGCTACAGTGAAGGCCACAGTAAGGCTACAATGAAGAGCCAATATATGCACAGTGAAGGCCACAGTATATGCACAGTGAAGGCCACAGTATATGCTACATGAAGACCACAGTATATGCTACAGTGAAGGCCACAGTATATGCTACATGAAGCCACAGTATATGACATGAGCCACAGTATATGCTACAGTGGAGGCCACAGTATATGCTACAGTGAAGGCCACAGTATATGCTACAGTGAAGGCCATAGTATATGCTACAGTGAAGGCCACAATATATGCCACAGTGAAGGCCATAGTATATGCTACAGTGAAGGCTACAGTTAGCACAGTGAGGCCACAGTATATGCTACAGTGAAGGCCACAGTATATGTTACAGTGAAGGCCACAGTAAGCTACAGTGAAGGCCACAGTATATGCACAGTGAAGGCCACAGTATATGCTACAGTGAAGGCCACAGTATATGCTACAGTGAAGGCCACAGTATATCAGTGAGGCCACAGTATATGCTACAGTGAAGGCCACAGTATATGCTACAGTGAAGCCACAGTATATCTACAGTGAAGGCCACAGTATATGCTACAGTGAAGGCCAAAGTATATGCTACAGTGAAGGCCACAGTATTTGCTAAGTGAAGGCCACATATATTCTACAGTGAAGGCCACAGTATATGCTACAGTGAAGGCCACAGTTAAGCTACAGTGAAGGCCACAGTATATGCTACAGTGAAGGCCACAGTATGTCTACATTGAAGGCCACAGTATATGCTACAGTGAAGGCCACATTATATTCTACAGTGAAGGCCACAGTATATGCTACAGTGAAGGAAAGTTATACGCTACAGTGAAGGCCACAGTATATGCTCATGAAGGCCACAGTATATGCTACAGTGAAGGCCACAGTATATGCTACAGTGAAGGCCACAGTTAACGCTACAGTGAAGGCCACAGTATATGCTACAGTGAAGGCCACATATATTACGTGAGACATTAGTACATTGAAGGCCACAGTATATGTACAGTGAAGGCCACAGTATATGCTACAGTGAAGGCCACAATATATGCTACAGTGAAGGCCACAGTATATCTACAGTGAAGACCACAGTTAACGCTACAGTGAAGGCCACAGTATATTCTACATTGAAGGCCACAGTATATGCTACAGTGAAGGCCACAGTATATGCTACAGTGAAGGCCACAGTATATGCTACAGTGAAGGCCACAGTATATGCTACAGTGAAGGCCACAGTATATGCTACAGTGAAGGCCACAGTATATGCTACAGTGAAGGCCACAGTATATGCTACAGTGAAGGCCACAGTATATTCTACAGTGAAGGCCACAGTATATTCTACAGTGAAGGCCACATCATATGCTACATTGAAGGCCACATTATATGCTACATTGAAGGCCACAGTATATGCTACAAAGAAGGCTACAGTATATGCTACATTGAAGGCCACAGTATATGCTACATTGAAGGCCACAGTATATGCAACAGTGAAGGCCACAGTATATGCTACATTGAAGGCCACAGTATATCCTACAGTGAAGGCCAAAGTATATGCTACAGTGAAGGCCACAGTATATGCTACAGTGAAGGCCACAGTATATTCTACAGTGAAGGCCACAGTATATGCTACAGTGAAGACCACAGTTAACGCTACAGTGAAGGCCACAGTATATGCTACAGTGAAGGCCACAGTATATGCTACAGTGAAGGCCACAGTATATTCTACAGTGAAGGCCACAGTATATGCTACAGTGAAGGCCAGAGTTAACGCTACAGTGAAGGCTTCCACCAACTTACCTGGAGTTAATTAATAGCCACTCAAAGGGGCAAATTACTCCCCTAGGTCGTATTTACGTCTTGTGGCGAATGAACAAAATTTGTTAAAAGTTTTCATTACTCTCTCTCTCTTTCAGGTCTTTCGTTATCTTCAATGTCTTTCCAACATTGGTAGTGAAGTCTCGCTACCAAACCTCACCTCACCAACACTGGTCTGGGTGAGAGTCGGTGAGAATGCTCTACCCTTCCTCCAACACTGGTGGTAGTGAGATCTCAGTGCCAAATATTAGCTCCTCCTCCAACACTGGTGGCGGTGAGACCTCAGCGCCAAGTATCCTCCTCCAACAATGGTGGTGGTGAAATCTCAGTGCCAAATATTAGCACCTCCTCCAACACTGGTGGTGGTGAGACCTCAGCGCCAAGTGTCTCCTCCAACACTGGTGGTGGTAAATCTCAGTGCCAAATATTAGCACCTCCTCCAACACTAGTGTCGGTGAGACCTCAGTGCCAAGTCTCAGGTCCTCCTCCAACACTGGTGTTGAGTGGCACTCACCACCAACAACGTCTGAGGGTAGCGAGAAAGTATACACCTAGTGGAAGACTTGTGGCCACCGTGACAATAACTTAGCACAGTTTACCACTGCCGTGTAAACAGGAAGTCTAGCCTCCCCCCCCCTACCCCTCACTTCTGGCACAACAAGTCCCACCATTTATCACTGCCTGCACACTCTCAAATATTTCAACACTGCTGATAAAGCCATGTCATAACAGCCTATATCACTGCAATTTACATTCAAGTATTTTCTAAGGGCGTAAGTGATATATATATATATATATATATATATATATATATATATATATATATATATATATATATATATATATATATATATAGGACTATTCTAAACTGTAGTATCTGAGCGCCTCTGCAAAGACATTGATTATGTATGAGTGAGGTGAAAGTGTTGAATGATGATGAAAGTATTTTCTTTTTGCGGATTTTCTTTCTTTTTGGGGTCACCCTGCCTCGGTGGGAGACGGCCGACTTGTTGAAAAAATATATATATATGCAAATGACGATTATTTGTGAATTGTTGCAACCACGGTATTGTGACTTTATTGTGTAGTGGGTGTTTATATGTACCACACACGAGAGAACGGAGTACCTCCCTGGATGGTTGTTGTCTACCAACCTACTGCTCTCCCCCAGTAAGTCACAATAATGAAGCAACAACCTAAACACCTGCACTCATGAGTTCTTCATAAACGACAAGACAACTGCATCGTTCATTACTCAAGGTCCCGTCCATTACATCTAAAATTAATAGAGAAAGGGTCATAATTCCTAAGCTTTATACTAGTACGTCGCCTTTACTTATGTTCCACAAACCACTAAACTTTCTTGTCTTGCCAATAAATATTTTCGTAGAACGACACAGTGTTAACTGTCAAGACCTTTAATGTAAACGACATAAATGTCGCGCTTTAAAAGGCGGAATTTGGCCGGCTGGGCTTATTCGGCAACGACTGATTTACCAAACAAACCCAGCGTGTATTAAGTGCTAAAATAACTGAGAAAATCAGTAGAAACATAAGTTAATATATTTCACTGATGTTAAATATTTGCAATTAAAGTTAAGCTGATTATATATAGGGTAGATAGTATTAAGCTTTATCATATTACGCAAATTCTAGCAAGTTACATTGCTAAGTTACCTTTGTTTCAGTCCACATGGGTTTGGAACATTTTTCTGCAAATAATAATAATAATAATAATAATAATAATAATAATAATAATAAAATAGCAATGATAATAATAAAAATAATAATATTAATAATAATAAATTAATAATAATTAATAATAAAAATAATAAAATAATCATAATAATCCTTAAGAAAATAAATACCCAAACCGTAAGAAAATTGGACAAGTTTGTCGGGTGTGGTTAAAAGTCAGGACATAAACACACATGGTGGAGCTCGTGCGTGCTATACATCTGTCTCACCGCTTTACAAGCTTCTTTGAAACCTAATAATTAAACCTTGCTACACCGTTTAGAGCAACAACAACAACAACACACACATATACGCATATACATACACACACCCCTCATGTACCAACACGTAAGGGACACTACCAGAGTGATAGGAGAGGATGAACCAGCATGACTGGACCTAGTATTCACCTTGAGTAGTGCAGATATTGAGAACATCACATATGAAAGACCACTCGAAGTCAGTGATCACGTGGTTCTGAGCTTCGAATACATAATAGAGTTACAAGTGGAGAGAGAAGCAGGAAGGGCAGGACGAATGAAGCCAAAGTACAAGAGAGGGGACTACATAGGCATGAAGAATTTCCTGCATGGGGTTCAGTGGAACAGAGAACTGGCAGGGAAGTCAGTAAATGAGATGATGGAATATGTGACAACAATATGCAAGGAAGCTGAGAGGTTTGTACCGAAGGGTAACAGAAATAACGAGAAAGCCAGGATGAGCCCTTGGTTCACCAAGTGTGCTAGAGAATGGAAGACGTACAGAAGGCAAAGGACCCAAGAGAATAAGGAAATCAGTCGTAGAGCCAGAAATGAATATGCACAGGTAAGAAGGGAGGCCCAACGGCAATATGAAAATGACATAGCAGCGAAAGGCAAGGACCAGGTAATCAGGCTGAGGAAGGAAGGAGGGAAGATCACAAGAAACGACAGCGAAGTATGTGAGGAGCTCAACATGTATGGTTTGTATGCAATCGTGCCATTACGACTTCGTGAGTTAACATGAGAGTCAAAGTGTTCACAGATGTGATAAATGGTTTAAAACCGACAAGTTGAACATTGAGACACTTTACACAACGAGGTGTAAAGATAAGTAAGATGATCCTAGGGTGTGTACATAGCGGCGTACCACAGGATCAGTACTTAAACCCCCACACTCTCTAATATTCATACCCCTCTAGGGAGGTTCCTTGATGCTGGTCAGGGACTCTTGATCTATGGAATTGGGTCTGTGCTCCAATTACAATGCCTTCCATCCCCGTCCCCACAGGCGTTGTATAATCCTTCTGGATTTTGCGCTCCTCCTCCTCCTCAATAATAATAATAATAATAATAATAATAATAATAATAATAATAATAATAATAATAATTATCTAATATTCATAAACGACAAGATAGATGAGATACATTCTTATATATTGTTTTTGACCAATAATGTAAAATTAATCAGGGGAAGAGTGACAACTGCAGTAGTATTCACTGACTGATGGTACACAATACTGTGAGGGTGAAACGTTACGGCAATAAAGATACCCAGGTGTTGCACATGTGTCTTATTCATCAAGTACAATGATGGCAGAACAGGATTTAAAACAACGTTAGGGTAAGCTGAAGGAATGGTCACAAAAGTGGCTGCTGCAACTAAATCCCACAAACTGCAAGTTATGAAAATCAGGAAATAAGAAAGAAGCAGAAAAAACGGAACAAAGGTTAGGAGGACACGGGACACAAACCTTCAACAAAGAAATGAACCCACGAAATCGTAATAACACGATTACAAACAAACCTGGGTACGGGTGGGGTTAGAGCCCATGGCGAGTGAGTCGTAAAACTCCAGGTCAGTGCGTAAGCCATTGAGGTTTACGACTCACTCGCCATGGGTTCAAATACCACCCATTCCATGGTTTAAAGAAATGGACTTAAGGGTAAGTGTAGTAACATGGGTGAAACACAAACCAAGCAACCTGATCAGTCTGGCTGTGGTGCATACATCAGCCTGCTGGCACCAACAGGGTGATGATCAGTGATAAAGAATGTAACATCAGTATATAATGAAACTCACACGTGACCCATCATGTGCTAGGAGGACAGGACGATGGAAGAAGTGGCGGTGGAGGGGGAGATAGAGGGGGAATAGGGAGGGATATGGAAGGGGAGGGTAGAGGAGGGTAGCAGGTGAAGGTGAGAGCAAATTCAGGTTGTCAGCAGCGTGTGCGTGCGTGTGTCACCCGCCCAGATAGTGGCCTCCCGCCCACCTCACAGGTCATGCCCAGGTGGGCGTAGTGGCCTAATTCACTAAGGATTGCATGGGCGAGGCTCACTAACCCTGCTGTGTGGGTGGGGCCACCTGACACTGGGAGGGGTGTGGGTGAGGATAGGTGGGTCACCTGACACTGGGAAGTGTGTGGGTGAGGGTAGGTGGGTCACCTGACACTGGGTGTGTGGGTGAGGGTAGGTGGGTCACCTGACACTGGGAGGTGTTGGGGTGAGGGTAGGTGGGTCACCTGACACTGGGAGGTGTGTGGGTGAGGGTAGGTGGGTCACCTGTCACTGGGAGGTGTGAGGGTAGGTGGGTCACCTGACACTGGGAGGTGATGGGGTGAGGGTAGGTGAGTCACCTACACTGGGAGGTGTGTGGGTGAGGGTAGGTTGTTCACCTGACACTGGGAGGTGTGTGGGTGAGGGTAGGTGGGTCACCTGACACTGGGAGGTGTTGGGGTGAGGGTAGGTGAGTCACCTACACTGGGAAGTGTGTGGGTGAGGGTAGGTTGTTCACCTGACACTGGGAGGTGTGTGGGTGAGGGTAGGTGGGTCACCTGTCACTGGGAGGTGTGCGGGTGAGGGTAGGTGGGTCACCTGTCACTGGGAGGTGTGCGTGTGAGGGTAGGTGGGTCATCTGACACTGGGAGGTGTTAGGGTAGGTGGGGTCACCTGACACTTGCTTAATTAACATCATTAGGTACACAGATACCTTTTACCTAACACATGAATACTTTCAGCAGGTACTGGAGTGTTACACAGGATAAACCTTCCAGCACGTACTGGAATAATAATTAACAAACACAATGAAATATATTTTTTTCGTTAGGTTCAGAATGATTTATGCGAAATTACTGCATACACAAATTTTCGCTTGTCTTATTCGGCAAGAAGAGCGTTGCTATTTAAGCCAAAATAGCAAATTTTACACACACACACATACATACATACACACACACACACACATATATATGTCGTGCCGATTAGGTAAAACTGGTCAATTAGCAAGAACTCATCTAAAATTAAGTCCTTTCTAAAATTTTCTCTTATACGTTTAAAGATATATTTTTTTCATTTATGTTAATACAAGAATTTATAATTTTGTACCAAGAGAAACTTTGAAAACCTACCTAACCTTATTACAACAAGCGCAATTTAATTTAGCCTAACCCAACTAAACATATTTTAGATACGTTAACATTAATTTAATAATAAACAAACACAATGAAATATATTTTTTCGTTATGTTCAGAATGATTTTGCGAAATTATTGCATACACAAATTTTCACTTTCTTATATGGCAAGGTAGCGTTGCTATTTAAGCCAAATCGCAAGTTTTACCTAATCGGCACGACATATATATATATATATATATATATATATATATATATATATATATATATATATATATATATATATATATATATATGTCAGTGCAATAGTTAAAACTGGTAATTGTCAAGAACTCATCTAAAATTAAGTCCTTTCTAAAATTTTAAACATATATTTTTCATTTATGATTGTGTAAAAATTTATAATTTTGTACCAAGAGAAACTTTGAAAACCTACCTAACCTTATTACAACAAGCGCAATTTAATTTAGCCTAACCTAATTAAACATATTTTAGATACGTTAACATTAATTTAATAATAAACAAACACAATGAAATATATATTTTCGTTAGGTTCAGAATGATTTTTGCGAAATTATTGCATACACAAATTTTCACTTTTCTTATATGGCAAGAAGAGCGTTGCTATTTAAGCCAAAATCGCAAGTTTTACCTAATCGGCACGACATATATATATATATATATATATATATATATATATATATATATATATATATATATATATATATATATATATATATATATATATATATATATATATTATACGATGTCCTAGTGAAACTTTTTTTAATTGTGTTTTGTCATATATTACATTTCATCCATATGTTATTATTATTATTACTGTATGTGAAGCGCTAAACCCATTTGGATCATTCAGTACAAAGAGTGCTGGAGGCTCGATCCTCCAGCCGCCAATAGCGACATTAACTTATCTCATGCGCCACCATCACTATTCCTGGCAACAGGTGGGACAAGGCGAGATTAATTCCTTGTGACACCGCCCACGGCACGCCCATGCCTCGTGGGCGTTGTTTGTCACTGGTCTCGTGTTTACTGCTGATACTAATGATCTCCTTCATCATAACATATTATTATTATTATCATCATCATCATTATCAACTTTGTCATCATCCATTCAAGGGTTATACCAATAGTAATTATTATTATTATTATCATCATTATCAACTGTCATCATCCATTTAAGGGTTATACCAATAGTAATTATTATTATTATTATTATTTATACAATGATTTATTTAATTGGCACTAAAATTGTAAACGGAATTGTATTGTTTGATTTGCCAGACACACTGGCAGACAAACACACTAGTATATATCCACTGGCAGACACACTTTAGACAGACGCAGACACACTGGCAGACAGACACTAACAACCTGCCACTGTGCCAGCACCTCATTACCTCAAATCACCAGTAATTAAGTCCAACTTGGCAGTGGTGGCAGGCACCCACCGCTGCCTCTGTCAACTTAATCAATCTCAACTCACCGCTTGATTAGTTCGTCATCAATTTGTCCATTAACAGATGCTCACCTTGTCAACAACTTCCTGCAGCACTAATGGGGCCTCCCCTTAACTCCAACCCCCTTCCCCCCTAACCCTTTCTCCTACATTGGACAAACATCCTCCCCCTCCAATACTGTCACAAAACATACCTGTGATATACCTGTGACTGATTTCGAGGGTTCTACCCTTATAGCCCTGCCTCGTGTCAAACCTTGCTGACCGATCAACTAGGCTGTTGCTGCTAGCGGCCATTTAACACAATCTGTTTAATCTGGCCCAATGTCCACCTTAAAAACAGGTCTCTTTTTAAGATGATGGGTTGGAGTATTTTTGTAATGGGAAAGCGCGAAACTCCAATGGGTTTTACGGAGCCTTGGAGAATGAGAAGTGGTTTGATGATAAATGGGGAGAGTAGCTCCCATTCCTTTCATCAAGAGCCCTTCACCAGTAACACGTCACTCCCCTCTTTGGAAAAATATGCAACAAATGCAGTATAATGCGATCCTTTACTACGTTTCGCCCACACAGTGGGCTTTATGAAGTCACAAACCTGAGCAGAAGTTTAGGTTAGGTAAGATTTGTCAGGAAACAGGGCAAGTGTTTCCTGACGCGGGTCTTAGTCATATGATCAGACAGTGCATGAGGATATATAGGAAGCATAGTGACGTGGAGAGTCAGGTGGAAAATGCTGAGAAGAGGCTGGATTTAAAAGGACTTGCCCGGAATGGGCAAGTAGCACATGTCTGTTTTACCATCGTGTCAGAATTTCATACCAATCATCTTCACTCACCTCCCTGAAGTGTTTGGTGAGGTGGGTTTAACTTGTCCTTCATATATGACGTACGTTTTTTACGCACATTACAGGTCGTGTATTTCTGTCTGATCTATATAACGTCCAAACACAAATATTTGGTTATTCCAAATCAGAGTACATTGGATTGAACTGGGTTTGGTTGAGTTGAGTTGAATTAGGTTGGGCTGAGTTGTTTTGGGTTGGGTTAGATTGGGTAGGGCAGGGGTGGTCTGGGTTTGGTTTGGTTGAGTTGGGCAGGGCAGGGTTGGGTTGGGTTGAGTTGGGGAGGGCAAGGCAAGGCAGGGCAGAGCTGGGTTGGGCAGGACAGGGCAGGGTGTGGTTGGGTTGGGTTTACTTGGGCTGGGATGAACTAAGATAAGAGAGACACGTGTGCAACATTTACATATCTTTATTCCACAAAGTTTCACCTACACAGTAAACTTCATCACTTGAATACAAAGGTGGCGAATATGGAGACAGCATATTCGACCAATGCAACTTTTCGTAATAAAGATACGTAACTGTTGCACATGTGTCTTTGATGAATGCGACACTTGTGCAACACAAGTGTCTCATTCATCAACTTGTCGGCTGTCTAAACCTTTTATACAATAATGTATCTTGTTTATCTACTAGTCGGTACTGTATATACACCGTTAATTTATTTCTAGGCTAGGCGAGAATTAGAATTGTGAAACTTTATTGTGGAAACGTTTCGCCCACTAGTGGCTTACTCAGTCAGGTAGAGAGAGATGAATGGTGTGAGGGAGGGAACAAGGTCACATGGGAGGAAGGTGGGCTACAAGGCCACATGGGAGGGTACAGGACCACCTGGGAGGAAGGGAGGGTGCAAGATCACCTGGGAGGAAGGGAGGGTACAAGGCCACCTGGGAGGAAGGGAGGGTGCAAGATCACCTGGGAGGAAGGGAGGGTACAAGGCCACCTAGGAGGGAGGGTACAAGACCACCTGGGAGGAAGGGAGGGTGCAAGATCACCTGGGAGGAAGGGAGGGTACAATGCCACATGGGAGGGAGGGTACAAGACCACCTGGGAGGAAGGGTACAAGACCACCTGGGAGGAAGGGTGCAAGACACCTGGGAGGAAGGGAGGGTACAAGGCCACCTAGGAGGGAGGGTCAAGACCACCTGGGAGGAAGGGAGGGTGCAAGACCACCTGGGAGGAAGGGGTGCAAGATCACCTGGGAGGAAGGGAGGGTCAAGATCACCTGGGAGGGGAGGGTACAAGCCACCTGGAGGAGGGAGGGTACAAGACCACCTGGGAGGAAGGGTGCAAGATCACCTGAGAGGAAGGGAGGGTACAAGGCCACCTGGGAGGAAGGGACAAGCCACCTGGGAGGAAGGGAGGGTACAAGACCACCTGGGAGGAAGGGGGGTGCAAGATCACCTGGGAGGAAGGGAGGGTACAAGGCCACATGGGAGGGAGGGTACAAGACCACCTGGGAGGAAGGGAGGGTACAAGACCACCTGGGAGGAAGGGAGGGTACAAGACCACCTGGGAGGAAGGGGGTGCAAGATCACCTGGGAGGAAGGGAGGGTACAAGGCCACATGGGAGGAGGGTCAGCAAGCACTGGGAGGAAGGGAGGAGCAAGACCACCTGGGAGGAAGGAGGTACAAGACCACCTGGGAGGAAGGTGCAAATCACCTGAGAGGAAGAGGTACAGGCCACCTGGGAGGAAGAGGGTACAGACCACCTAGGAGGGAGTCAAGACCACCTGGGAGGAAAGGAGGGTACAAGACCACCTGGGAGGAAGGAGGGTCCAGACCACCTGGAGGAAGGAAGGTACAGGCACCTGGAGGAAGGACCAACACAAGCAAAGTGTACGGAGCACATCCACGGACCAACACAAGCAAAGTGTACGGAGCACATCCACGGACCAACACAAGCAAAGTGTACGGAGCACATCCCACGGACCAACACAAGCAAAGTGTACGGAGCACATCCCACGGACCAACACAAGCAAAGTGTACGGAGCACATCCCACGGACCAACACAAGCAAAGTGTACGGAGCACATCCCACGGACCAACACAAGCAAAGTGTACTGAGCACATCCCACGGACCAACACAAGCAAAGTGTACGGAGCACATCCCACGGACCAACACAAGCAAAGTGTACGGAGCACATCCCACGGACCAACACAAGCAAAGTGTACGGAGCACATCCCACGGACCAACACAAGCAAAGTGTACGGAGCACATCCCACGGACCAACACAAGCAAAGTGTACGGAGCACATCCCACGGACCAATACAAGCAAAGTGTACGGAGCACATCCCACGGACCAACACAAGCAAAGTGTACGGAGCACATCCCACGGACCAACACAAGCAAAGTGTACTGAGCACATCCCACGGACCAACACAAGCAAAGTGTACTGAGCACATCCCACGGACCAACACAAGCAAAGTGTACGGAACACATCCCACGGACCAACACAAGCAAAGTGTACTGAGCACATCCCACGGACCAACACAAGCAAAGTGTACGGAGCACATCCCACGGACCAACACAAGCAAAGTGTACGGAGCACATCCCACGGACCAACACAAGGGCTGCCACTGTTTTATTTTATATATTACATGTCAAAATACGGATAATTTAATACATTGTCAATGTTATCACATTAAGTTTGTTCAAGATGAACAAGATGAACAAGCAAGAGAAAAGTAAGTATAACAGTGACAAAGGATCACGAATTTGTTATCCATACTAGAAGAGCGAATATAACAATGTTCAGTATAATCCCAAAGAACAGATGTGACATAACATCTGGAGGTACTATATAAGAACATCTTATGGCGTCAGCTGAGACATTCAGCACGGTGCTAAAACCTATGTAAACATCTTGATAAAACAAGACCCCTAGACGTTACCGTTGTTGTACCTGGTGGTGGTGGTGGTGCTGGTGATGGTGGTGGTGATTGTGGTGGTAGTGGCAGTGGTGGTGGTTGTATTTAAGGGTGGTGCCAAAGGGTGCCAAAGGGGAGTGGGCTTGGCGAGGTTTCAGCACCAAATCAAACCAAGTAAACGTTTTAATAATAATAACGCTGCTTCATAAGTCTCCTAGCCCCCTAACAACCAGATAGTCACCCCTAAGCCCCCCTAGTATAGAAATTTTGGTGTCGCCCCTGATGGTACTGTTAGAGCTGATGGTGTTATTGATATTCATGGTGCTGGTGCGTTGCTGTTTCTGCTGCTCTAGCTGTTGCTGGTGCGTGGGTGAGATGGAAGGGGATGGTGCGTGAGGTGGTGTGAGGCGGGGGTGAGGTGGGACGGGGCGGGTGTGGAGTGGGGTTGGGGGCGAGAATCAGTTAGTGGAGGGGCTGGTGTGTTGGTATAATGCATGATGTAACACGGGATGGTGCTCATGAAGCACCATCCCGTGTACACACACACCGACACACCAATCACTGCTACCCACTCCCTACCACAATGACGCCGCCCCCCCTACCCCACCACGCCCTTCCTCCCGCCTGCCCACCCACCCACACGCCTTCCCGCCCACCGCCACCCACCAGGCTAACCTCTCTCTATCCCTCAAGTAATGTGTTCTAATTTAATCTGGGGAAAAGCGTTATTTAAGGTCGCATGTTGAATTGCACGTAAGAATTAACATCTGGGCGTCTACATTACAAACTGAATGACGCTAAAGGTAACTAACAAGCTTGACTCTGATCGTTGGTAAAGACAAACCTTGCACAACAAACTTTAGCAACATAGATCGAAATGTGCCGATAAAAGCTCGTTAGACAACAGTGTCGATTTTCATCACTGAATGACTCGCATAATGACTCTTAACAACATGTTCTAACACAAACTCCCCAGAAACGTCATTGAAGCTAAAACGATGTATACTTCTAAAAATAGGCTAAACATGAGTTGAGTTTAACCAGCTTGGGCCAGTAGGCCTGCTGCAGTGCTCCTTCCTTATGGTAACGCGAAAAATACTTTCCTTGACTCTGTCGCTGAGTGATCCGAGAAAGGTATTCCCCACATCCTATAAACCCAACGCTATCCACCTCAATGCAGGCAAAAGGATTAATACAGGGTGCAGCATAAGTTTATAATTTAGTTAAATACCAGCAATGAAGATCTGAAGTCAATCAAAAAAGGTATTCACAAGTTATCACGTAGAAACTAAAATAAAAATTTCTTCAATTAAAATAGCAAATTGGCCTCTACACAGCCCAGAAACAATTCGAACTTTCCACTAAGTAAGTTACACCAGTTTTGAAAGTTTTAAACCAATCTGAAGAGAAACGTTTTAGTTAAAAACCAATTCGCACTCTCCACTAAGTTACACCAGCACTGAAAGTTCTAAATCACTCTGAAGTTTGAAAGCTTTAAACCTGTCTGAAGTTTGAAAGTTTTAAACCTGTCTGAAGTTTTAAACCTGTCTGAAGAGGCATTGTTTGGTTATTACACAGAAACCAACATGCCTCCTTGTTATTTAATAAACCTGGTAATTTAGGACTTACACAGTTCCATAACAACAACCAATGTACCTTCCTTTGAGCACACTGCCTCACCACGTCAACAAATGTACCTCTGAGCACACTGCCTCACCACGTCAACAAATGTACCTCTGAACACACTACCTCACCACGTCAACAAATGTACCTCTGAGCACACTGCCTCACCACGTCAACAAATGTACATCTGAACACACTGCCTCACCACGTCAACAAATGTACCTCTGAGCACACTGCCTCACCACGTCAACAAATGTACCTCTGAACACACTGCCTCACCACGTCAACAAATGTACCTCTGAGCACACTGCCTCACCACGTCAACAAATGTACCTCTGAACACACTACCTCACCACGTCAACAAATGTACCTCTGAACACACTACCTCACCACGTCAACAAATGTACCTCTGAACACACTGCCTCACCACGTCAACAAATGTACCTCTGAACACACTACCTCACCACGTCAACAAATGTACCTCTGAGCACACTACCTCACCACGTCAACAAATGTACCTCTGAGCACACTACCTCACCACGTCAACAAATGTACCTCTGAGCACACTACCTCACCACGTCAACAAATGTACCTCTGAGCACACTACCTCACCACGTCAACAAATGTACCTCTGAACAGACTACCTCACCACGTCAACAAATGTACCTCTGAGCACACTACCTCACCACGTCAACAAATGTACCTCTGAACACACTACCTCACCACGTCAACAAATGTACCTCTGAACACACTACCTCACCACGTCAACAAATGTACCTCTGAGCACACTGCCTCACCACGTCAACAAATGTACCTCTGAGCACACTACCTCACCACGTCAACAAATGTACCTCTGAACACACTACCTCACCACGTCAACAAATGTACCTCTGAATACACTGCCTCACCACGTCAACAAATGTACCTCTGAGCACACTGCCTCACCACGTCAACAAATGTCTGACCCTGAGTCACATACTGCCTCACCACGTCAACAAATGACCTCTGAGCACACTGCCTCACCACGTCAACAAATGCACCTCTGAGCACACTGCCTCACCACGTCAACAAATGTACCTCTGAGCACACTGCCTCACCACGTCAACAAATGCACCTCTGAGCACACTGCCTCACCACGTCAACAAATGCACCTCTGAGCACACTACCTCACCACGTCAAGTTTGAAGCAGCTCATCAGCTACATTCTAAAGTTATAGCACAAAAAAAGGTCCCATTTTTTTACGAAAATTGGCAGACTGGCTCCTATACATCCCAAGATCAAGCCAAAAACTTGCCTAATTAAGATACGCCAGCATTTAGGGTTTGAAGGCGATCAAAACTGACAGAGATACTAATATGCTTAAGAAAACTAGCATATTTAAACTTACACAGCTCAATAACAATGTGAACATTGAGCAAAATCCACCATTTCATATAGTTTGAAGTCGATCAGAAAAGGCATTCTCCAGCTATCGCATGGAATCCAACAATTCATCGTAATTATCAGCTGTTTCAGTTAACTGGTAAGTTGCATCTATTGGCTAAACTTAGAGGTTTTCATCCTATTCATAAAATGGAACAGACTTTAAAGCTTCGAGCAGTTCAAAGTTATTTCACGAAAAATACTAAATAAAATTGACGAATTACCACCTACACACTTCGGTAACAATCAGAACCTTCTTCTGAGTAAAACACACAGGTGATAAAAGTCTGAAAGCGATCAGAAAAAAAATTCTCAGATTATTACACAGAAATCAAAATCAGGAATGGCTTCATAAAGCTAACAAAAGAGGACCTGCCCTTCCCATTAGTTACATTAACTGCCTTTTAGTTATAGCTTAGCAACGTTGAAAATTTGAAGTCGATCGAACTTGGAGTTCTGAAGCTACAAACGAAAACTTTGGAGGAAGAAAAAATAATTGCGACACCCACTACAGGTGTTACCCGTCGGGGCTACAAGACAAGATAAAACAACCGGAATAAAATGATTACAGGTTCCATCTCACAATGACTTACTAATATATGAAAAAAACTGAGAGGTTAGCTAAAAAAAAAGTATTTCGAAATAAATCTACCTTTAAATGATTCTGGGGGTCTTTGCCCCCGCGGCCTGGTCCCAGACCAAGTCGATTACAACTGTGGTATGTCTGTGTTAAGCACCAGAAATGGCGTTAAGAGAGAAATAAGAAAAAATAATTTGAATGTCATGGAAATGCAGTTAGAAACCTGAGTAGTTTATAACTATGATAACATGAACGTATATAAACACATTTAAGAAGTAGATCTATAAATCACTATGAAATATGAACAAGGATAAGCACCTTTACGGAGCACCTTACAATGTGAGCAGACTGACTGATGTTGTAGAAGTCAACCTAAAGCTTCGTTACACTGTACTTCTGACATATACATAGATGATGATCAAACTTGAAGTACGTACTATATGGTCAACCTTGTTCTCTACTTCACACTTCCTTCCTCTCTACCCTGCCGCCCAAGACTTCCTTTTCCTCCCTCCTCTTGACACCCCAAGTCTTTTCTCCCTCGTCCTGTCACCCATGAATCCCTCCCTAACCCTGCCACCATGTCTTCCTAACTTTGTTACCATGTCTCCCTAACCCTGCCACCATGTCTCCCTAACCCTGCCACCATGTCTTCCTAACTTTGCCACCATGTCTCCCTCTGCCACCTAGGAATCCCATCCTCTCTCCCTCCTACTTTCCATCCTCCATCTTAGGGCCCCTCCCACTCTCTTCCAAACTCAAATCCCTCCCTCCCTTCACCCATCCATCCTCTGGTTCCTCCCTCCCAGTCACCTTCCATCATCGAGTCCCATCCCACTCCACACACGGGTTCCTCCCTCCATGCTTGGGTCCTTTCCTCCCTCCATCCTTGGGTCCTTTCCTCCCTCCATCCTCGGGTCCCTTCATCCCTTCAACCTCGGGTCCCTTCCTCCCTCCATCCTCGGGTCCCTTCCTCCCTCCATCCTCGGGTCCCTTCCTCCCTCCATCCTCGGGTACCTTCATCCCTCAATCGTCGGGTACCTTCATCCCTTCATCCTCGGGTCCCTTCCTCCCTCCATCCTCGGGTCCCTTCCTCCCTCCATCCTCGGGTCCCTTCCTCCCTCCATCCTCGGGTCCCTTCCTCCCTCCATCCTCGGGTCCCTTCCTCCCTCCATCCTTGGGTACCTTCATCCTCGGGTACCTTCATCCTCTAGTTCCTCCCTCCCTCACCAGGGTGTGACTAGTGTGGTGTTTGTTGCATGTTCGTTCTTCCCTCTCTCTCACCTATTCCTTTATTTCTCATCTTCCTTCTTTCTTTCATTTCCTCCTTCTCATAAAGGTCTCTGTGCTTCTCTTCTTTCTCTGTTCTCATTCACTTCTTAATCATCATCATCCTCATGTCTGGATTTCTCATCCATCTCCTCTTCCTTTTTCACCACCTTCTCCTTCTCCCCCTCTTTAGCCACCTTATCTTCCACCACTCTTTCTCCTTTTCCGCCACATTCTCTTTTTCCCTCCTCTTCCACCACCTCCTCGTCCCCCTTCAATTTCTCCTCGTCCCCCTCTTGCACCACCTCCTCGTCCTCCTCTTCCACCACCTCCTCGTCCTCCTCTTCCACCACCTCCTCGTCCTCCTCTTCCACCACCTCCTCGTCCTCCTCTTCTGTCACCTCCTCGTCCTCCTCTTCCACCACCTCTTCCTCTTCCACCTCCTCCTCCTCCTCTTCCACCACCACCACCTCCCCCTCTTCCACCACCTCCTCCTCCCCCTCTTCCACCACCACCTCCTCCTCCCCCTCTTCCACCACCTCCTCCTCCCCCACTTCCACCACCTCCTCGTCCCCCTCGTCCTGCTCATCTACCTTGCATGTGCTATTAGAGTTCCCCCTGGTTGGTGCCCTGGTTGGTGCTCTGGTTGTAGCGTGTTTTAGTGTGAGAGGTGAGCAGTGTAGCGGCGGGAGGCCTCAATTGAGCACCGTTTACTTTGATATACTGGCGTATGTCATGAGGTCCCCACGGTGACGTACTGGCGTATGCCATGAAGTCGCTATCCTGATCTATTGCTGTACGTCACGAAGCCGCCGCTGTACTCACCCACGTGTGCTTGCGTGGGTCGAGTCGACCCACGCAACTTCATCGACTGGCACTGAAGAATTAGACACATGTGCAACATATGTGTATCTGTATTTGTAGACGTTTCACCCTCCAGTGACTATCAATACAAGGACATGTGTCTAATTCTTCAACTTTTCGGTATTGTCTACCATTCGTGTATATCGACTGGTCTTACTGTTTTTGGCTTCGATTCTTATCATACTTACTCTTAAAACTGTGTATGGAGTTTGCCTCCACTTCTACATAAAATTTATTCCACTTCTGCTACCAAGATACTGAAAAAGTACTTCCTAATATCCCTGTGCTAATCTGTGTATTTAGATTATCTCTTTATCAAAAACAAAAAGGCACAATACAGTGACAGGAATAATACACAAATAACCCGCACATAGGAGAAGCTTACGACGACGTTTCGGTCCAAGTCGAGCCGAAACGTCGTCTAAGCGGGTTATCTGTGTATCTTTCCATACTCTGGTTACTAATCCTTTCATTTCAAACCATCTGTCCCTCCCAATCTCTCAGTTCCTGTGAGTACCTTATGTATTATAATCTCATTTCCTGCAGTCCTTCTCTCCTCCAGGGTCTTCAGGTTTAATTCCTTTAGTCTCTCCTCATTATGTATGTACCCCAATCAGCTTTAGTGCTAGTCTGGTTGCAAAACTTTGAACCAATTCAAGTTTCTGGACATGCTGTGCATTATATGGGTCCGACGTACGTTGTGTACCATGTCCTAGATAGATTAGTTACTGAGGTTATTCTTAGATTCGTTAACCTCACATAGTTATAACGGTAATGTGTTCGTTCGGTAATTTTTCATTTGTTCGGTGTGATGGTTACTCCCGGATCCCTTTCTTTCGTCTATACTTGTAGCTTCTCTCCTCCAGGTTGTGCTGAAAACCGGCTGAGGGACTGATTACTCGAACTCATTTTCCACCTTTCTCTGTATTGGACTGAAAAAGCCACTGGCTGGCGAAACGTTTCCAGAATAAAGATACCCAAACATTGCATAAGTGTCTCACTTATCATCCCTAGTATTCTCTCTTTACCTCTCGAATTTCACGACTTAACACTTTTTACGCATTGAACTCTAACAGCCACTTGTTGGAGCGCTCCTGTAATTTGTTTAAGTCTCCCTGGAGGCCCTCACTCTGCAGTTTGTATTCTCATTAATTTCTCATCTTCTGCAAACAGAGACATATATCATTAGATCCTATCTTGCAGGTCATTTACATACATTAGAAATAGTCGTGGCCTTAGTACTCATTCTTGAAAGTCCTCATTTTGGCCTGGTTTCCCCTTGCTATCACAGTTATTTACCCTTCAGATATTCTTTTATTCACTGGAGGACTTTTCCTTTTACGCCTACTTGTTCCTGTAGCTAGTGAATCAGTCTCTGGCAGGGATCTTTGTCAAAAGCTTTCATGCAGTCCGGAAAGATGTAGCCCACTTATTTCTGCCCCCTTTTGCTTATGTCAGTGACTGTCGTAGAACTCCAGTAGATTTGTCAGGCAGGATCTCCTGCCTCCATTTCACTGACAAAGCTCCTTACTAGGGGCACCTGTATGTTGGCCAGGATGCACGTCAGTGATATGGGCCTATAGTTCAACGCCTTCTGCCTGTCACCATTCATAAATACAGAGACTACATAACATTAGCTAAGTTCCAGCTATCTGGTAGTTGTCACATCGGTAGTGACATCTTCCAGATCCTTGTGGTGGGCTCACACAGTGTTTTTGTTCCTTCCCTCGGTACCCACTCGAATATGTTGCCAGGTTCAGTTGTTTTTTGTGTACGATACAGGTTTTCCTCCTGCGGATACAAATGGCGTAATGCCGATAATATTGAAAAAAGACGTTGCAGGACAACACGTTGCAGACAATGTTTCAATGATAGAGCTTTATCAAGTCAAGACTTGATGAAGCTCTACACAGTGAAACGTCGCCCTTCCGTCCTGGGTCTTATCATTGGGTTGACGTACTGGAGACTGCCATCAAGTTACTGCGCGAGTGTGGCTTCACTCGTCCAATTTACGATGTGCTCTGAGGCCACTTGTGTTTTTTGTGGTGATTTCCGCGTGTGGAGAGTTGTTACATTCAGTGTCCACGCTATGACACTTCCCCTCCCAGGTGTGTTGCTGTCAATGGCGTCTCTCTCTCTCTCTCTTTCTCCACCACTTCCAGTACACATAGTCACCAGTAGTAACCAATATAGTCACCGTCACGATCCCCATCACTGTTCCAATCACAGCCACAATCCTCGCCATTGTTCCAATCACCGTAACGATCCGTCACTGTCCCAGTCACAATCACGATCCCCGTCACTCTCCCAATTACCCTCACAATAACACAACACCAATGTAGAAAATACACAAAAGGGTAAAACTGGTGCCTCCTGAAGACGCGCTAAGACGGCCACAACGACGACGATGAGAGAGACGCCACGATGTGGGACCCACGACAGTAATCATCAACAACGACAATACAAAATACAACATGGCAAAGGTACCACGACGTCACCTAAATACCTCTACCAACAACCACTGCAACTGCAACGGCTGGAGCGATGACGATGTCGACAGACAAACAGACAAGCAGTCTGACAGACAGGCAAGCAGTCTAACAGACAGGCAAGCAGTCTAACAGACAGACAAGCAGTCTGACAGACAGGCAAGCAGTCTAACAGACAGACAAGCAGTCTGACAGACAGACAAGCAGTCTGACAGACAGACACGCAGTCTGACAGACAGACAAGCAGTCTGACAGACAGACAAGCAGTCTGACAGACAGGCAAGCAGTCTGACAGACAGACAAGCAGTCTGACAGACAGACAAGCAGTCTAACAGACAGGCAAGCAGTCTAACAGACAGACAAGCAGTCTAACAGACAGGCAAGCAGTCTAACAGACAGACAAGCAGTCTAACAGACAGACAAGCAGTCTGACAGACAGGCAAGCAGTCTAACAGACAGACAAGCAAGCAGTCTAACAAGACAGACAAGCAGTCTGACAGACAGACAAGCAGTCTGACAGACAGACACGCAGTCTGACAGACAGACAAGCAGTCTGACAGACAGACAAGCAGTCTGACAGACAGGCAAGCAGTCTGACAGACAAGCAAGCAGTCTGACAGACAGACAAGCAGTCTGACAGACAGGTTGAGTTATAGACATACAGATACAGCCACTACATAACTTCCTACCACAACCACCACTGCCACACCACCTGCACCACCACTGCCAGAACTCCCAGCACCATCACAACCCCCAGCACCACCACCACAACCCCAGCCTCCACCAGCACCGTCCCCAACACCACCACAACCCCAGCCTTCACCATCACTACCCCAGCACCACCACAACCCCAGCCTCCACCAGCACCACCACAATCCCTGCCTCCATCATCACCACCCCCAGCAGCACCACCACAACCCCCGCCTCCATCACCACCACCACAACCCCCGCCTCCACCACTGCCTAAAATGCCTTGGAATTCTTGAATCTTGATTCAGTATTCCTTCTTCCAGATATTGCCGCTGCCGTTCCTGACTGTGGAAGGGGGGGGGGGCTCTCGTCACCGGTGGCAGCTGGCCAACATGTGCCACCTGCCGCTGTCAATGCCACCACAGTGGCGGCAGCGACATAAAAAAGTTACAAAAAAAAAATGTAGTGTGTGTGTACTCTTGGTTGCAGTGGTCGAATCACAGCTCCTGACCCCGCCTCTTCCTGAGTGTGTGTGTGCGACAGTATTATTCTCGCAGTGTTCCATTTAATTCATTATTATTTCATTTTCGTGACCATTGCAACCATCCTCATTCCTCTTCTTGTCTTCCTTATGTTTCTTGCAGTTCATCTTTATCTTGTTGGTCCTGATCGTCTGCTTCCTCTCGTTTTCCCTTAAATATTTCCTTTCATTCAATTATTCTCCACATTACCGCCTCATCCTCTAATTCCCCGTCTACCACCACCACTACCACCACAACTACCATCACCACAACCACCACCACAACAATCGTCGTAACATCCACATTTAACATTCCTGATAGCACTACCACCACCATTACCACCACCACTACTACCACCACCACAACTACCACCACAACTACCACCCCAACTACCACCACCACAACAATCGTCATAACATCCACATTTAACATTCCTGATAGCACTACCACCGCCACTACCACTATCACCACAACAACAACAATAATCGCCATAACATCCATTTTTAACATTCCCAAAAACACTTTTAATTAAATTCTTCTGATAATAACTTTAACATTCATGGTAGTATATTTAATTAACAAGCAACGTAACTAACTGCATATGCTATATTTTAAACATTTAACACCATGTACTGTTTTAAAATTTTAATATTCCTACTAACATATATTTTCCAGTTAAGACATATGTTTGATAATTTTTCTTAAGACATAAGTTTGATAATTTTTCTTAAGACATATGTTTGATCATTTTTCTTAAGACATATGTTTGATAATTTTTCTTAAGACATAAGTTTGATAATTTTTCTTAAGACATATGTTTGATCATTTTCTTAAGACATATGTTTGATAATTTTTGTTAAGACATATGTTTGATAATTTTTCTTAAGACATATGTTTGATAGTTTTCTTAAGACATAAGTTTGATAATTTTTCTTAAGACATATGTTTGATAATTTTTCTTAAGACATATGTTTGATAATTTTTGTTAAGACATATGTTTGATAATTTTTCTTAAGACATATGTTTGATAATTTTTCTTAAGACATATGTTTGATCATTTTTCTTAAGACATATGTTTGATCATTTTTCTTAAGACATATGTTTGATAATTTTTCTTAAGACATATGTTTGATAATTTTTCTTAAGACATATGTTTGATAAATTTTCTTAAGACATATGTTTGATAATTTTTCTTAAGACATATGTTTGATAATTTTTCTTAAGACATATGTTTGATAATTTTTCTTAAGACATATGTTTGATAATTTTTCTTAAGACATATGTTTGATCATTTTTCTTAAGACATATGTTTGATAATTTTTCTCGGGTTAATAAGCTTGACAGCCATTATCTTCCAGTGAGGTCTGTCTCCTGTAGTGTTATTAAAGTAATCACAGATACCCCCCCCTCTCTTCTTCACCCCTTCTTACTCCCCTCCCTCCCCGTCTTCTTCACCCCTTCTTACTCTCCTCCCCCTTTCTTCTTCACCCTTTCTTACTCCCCTCCTCCCCCTGTCTTCTTCACCCCTTCTTACTCCCCTCCTCCTTCTACTCTATACCTCTTCTTTTCTCCTCTCCTCCCCACTTCTACCCTTTACCCCTTCTTTACTCTTCTCCTCCCCACTTCCACCCTTTATCCCTTCTTTACTCTTCTCGCCACTTCCACCCTTTACCCCTTCTTACTACCCTCCTCCCCACTTAGACACTTTATCCCTTCTTTATCCCTCTCCTCTTCATTCTTTGTTCCCTCTTTCCCTTCTCTGTTCCCACGTCTCTCTCTCTCTCTCTCTTCATTTACCAAAGAGTTTTACAAAAACATATATATATAATTTAGTACGCTTATTAAGTGTGACGTGTTTCACACAGGAAAATACAGTGTGTGCAGACTTACAACACTGATGAGCTTGAAGACTGACCTAGCTGCTTCTTCCCACACCTGGTCAACAACTCTGCTTGCAATTATACAAGTTATACATGTTATACAAGTTATACAAGTTATACATGTTATACAAGTTATACAAGTTATACATGTTATACAAGTTATACAAGTTATACATGTTATACAAGTTATACAAGTTATACATGTTATACAAGTTATACATGTTATACAAGTTATACATGTTATACATGTTATACAAGTTATACATGTTATACAAGTTATACAAGTTATACATGTTATACAAGTTATACAAGTTATACATGTTATACAAGTTATACATGTTATACAAGTTATACATGTTATACAAGTTATACAAGTTATACATGTTATACATGATATACAAGTTATACATGTTATACAAGTTATACATGTTATACAAGTTATACATGTTATACATGATATACAAGTTATACAAGTTATACAAGTTATTCATGTTATACAAGTTATACATGTTATACATGATATACAAGTTATACATGATATACAAGTTATACATGACATACATGTTATACATGATATACAAGTTATACATGACATACATGTTATACAAGTTATACATGACATACATGTTATACATGTTATACAAGTTATACATGTTATACAAGTTATACATGTTATACAAGTTATACATGTTATACATGATATACAAGTTTTACATGACATGTTATACATGATATACAAGTTATACATGACATACATGTTATACATGATATACAAGTTATACATGACATGCATGTTATACATGATATACAAGTTATACATGACATACATGTTATACAAGTTATACATGTTATACAGGTTATACATGATATACAAGTTATACATGACATACATGTTATACATGACATACAAGTTATACATGACATACATGTTATACAAGTTATACATGTTATACAAGTTATACATGATATACATGTTATACATGATATACAAGTTATACATGTTATACATGTTATACATGATATACAAGTTATACATGACATACATGTTATACATGATATACAAGTTATACATGTTATACATGATATACAAGTTATACATGTTATACAAGTTATACATGTTATACAAGTTATACATGTTATACATGTTATACATGATATACAAGTTATACATTACATACATGTTATACATGATATACAAGTTATACATGTTATACATGATATACAAGTTTTACATGTTATACAAGTTATACATGATATACATGTTATACATGATATACAAGTTATACATGTTATACACAAGCAACATCAATATCAGATATCTGAACGTGAAATAATATTAAACACTTCGAAGCTAACAACCAAATATGACGTATCTAATAAAGGTTACTTTTTAAGGAGGTTTCTCGGATCAAACATGACCGATTTCGTAGAAAAACGGATCAGAGAAGCGACATGATGATGAATTAGACACTTGTGCAACACCTGAGTATATCGTGGAAACGTCTCGCCAACCAGTGGCTTCCTCAGTCCAATACAGAGAAGAATGGTTGAAGATCAGGATGAGCTGAAGGTAATCAGTCCCTCAACCTGGAGTCGATGTTATCAGTTCATCAATCGTATCAAGACTGACCAATCCGTCAATCTTATCAAGATTTATAACGTAATCACATTGACTCCAGGTTGAGGGACTGATTACGTTAAACTCATCCTGATCTTCAACCATTCTTCTTTGTATTGGACTGAGGAAGCCACTGGTTGGCGAGACGTTTCCACAATATAGACACCCAAGTGTTGCACAAGTGTCTAAATCATCATCATCATCAGCACTTTTCTCCACTCATCTCTCAAGTTCCCCAAGGGTTGCAAGAACCCTTGCGAGTTTTGCGTTTCTCAATGACAATTGATCAAATTCAATAAAAAATTTAAAAGCTAGATAGCAGCACTTCGCTATTAATTCAACACCAAAAATTCCTCCAGTGTTCAACTGGTCATTACCAGCAACAACTTTAATATCTGATTAGAGACTTACACGTCACTGCTGCCAGGCGCATGATACTATTTATGCATCTGGCAACAACACCAATTCGCTGCTGCCACGCGTATGATAGTAATCATGCAGCTGGCAACCACACCACGTCCCACCAATGCGCATATTCAAAATTTACAATGCGCCCCGCGGAACTAGAACGCATCCGTTCTATATTCACTCATTGTCGGCTAATTATACCTAAATATTTCAATATGCATTAACGTAACTAACCTAGAATAACAAATAATATATATATATATATATATATATATATATATATATATATATATATATATATATATATATATATATATATATATATATATATATATATATATATATATATATATATATATATATATATATATATATATAGCGCGATCAGTATAAAACACAAGATCCAGTATAAAACACAAGTTAAGTCTCTGGCAATAACACGTTGTTACTGCCAGACACATGACAATATTCATGTCTGGCAACAACACGTTGTTACTGTCAGACGCATGACAATATTCATGTCTGGCAACAACACGTTGTTACTGTCAGACGCATGACAATATTCATGTATTTGGCAGCAACACACGTCGCTAGTGCCAGACGTATGAATACTCAGATAAACGAAGGATTTTCGTACACCAAATACTCACCATCCTTCAGCAGCGCCAGGGTAAAATGTTCTAGAAGTTCTCAATGATGAAGATCACTATACCTGGTGACAAAGTACAACTGGAGGTTTGGTACTTGGGTGTGGCTTGTGGTTGTAATAGCAATGGTGACAGTGGTGGTGATAGTGGTAAAACAGAGGTGATGGTTGTGGTGGTATATGATAATGGTGCTGGTGATTGTAGTAATGATGATAGTAGTGTTTACGGTGGCGGTAACCATGGTTGTAGTGATGGTGGTACTGGTTGTAGTGATGGTGGTACTGGTTGTAGTGATGGTGGTACTGGTTGTAGTGATGGTGGTACTGGTTGTAGTGATGGTGGTACTGGTTGTAGTGATGGTGGTACTGGTTGTAGTGATGGTGGTACTGGTTGAAGTGATGGTGGTACTGGTTGTAGTGATGGTGGTACTGGTTGTAGTGATGGTGGTACTGGTTGTAGTGATGGTGGTACTGGTTGAAGTGATGGTGGTACTGGTTGTAGTGATGGTGGTACTGGTTGAAGTGATGGTGGTACTGGTTGTAGTGATGGTGGTACTGGTTGTAGTGATGGTGGTACTGGTTGTAGTGATGGTGGTACTGGTTGTAGTGATGGTGGTACTGGTTGTAGTGATGGTGGTACTGGTTGTAGTGATGGTGGTACTGGTTGAAGTGATGGTGGTACTGGTTGTAGTGATGGTGGTACTGGTTGAAGTGATGGTGGTACTGGTTGTAGTGATGGTGGTACTGGTTGTAGTGATGGTGGTACTGGTTGTAGTGATGGTGGTACTGGTTGTAGTGATGGTGGTACTGGTTGTAGTGATGGTGGTACTGGTTGTAGTGATGGTGGTACTGGTTGAAGTGGCGGGTGGTGAAAATTCTAGAGGGGAAATATTGCACTCGCAATCTTTTCCTCTCTTCTCCTCAGGGCGTTGTATGACCCCTACGAGCTTAGTGCTTCTCCGTGAACGTAATAATAATTTCCCCTTTTTACAGACAAAATCCGCGTCCCTTGAGGTTCCTGGTGGGCGCCATTGTTGCCTTGTTTACGTCTGCTCATTATTCACGCCCAATATAGCCGTCAGCGCCGTCACCCTCCATCTCTATAACTCATACTTAACCACACCCAAAAAACTTCTGTTCTGGGTCTGGAAGAGGCAGATGGAGGAAGGGGAAGAATTTAAAGAAGGAATAAGAGGTAAACAGGAAGAGAAAGAGGACAAGGTTTCGATTCCTTAAAAAATTGAGCTAAGGCAAACTCTTATAAATAATAATAATAATAATAATAATAATAATAATAATAATAATAATAATAATAATGATAATAATAATAATAATAATAATAATAATAATAATAATAATAATAATAATAATTATTATTATTAATAATAATATTATTATTATTATTATTATTATTATTATTATTATTATTCGTGTTAATATCGTTATAAGCAGTAAATTTGTAAATTAAAAAAATCGCAAATAATTAAATTTTACGATAAAAATAATTCGCAAGGAAAACAAAAATGGTGATAATAATATTATTATTATTTAACGAGTATATATGACTAACAGAGAGAAACACTCATTTAAAACAAACACAAAGTGATTAGGTCACTAAACTCTTATCTACTCTTTATTACACCAACCCTTTCCCTCTCCCATTCTTGACATCTATATGGCCTAAAAAAAAGTTTGAGGAACTAGTCGTTAGGGTCTAGTCACTGCTGGACCCTGGTGGCCTGACTCAATTAGTCACTCCGTAATACTACTCAAAACTTTCAAAAAACTTTCCACTCTCCAGTATGACATTACCTCCAGGAATTACAACAAAATTGAGTTTGTGTGACCTGAGTGAAGCTTCGTGCGCAGCTAGTGGCAAGGAGTGGTGGAGGCTTGATCCTTCGTCAGTGTAAGTTATTCACTGCTAGGAGTGCTGGAGGCTTGATCCTTCGTCAGTGTAAGTTATTCACTGATAGGAGTGCTGGAGGCTTGATCCTTCGTCAGTGGAAGTTATTCACTGCTAGGAGTGCTGGAGGCTTGATCCTTCGTCAGTGGAAGTTATTCACTGCTAGGAGTGCTGGAGGCTTGATCCTTCGTCAGTGTAAGTTATTCACTGCTAGGAGTGGTGGAGGCTTGATCCTTCGTCAGTGTAAGTCATTCACTGCTCGGAGTGCTGGAGGTTTGATCCTCCGTCAGTGGAAGTCATTCACTGCTAGGAGTGCTGGAGGCTTGAACCTCCGTCAGTGGAAGTCATTCACTGCTAGGAGTGGTGGAGGCTTGAACCTCCGTCAGTGGAAGTCATTCACTGCTAGGAGTGGTGGAGGCTTGATCCTCCGTCAGTGGAAGTCATTCACTGCTAGGAGTGGTGGAGGCTTGAACCTCCGTCAGTGGAAGTCATTCACTGCTAGGAGTGGTGGAGGCTTGAACCTCCGTCAGTGGAAGTCATTCACTGCTAGGAGTGCTGGATGCTTGATCCTTCGTCAGTGGAAGTCATTCACTGCTAGGAGTGCTGGAGGCTTGATCCTCCGTCAGTGGAAGTCATTCACTGCTAGGAGTGCTGGAGGCTTGAACCTCCGTCAGTGGAAGTCATTCACTGCTAGGAGTGCTGGAGGCTTGATCCTCCGTCAGTGGAAGTCATTCACTGCTAGGAGTGGTGGAGGCTTGAACCTCCGACAGTGGAAGTCATTCACTGCTAGGAGTGCTGGAGGCTTGAACCTCCGACAGTGGAAGTCATTCACTGCTAGGAGTGGTGGAGGCTTGATCCTCCGTCAGTGGAAGTCATTCACTGCTAGGAGTGCTGGAGGCTTGAACCTCCGTCAGTGGAAGTCATTCACTGCTAGGAGTGCTGGAGGCTTGATCCTCCGTCAGTGGAAGTCATTCACTGCTAGGAGTGCTGGAGGCTTGAACCTCCGTCAGTGGAAGTCATTCACTGCTAGGAGTGCTGGAGGCTTGAACCTCCGTCAGTGTAAGTCATTCACTGCTAGGAGTGCTACAGGCTTGAACCTCCGTCAGTGTAAGTCATTCACTGCTAGGAGTGCTGGAAGCTTGAACCTCCGTCAGTGGAAGTCATTCACTGCTAGGAGTGCTACAGGCTTGAACCTCCGTCAGTATAAGTCATTCACTGCTAGGAGTGCTGGAAGCTTGAACCTCCGTCAATATAAGTCATTTACGTCTAGGGGTGCTGCAGGCTCGATCCTCAATATTTTAGGTTATATTAAAGTATCTTGACTGGTGGTGATAAAGTTACATGTAGCCTAAATGACCCCAGTGTAGTGGAGTGTAGTGGATAAGCTTTAAACCTCATTAACTACCCTAACCAAGGTGAGAGAGAGAGAGAAAGATGAGATGGGAAGTGGATGTGGTGAGATGGGGAAAGGGGATAAGAAAGTGATGGGAAAAGGGACGGAGAGAGAGAGAGAGAGAGAGAGAGAGAGAGAGAGAGAGAGAGAGAGAGAGAGAGAGAGATATCATGTTAGTGTTGCCTCTTCTGAATTCTTCCACATTGAGAAATAAAAATATTACAAAGACTTGTGAATCTTTGTGACCACTGAGCCTTGAGGTTGAGCCCCTACCCCCCTCACTTCACCTGTTAACACCATCACTAAACCAGGGAACGAGTGGGGTTTGAACCTATGGCGAGTGAGTCGTAAAACTTCAGGCTCACTGCCTCTACACCCTCACCACCTCTACAACCTCACCACCTCTACAACCTCACTACCTCTGCAACCTCACCACCTCAATATCCTCACCACCTCAACAACCTCACTACCTCAACACATCACCTTCATGACTTCAACACCTTCACCACCTCAACCTTTTATCACCTCAATACCAACCCCTCCCCCCCATCCCCTCGGCCAACTCTCTCTACCACTCCATCAACCTCCTTCACACCTCGCCCTCACCCCATCAACCATCTGCACACCTTTTCCCCAACCATATCCCCATCACCTCAACCATATTTACACCTCGCCACCTCCAAATTCACTCATTAATTTCTCCTGTGTATGGGATAAACTATCCTGAAAGTTGTCGTAGCTACTGAACCCTTAATAGAATTATTGACGATATCCTCATTGCCCCACTGAAGTATCTCAGCTCAGGCTGATACTACTGAAGTCTCTCAGCTCAGGCTGATACTACTGAAGTCTCTTAGCTGAGGCTGACACTACTGAAGTCTCTCAGCTCAGGCTGATACTACTGAAGTCTCTCAGCTCAGGCTGACACTACTGAAGTCTCCCACACAACTATCATCACTCACCACTACAACCAACATCACTCTTAAACATGTTTCACCACTCCACACATGTCATGTCGAGAGATCCGTTAAAGAGTGCCTATGTGTGCGCGCGTGCGTGCGTGCGTGTGTGTGTGTGTGTGTGTGTGTGTGTGTGTGTGTGTGTGTGCGCGTGTGCGCGCGCGTCGTTTGTTTAGTGCGAGTAATGTGGAAAGGCGAATGGGTGTAATCTACTTTGCCACACCTGCACGGCCACACCTGCACGGCCACACCTGCACATCCACACTCTTTTCTAGCGTCACTCGGCAGCAGTTAGCATTCCCTCTACGGACGGGGGTCGACCTTGGGCACTTACTATCTGCTGCAATCACCAGAGCAGGTGAGCCTGCCAGACGCCCCAGGCACGAGCAAGGAGTGGAAAAGCGAGTCGTTGCCAGATAGATACTAGTGATGCCAGAATGCAGACAGGTGAGGTACTGAAGCTAAGATACAAGACAGGTAAGGTACTGAAACTAAGATACAAGACAGGTGAGGTACTGGAACTAAGATACAAGACAGGTGAAGTACTGGAACTAAGATACAAGACAGATGAGGTACTGGAACTAAGATATAAGACATGTGAGGTACTGGAACTTAAAATACAAGACAGGTGAGGTACTGGAACTTAAAATACAAGAGAGGTGAGGTACTGGAACTTAAGATACAAGACAGGTAAGGTATTGGAAATAAGATACAAGACAGGTGAAGTACTGGAACTAAGATACAAGACAGATGAGGTACTGGAACTAAGCTATAAGACATGTGAAGTACTGGAACTTAAAATACAAGACAGGTGAGGTACTGGAACTTAAAATACAAGAGAGGTGAGGTACTGGAACTTAAGATACAAGACAGGTGAGGTACTGGAACTTAAAATACAAGACAGGTGAGGTACTGGAACTTAGACGCAAGAGAGGCAGGTGAGATACGGGGAAGGTAAGCTAGACTGCAGTCATCAGCCACAAGGATGAACGTCTCTGGTTTACGCCATGGCTGAGCAGGTATCGCCCTTCTTGCCCTTATCGTGTACTTACCTGTGGGAACCTGTTTCGTGCACACCTGATCTGCTAATGAGCCGCCCGCCCAAACTACAAGAATGGTCCAACAAGTGGCTGCTAGAGATCAACCACAATAAGTGAAAAGCGATACAAACGGAAGACGGAAAAACGCCAGAGTCTACAGCATATTAACAGGAAGAGAAACACTTCCAGTCATCGGGCAGTGAAAAAGCATCCTGGTGTACTCACCTATTTGTGGTTGAAGGTGTCGATTCACAGCTCCTGGCTCCGCCTCTTCGGTGGTCGCTAAAAGGTCCTCTCTCTCTCTGCTCCAGGAGCTTTATCGTACCTCTTCTTAAGCTATGTATGGATCCTGCCTCCACTACATCACTCTCTAGTCCAGACTGTGTACACATCCCTCCTAACCTATTCTGAAAATCTCACAATTTGCTGAAGGAGGATCGTGCTAGGAAAATTATTGTGACTTAGAAACTACTTGTGTTAGTTATCACCTTGAAGCAGTGACTAGTGTAACATCACTGTATTAGCCTGAACCTTGAAGCAGTGACTAGTGTAACATCACTGTATTAGCCTGAACCTTGAAGCAGTGACTAGTGTAACATCACTGTATTAGCCTGAACCTTCAAGCAGTGACTAGTGCGGCACTAGCGAGCCTCTTAACCTAGACTCTCAAGCAGTGATTAGTTGCATAAATATCTTAGCTCAAACCCCTCATGCAGTGACTAGTGTGACACCAGCGTGTTGAAGACAAGTGTGACAAAAGTGTGTGGAAGACAAGTGTGACACCAGCGTGTGGAGACAAGTGTGACACCAGCGTGTGGAGACAAGTGTGACACCAGCGTGTGAAGACAAGTGTGACACCAGTGTTAGAGTCCTCACCCACAAGACAATCTCTCCCACAGCAGGTTCTGGGTAACTGGGCCAAGGTGTGTTACAAACTGGTTCGTCATTGTCTTATCTGGCGCGGGGCTCATTATAATCAAATACAAAATATGGGACACACTGCTAATTGAGTTTTGAATTTCACTCTCACTGATACGATCGACACTCTTTGTGCAGATCCTGCTGAACAACTGTGATTGCAGGTGGGTCGACACCAAGGCTGCAGGTGGGTCGACACCAAGGCTGCAGGTAGGTCGACACCAAGGCTGCAGGTGGGTCGACACTAAGGCTGCAGGTGGGTTGATACCAAGGCTGCAGGTGAGTCGACACCAAGGCTGCAGGTGGGTCGACACCAAGGCTGCAGGTAGGTCGACACCAAGGCTGCAGGTGGGTCGACACTAAGGCTGCAGGTGGGTTGATACCAAGGCTGCAGGTGAGTCGACACCAAGGCTGCAGGTGGGTCGACACCAAGGCTGCAGGTAGGTCGACACCAAGGCTGCAGGTAGGTCGACACCAAGGCTGCAGGTGGGTTGATACCAAGGCTGCAGGTGGGTCGACACCAAGGCTGCAGGTGGGTTGATACCAAGACTGCAGGTGGGTTGATACCAAGGCTGCAGGTGAGTCGACACCAAGGCTGCACGTGGGTTGATACCAAGGCTGCACGTGGGTTGATACCAAGGCCGCAGGTGGGTCGACACCAAGGCTGCAGGTGGGTTGATACAAAGGCTGCAGGTGGGTCGACACTAAGGCTGCAGGTGGGTTGATACCAAGGCTGCAGGAGGGTCAACATCAAGGCTGCAGGAGGGTCAACATCAAGGCTGCAGGAGGGTCAACATCAAGGCTGCAGGAGGGTCAACATCAAGGCTGCAGGAGGGTCAACATCAAGGCTGCAGGAGGGTCAACATCAAGGCTGCAGGAGGTCAACATCAAGGCTGCAGGAGGGTCAACATCAAGGCTGCAGGAGGGTCAACATCAAGGCTGCAGGAGGGTCAACATCAAGGCTGCAGGAGGGTCAACATCAAGGCTGCAGGAGGGTCAACATCAAGGCTGTCTCGCTGACGTGAAGAGGATGAGAATAGGAAGAACAAGTGGAGAAAAAGATGAGGACAAGATAATGAGGAAGAAAAGGAGAAGAATGGGAAGACGAGAAGGACAAAAAGGAAAATAAGAAAATAGGAGAAAAATAGTAAAAAAAAAAGTAGGGCAAGACAAAAATATGCCCATTAACCAGCCTACACCCACGCCCATACCTGTAGTACCATTATAACAACTAACACCTCTACTACCACAACCACCCCTATCACAACTACCACTATCACAACTACCACTATCACAACTACCGCTATCACAACTACCACTATCACAACTACCACTATCACAACTACCACTATCACAACTACCACTATCACAACTACCACTATCACAACTACCACTATCACAACTACCACTATCACAACTACCACTATCACAACTACCACTATCACAACTACCACTATCACAACTACCACTATCACAACTACCACTATCACAACTACCACCACTACCACACTAACATCTGTGACGTCACAACCTCTCCGCCAAGAAGAAAAATGGCAGCTTTTAAGGTAACAACTTGTCATAAATCCTCCTCTCCCCTCCTGGAGAAGGGGGGAGCAGGAGGGGCGCCGCCCCCCTCATTCACTACCGCCCACTTCCACCAACCCATTTAGTCAATTTTCCACCCCGTCCCCCCGCCTCTCTCTTTCTCTCCACCCAGCTCTTGTCTCTAAAACCAATGCTCCTCCAGATGTCCCACAACTATACCAGAAGGTGTTCCATAACTGTACCAGAAGGTGTTCCATAACTGTACCAGAAGGTGTTCCATAACTGTACCAGAAGGTGTTCCATAACTGTACCAGGTGTTCCATAATATACCAGGTGTTCCATAACTGCACCAGAAGGTGTTCCATAACTATACCAGAAGGTGTTCCATAACTGTACCAGAAGGTGTTCCATAACTGTACCAGAAGGTGTTCTATAACTATACCAGGTGTTCCATAATATACCAGGTGTTCCATAACTGCACCAGAAGGTGTTCCATAACTATACCAGAAGGTGTTCCATAACTGTACCAGAAGGTGTTCTATAACTATACCAGGTGTTCCATAACTATACCAGAAGGTGTTCCATAACTGCACCAGAAGGTGTTCCATAACTATACCAGGTGTTCTATAACTATACCAGGTGTTCCATAACTGTACCAGAAGGTGTTCCATAACCATATGTGCAGGTGGTGCAGAACCATACTTGCAGGTGGTGCAGAACCATACTTGCAGGTGGTGCAGAACCATACTTGCAGGTGGTGCAGAACCATACTTGCAGGTGGTGCAGAACCATACGTGCAGGTGGTGCAGAGCCATACTTGCAGGTGGTGCAGAACCATACTTGCAGGTGGTGCAGAACCATACTTGCAGGTGGTGCAGAACCATACTTGCAGGCGGTGCAGAACCATACGTGCAGGTGGTGCAGAACCATACGTGCAGGTGGTGCAGAACCATACTTGCAGGTGGTGCAGAACCATACGTGCAGGTGGTGCAGAACCATACGTGCAGGTGGTGCAGAACCATACTTGCAGGTGGTGCAGAACCATACGTGCAGGTGGTGCAGAACCATACTTGCAGGTGGTGCAGAACCATACGTGCAGGTGGTGCAGAACCATACGTGCAGGTGGTGCAGAACCATACGTGCAGGTGGTGCAGAACCATACGTGCAGGTTGTGCAGAACCATACTTGCAGGTGGTGCAGAACCATACGTGCAGGTGGTGCAGAACCATACGTGCAGGTGGGGCAGAACCATACTTGCAGGTGGTGCAGAACCATACTTGCAGGTGGTGCAGAACCATACTTGCAGGTGGTGCAGAACCATACGTGCAGGTGGGGCAGAACCATACGTGCAGGTGGGGCAGAACCATACGTGCAGGTGGTGCAGAACCATACTTGCAGGTGGTGCAGAACCATACTTGCAGGTGGTGCAGAACCATACGTGCAGGTGGTGCAGAACCATACTTGCAGGTGGTGCAGAACCATACGTGCAGGTGGTGCAGAACCATACGTGCAGGTGGTGCAGAACCATACTTGCAGGTGGTGCAGAACCATACGTGCAGGTGGGGCAGAACCATACTTGCAGGTGGTGCAGAACCATACTTGCAGGTGGTGCAGAAACATACTTGCAGGTGGTGCAGAACCATACGTGCAGGTGGTGCAGAACCATACTTGCAGGTGGTGCAGAACCATACTTGCAGGTGGTGCAGAACCATACTTGCAGGTGGTGCAGAACTATACGTGCAGGTGGTGCATAACCATACTTGCAGGTGGTGCAGAACCATACGTGCAGGTGGTGCAGAAATGAATGCTATGAAACGGTAGCGACAACTAGTGGGGTATGCTATAACGAACGGTTTATATAACGAATACTGACATAACGAACGATTTTTCCCTATAAAACTGAGAACATTAAGAAGTTCAAACAGATCCTACAGAGGAACTGCCTGTAGGAGAGTCACCAAAGAGGACTAGGAAGGATGACTCCGCTCCTTCCACCTCTTCCCAGTACTTCCCTCCTCTGCTTCCTGTCCTGGATGCTGAACACTATAAATACTGTAGGATAAACTACAGTATTTTTTATTATTTTTTCTACTGATTTATTATTTTTATTAAAAGTATTAATGATTTTCTTTATTCCAGGAATTTAAATACACATTTATGCACTTTTTTGTTTTTACAATTTTATATTATATTCCTCATTGTTAAGTTGTTATATCTGGGGCCTGGAACAGATTACCCCTATAACGAACGAACGCTATAAGGAACGAGGTTCTAGAAGCAATTAGATTCGTTATAACATACCCCAGGAGGTTAGTTATTACGTAAGTAAACAATACACACATATAATAATAATATTAATAATAATAATAATCATTATTTCTACAAGTACATGGTACAACTTATACAGACCATAGCTGACATCAGTGACATACTATATAGAAAGTCTCTGGTTATGCTGAGCATTTCAGGTAAATTAGTTTAATTTTGTCTCCAGGATGCGACCCACACCAGTCGGCTTACACCCAGGTACCTATTTACGGCTAGGTGGATAGGGACAGCAGGTATCTAAAGGAAACACACCCTGCGTCCACCCGTACCGGGGGTCGAACCACCGACCTCAGTTTGTGGGCTGAGTGCGCTAGCTACCGTGCTACGGGACACCTGAGGTGTATGTGCGTGTGTACACACTCACACACACTCAACAAGCTCCTGCACCTTTATCTCTTCTCCCAACATACTTACAGACCTCTGTTCTACTTCCCAACATACTCCCAGATCTTCAGTCTTCCTACCAACATTCTCACTAGACCCTCATTCTTCCTACCAACATTCTCACTAGACTCTCATTCTTCCTACCAACATTCTCACTAGACCCTCATTCTTCCTACCAACATTCTCACTAGACCCTCATTCTTCCTACCAACATTCTCACTAGACCCTCATTCTTCCTACCAACATTCTCACTAGACCCTCATTCTTCCTACCAACATTCTCACTAGACTCTCATTCTTCCTACCAACATTCTCACTAGACCCTCATTCTTCCTACCAACATTCTCACTAGACCCTCATTCTTCCTACCAACATTCTCACTAGACCCTCATTCTTCCTACCAACATTCTCACTAGACTCTCATTCTTCCTACCAACATTCTCACTAGACCCTCATTCTTCCTACCAACATTCTCACTAGACCCTCATTCTTCCTACCAACATTCTCACTAGACCCTCATTCTTCCTACCAACATACTGGGCCATCTTGCTACATACAGAATTATTCCCCCCCTCCACCCTTCTTCTCCATACTCATAGATCAGACATTTCACCCTTTTCTTCCTCCCTACATACAGACCACATCTCCCTTCTTATTCCGTCTTCTTCCTTCCGCTACATCTTATTTCCTTCAGACTTCTCACCACCATTCCTGCACTTCCAGCACATTAAATATGTTCATAACTCACCGTGACTGCTAACTTCCTCACCAGCTCACCCTTCACCCATCACTTACCTGAAAGAGAAACATACATCAAAGTTAGTTTATAACATACATCAAAGTCAGTTTATAACATACATCAAAGTTAGTTTATAACATACATCAAAGTCAGTTTATAACATACATCAAAGTCAGTTTATAACATACTTAAAGTTAGTTATAAATACATCAGAGTTTATAACATACATCAAAGTCAGTTTATAACATACATCAAAGTTAGTTTATAACATACATCAAAGTTAGTTTATAACATACATCAAAGTTAGTTTATAACATACATCAAAGTTAGTTTATAACATACATCAAAGTTAGTTTATAACATACATCAAAGTTAGTTTATAACATACATCAAAGTTAGTTTACAACATACATCAAAGTTAGTTTATATATCATACAGCAACCATCAATGTTTACTCTTTTTACCTTATTCCTAGTATAGATATATCCTTTATAATATAATAACATATATATCCTAGAATGTAAAATATTAAAGTATAAAAAGGACCCCAGTGGAAATAAGTCACTCTGTCTGACTTTTTTGGGTTATCCTGGGTTCTCTACACATATGCTGCTATGTATGATAATCTATGTAACTGTATTTGTGTATACCTGAATAAACTTACTTACTAATGTCAAAATTTGAAACATACAGTACGATCAAAGTTTAAAATACACATCAGGTTAAAATTTAAAGCCTTTTAAAGAGGGCTCCTTGCCTGATCGTTAATTAACTTTACTCTTTTAAAAGTCTCAATAACATCTCACTTTCTGCAATTTCTAACGCAAAACAGATTTAGTACTTTGAGATTTTCTTCTTAGCGTTCATTTTCTCTTGAGAGTTCTATCGCTGTCACCTTTATCCGCACTCTGTGCCTAAGGCTTCTACGTGTATAGTACGCACTATGCAGTACGAACAACATAGAGAATTAGACACATGTGCAACATCTGGGAATCTTTAATTTGTAGACGTTACGCCATCCAGCCATCAATACAAGGACATAAATATGAAGACTGCAGAAGCATATACAAAAGACGAGGTAATCAGTCCCTGAGTCCAGGAGTAGGCGATGAACGCCGTAGCCTTGAAGAATCTGAAGAACGCTAAGGCTTAGTGTACAGATGTCCTGACATTAGTGTTCTAAGCCTTAGATCACCGGTATTAGGATGTAAGTTGAGTACATATACAATCACCGATATCAGGATGTTGGTTGAGTACATATACAATCACCGATATCAGGATGTTGGTTGAGTACATATACAATCACCGATATCAGGATGTTGGTTGAGTACATATACAATCACCGATATCAGGATGTTGGTTGAGTACATATACAATCACCGATATCAGGATGTTGGTTGAGTACATATACAATCACCGATATCAGGATGTTGGTTGAGTACATATACAATCACCGATATCAGGATGTTGGTTGAGTACATATACAATCACCGATATCAGGATGTTGGTTGAGTACATATACAATCACCGATATCAGGATGTTGGTTGAGTACATATACAATCACAATTAGTTGGTCCCTTTTAAGACTCGTGTTGCGCAGGTTAGTGTACATAACATTAAATTGAAGCAACGATCGTAAGAAAACTTCCTCCTCCCCAGGGAGGTTAGTTAACCCTTGTGTGAGGCATCTGACTTGATCATTATATACTTCCTCTCACTGGTATGACCTCCCTCTCTCTCTCGCTCACTCTTCTGATCGATTTTTCACACTTACCCTCTCTCTCACTCACTACTCTGACCTCCCTCTCACATTTACTCCCTCCCTCTTTCTCACTGCTCTGACCTCCCTCTCACATTTACTCCCTCTCTCTCACTGCTCTGACCTCCCTCTCACATTTACTCCCTCTCTCTCACTGCTCTGACCTCCCTCTCACATTTACTCCCTCTCTCTCACTGCTCTGACCTCTCATACTTCCCCTCACACTCTCTCCCCTCACGTTACCCAAAACTCATGACCCAAAATCCATTATTTTTGCCTGGCTCTGTGATGATATCTCCCTAAATTCCATTTCCTCTGCATGTGGTTACAGACCATCCTGAGAGATGGTAATTCCCAAGTAACAGTAACTCCAGGTCCGCTGGAAGGAAACATTTGAAGTTCCCGTAGTTAATAAACTCACAGTGGAATATTTAATGAAGTATTACAGCTCAGGACATGTACCATACATGTCCTATGACACTGAACAGAGGTGGGAAATGCAGCTGATTTTTATTCCCACTGTGTAACTATCATACAGTGCAGGGTAGCAGCACACTGCGGGTGTACCCACCCTGTAACTATCATACAGTGCAGGGTAGCAGCACACTGCGGGTGTACCCACTCTGTAACTATCATACAGTGCAGGGTAGCAGCACGCTGCGGTTGTACCCACCGTTTAACTATCATACAGTGCAGGGTAGCAGCACACTGCGGCTGTACCCACCCTGTAACTATTATACAGTGCAGGGTAGCAGGACACCGCGGGTGTACCCACCCTGTAACTATCATACAGTGCAGGATAGCAGCACGCTGCGGTTGTACCCACCGCGTAACTATCATACAGTGCAGGGTAGCAGCACACTGCGGTTGTACCCACCCTGTAACTATTATACAGTGCAGGGTAGCAGCACGCTGCGGTTGTACCCACCCTGTAACTATTATACAGTGCAGGGTAGCAGCACACTGGTAAAATAATTCAGTGCATAACCTACCAGGGTTCGATTCCCAGGTCTGGTGAAACGTGTTGGCAAGTCTCCTTACACCTGCTGCCTTAGTCACCTAGCAGTAAAATGTGTGTTTGAGAGAGAGAGATAGATAGATAGATAAGAGAGAGAGAGAGAGAGAGAGAGAGAGAGAGAGAGAGAGAGAGAGAGAGAGAGAGAGAGAGAGAGACAGACAGACAGACAGACAGACAGACAGACGGAAGAAGGAAAGAAGGGAGGGTCCAGATGGCAGGTGTTCACCTGGGTCAGATTGGTGTAATCACAGGTGGCGGGAGGTACGACCAGCCTCTCATAGATATCAGTAATGGTGAGTTATATATATATATATATATATATATATATATATATATATATATATATATATATATATATATATATATATATATATATCCATCACCACCATAGCTACAACTATAGCCATTATTACCACCATTACTACAGCCACTAATTACCATCAAGATCATCACAACTACTACTACCATAGCTACTAAAACTACAACTATTATTACCTACACACACTACAATTACTACTACTATCACTACTACCACAGATGAAACCACTATTACCTCTACCACAACCACAACTGCTGGTGGTAGTTACTATTACGAAAACAACTGCTATACAACAAAATAAACAACGAAAAAAAATTCCTCGACATGAATGCCTGAAGAAATAACAATATTACCTCAGGTCAGTACAAGACTCATTAATTATCTGTACTAGTTTCCACTACTGACCTGATGGTGGTGGTGGTAGTGGTGGTTGGTGGTGGTGATGATAGTGGTGGTGGTAGTGGTGGTGGTGGTGGTAGTGGTGGTGGTGGTTGGTAGTTGTGGTGGTGGTGGTGGTGATGGTAGTGGTGGTGGTGGCGGTTGGTGGTGGTGATGGTTGGTGGTGGTGGTGGTGATGGTTGGTGGTGGTGGAGGCGGTTGGTGGTGGTTGGTGGTTGGTAGTGGTGGTGGTTGGTGGTAGTGGTGGTGATGGTAGTGGTGTTGGTGGAAGTGATAATGGTGGTATTAGCAGTGATGGTGGTAGTAAGGGTTGCGTTATTTGTGGTGGTGGTAGTGGTAACAGTATTTGCAGTGTTAGTCATAGTGGTGGTAGTAGAGGTGCTGTTAGTAGTACACTAGTTAGGTCAGTAACACATTCCCCCGGTGCTCTGCTTCGCTCTCTCAAGGGAGCGCCTTGATGCTCCTCAAGAGTTCTTCATCCAAACAAGCGGAGCTGCCCTTCCTTCCGCGAATCAAACCTAAGTATCTCCTACTCTCCAAACTCTGTATGACACCCAACCCACCACACTATGAAGAACTCGCTTGCAGTTATAATAATATAATCTTCTATCGTAAATTTATCTCCCCTAACCACCCCCCCTGTTTGGCATGCCACTACCCCTGTCCCCTGCCCACTATCCCCTGTCACTGAGCCTATTACAGCCTGGTCAATGCACCACGGCGCACGGGACGCTCAAAAATGTATACGAATTAAATCAGCAACATAGAATTTCTCTCATATGTCATCGTCGGCCCCACCAGGCGGTAAACAAGGGCCGCTCTCTCTCCACTTTTACCACACTAATTATATCCTTTATGCAGCTTTGTTTATATATATATATATATATATATATATATATATATATATATATATATATATATATATATCCTTTAATGTGATGTTTCAACTTATGCTTTTGTGTTCATTGTCTCTACTTTTCATTATTTATATATTTTTACTTCGCAGCGGACAGTGTTTCTGTTGTGCGTGTGGTTGTGTGTGTGTGTGTGTGTGTGTGTGTGTGTGTGTGTGTGTGTGTGTGTGTGTGTGTGTGTGTGTGTGTGTGTGTGTGTGGTGTGTGTGTGTGTGTGGGTGTGTGTGTGTGTGTGTGTGTGTGTGTGTACTCACCTAGTTGTACTCACCTAGTTGTGGTTGCAGGGGTCGATACATAGCTCCTGGCCCCGCCTCTTCACTGGCCGCTACTGGGTCACTCTCCCTGCGCCATGAGCTTTATCATACCTCTTCTTAAAGCTGTGTATGGAACCTGCCTCCACTACATCGCTTCCCAAGCTATTCCACTTCCCGACTACTCTGTGACTGAAGAAATACTTCCTAACATCCCTGTGATTCATCTGAGTCTTCAACTTCCAACTGTGTCCCCTTGTTGCTGTGTCCCATCTTTGGAACATTCTGTCTCTATCAACCTTGTCAATTCCTCTCAGTATCTTATATGTCGTTATCATGTCCCCCCTATCTCTCCTGTCCTCCAGTGTCGTCAGGTCGATTTCCCTTAACCTCTCCTCGTAGGACATACCCCTTAGCTCCGGGACTAGTCTTGTTGCAAACCTTTGCACTTTCTCTAGTTTCTTTACGTGCTTGGATAAATGTGGGTTCCAAACTGGTGCTGCATACTCCAATATGAGCCTAACGTACACAGTGTACAGGGTCCTGAACGATTCTTTATTAAGATGTCGGAATGCTGTTCTTAGGTTTGCTAGGCGTCCGTATGCTGCAGCAGTTATTTGGTTGATGTGCGCCTCAGGAGATGTGCCTGGTGTTATACTCACCCCAAGATCTTTTTCCTTGATTGAAGTTTGTAGTCTCTGGCCCCCTAGACTGTACTCCGTCTGCGGTCTTCTTTGCCCTTCCCCAATCTTCATGACTTTGCACTTGGTTGGGTTGAACTCCAGGAGCCAATTGCTGGACCAGGCTTGCAGCCTGTCCAGATCCCTTTGTAGTTCTGCCTGGTCCTCTTCCGATTGAATTCTTCTCATCAACTTCACATCATCTGCAAACAGGGACACTTCGGAGTCTATTCCTTCCGTCATGTCGTTCACAAATACCAGAAACAGCACCGGTCCTAGGACTGATCCCTGTGGAACCCCACTCGTCACCGGCGCCCACTCTGACACCTCGCCACGAACCATGACTCGCTGCTGTCTTCCTGACAGGTGTGTGTGTGTGTGTGTGTGTGTGTGTGTGTGTGTGTGTGTGTGTGTGACACACAAAAAAGTAATGAGAATTTTCAGAAGTATTGAAAAGTGGAGGCCAGATTAGAAGGAGATGACATGGATGAAATTAATATTTTTAAGATATTTCTCAGAAGATGAATTTAGCTTTTTAGCAGATGGGGTGTGTAAAAGATGAGGACAAAAATTACAGAATGAATGAAAGAAGGATGCATGAATGTTGAAGAATGTTGGAAAGAAGATATGTTTTGCAACAATTGCAAAAGGGAAGTAGAAAGGAATAGAGTAGTGCCGACGTCTATATGATTTTTGACTATTGCAGTAGTGTTGACTATCACGGTTCAATACTTATAATAATAATAATAATCTTTATTTCTACAAGTACATGTACAAGGTATACAGGCCTAGCTGACATCAATGACATACCCAGGTACCTATTTTACTGCTAGGTGAACATGGACAGCAGGTGTCTTAAGGAAACACGTCCTAATGTGTCCAGCCGTTACCGGGGATCGAACCCCAGACCTTAATGTGTGAGTTGAGAGATCTTCCAATCGACCTACGGGACACCTTATAATACACAGCCGTGGTACAGAAACGGGAATGCATTCTCTTCAACCGGAGTTCGAATCCACGTTCATTGTTTTACACAATCAGTTTTTTTTAATCGAATTATACGATATTTGTCTTCTAATGAACGTCTGTAATCTCCGCTTCCAAACCTGGAATTATTTGTTTTGTTTTATTAGGTTTAAATCCTTTGAGGATTAAAACAAACACCCCTTCCAAGTGTATGTACACTGTTGTTCTCAGTGTATGTACACTGTTGTTCTCAGTGTATGTACACTGTTGTTCTCAGTGTATGTACACTGTTGTTCTCAGTGTATGTACACTGTTGTTCTCAGTGTATGTACACTGTTGTTCTCAGTGTATGTACACTGTTGTTCTCAGTGTATGTACACTGTTGTTCTCAGTGTATGTACACTGTTGTTCTCAGTGTATGTACACTGTTGTTCTCAGTGTATGTACACTGTTGTTCTCAGTGTATGTACACTGTTGTTCTCAGTGTATGTACACTGTTGTTCTCAGTGTATGTACACTGTTGTTCTCAGTGTATGTACACTGTTGTTCTCAGTGTATGTACACTGTTGTGCTCAGTTATGTACACTGTTGTCTCAGTGTATGCACTGTTGTTCTCAGTGTATGTACACTGTTGTTCTCAGTGTATGTACACTGTTGTTCTCAGTGTATGTACACTGTTGTTCTCAGTGTATGTACACTGTTGTGCTCAGTGTATGTACACTGTTGTTCTCAGTGTATGTACACTGTTGTTCTCAGTGTATGTACACTGTTGTTCTCAGTGTATGTACACTGTTGTTCTCAGTGTATGTACACTGTTGTTCTCAGTGTATGTACACTGTTGTTCTCAGTGTATATACACTGTTGTTCTCAGTGTATGTACACTGTTGTTCTCAGTGTATATACACTGTTGTTCTCAGTGTATACACATCAAGAGAGATATACTGGAAACAAAGTGGAATTATTTATTGTTCTTCGTCAACTGATACATTACGTAATGAACACATGAAAAACCAACCAATGTACATTCACATTTTTCTTTTAATTTGACTGATGTTCGAAGACAAACTATCCTGATGTGAAAGAGATAAGAGGAAAAAAGCGAGTCTATGAATGAATGTGGCATAAAATGGAGAGTGAATCCGAGAGCACAGGTTGGCTGCTTTGTTTACACTCCACTCCGTCCCCGAATAACAACAAAAGCTACAGTTTACACAGAAACTAACGTAAACTGGCATTTTGGGGGCAGGGAAACTGCCTAATTTTATATAATTTCTTAAATTCGTATAGAAATACTAAATAATTTTACCTCCTGAAACACAGTCTGCTAATTATTAATATATTAATAGAGAAGCGCTAAACCTGTGGGGAATGTGAATGGTGTGTGGGGGGGGGTGTGATCAGGTTTCATCCAAGGAAGGGAAAGGTAGCTCCAATTCCCAAGATCAAAAGCTCTTCACTAGTTTAAAGGCACTCGCCCTGATGGGATAGTCACTAGAGAAATACTACACAAACAAGGTAACTGGCTAAGGAAGTGAAAAATATTAATAAGAGCCATAATAATAATAATAATAATAATAATAATAATAATAATAATAATAATAATAATAATAATAATAAAGGGAGCTGGAGACTGGTCCTGGTCACAGACCGGGCCGCAGGGGCGTTGACCCCCGGAACTCTCTCCAGGTAAGCAATATAGAAATTAAACACACGTGGTACACCGTGTCTTCTGTTTACTGTTACTTCATCAGTTAAACAGACGTACAGAAAGAACAAACAGGAGGTGGCTTGGATGTGGGATACGATTTACCGCTAGTTTTAAATTTCAAAATATCACTGTTTCTTTAATAAGACTAGTCTACAGCCAGAAGGCTTTAATAAGACTGGTCTACAGCCAGAAGGCTTTAATAAGACTGGTCTACAGCCAGAAGGCTTTAATAAGACTGGTCTACAGCCATAAGGCTTTAATAAGACTGGTCTACAGCCAGAAGGCTTGAATAAGACTGGTCTACAGCCAGAAGGCTTTAATAAGACTGGTCTACAGCCAGAAGGCTTGAATAAGACTGGTCTACAACCAGAGAACGTTGGGAAGAAAACTAGTCATTCTTTATTATACTTTTTGTCACTCAATACGGAAATAATACTTTAAATTGCAAACTGGTTCTATTTACAAAGAAATGGACACAGGCTGGTTGTTGGTGTCCTTGACCTGGGAAGGAAGGAGGATAAATAAACTGTACAGGGAGAAGGCTCTTTGATTTAAACCCACAATGATTACTTGTTTACACCATATACGAGGTGCTTTCAAAAACTTCCCAAACTCCCGCAAAAAAAAATATAGGCTTGCATAATTATCTAGTTGAAGTTGTCTCCCTGAAAGTACTCTCCTTGGGAGGCTATATACTGATCCCAGCTCCTCTGCCACTTCTGAAACTCCTCATTCCTAACGGTGTCTAGTGCCACCTGCGATTCTGCTTGAATCTCCTCCACGTCGTTGAAACTCTCTCTCTTTGCCATTTTTAATTTTGGAAAGAATGGGCTAGGTCTGGGGAGAAGGGAGGGTGGAGGACGACCACCATGTTGTTTTTAGCCAGAACACGTGCGTCTTTATGGTCTTGAGTCAGCAAGCGGGGCACAAATTTCGCAGTCACTCGCCTTATGTTCAAATTTTCAGTCAAAATACTTTGACACGACCCAAAAGAAATTCCCACAGCACTTGCAATGTCCTGGATTCTCTGACGACCATCTTCCTGAATGGTCTTCTTTAATTTTTCAATCTTGGCATCTGTTTTTGATGTTGATGAACGACCAGTGTTCATCATTCTCAACTGACGTTTGTCCTACTTTGAATCGATAAAACCATTCGAAATATTGTGTCTGACCCACTGCTTCGTTGCCAAATGTTTACTGTTTTGTGAGTTTCACTAGACGTATTACCGAGATTCAAACAGAATTTCATACGCACACGCTGTTCTTCTTTTTTAAAGATTGCATTCTGTTACACAAAAAATCGCCACAACGCATTGACAACGCGACAAAAAAATGGCCGTCAAACCTCTCAACGGAATGACTGACCGCTCTAAAACTGGTCAAGATACTTCACGAAGTATATACATAATGTTTCCTTTAGCCAGTCGATTGTTATTATGATCATGTTCGTTTTCAACCTTTTTTTTCTCTGAAGCATAAAATTGTTCAAAATTTGTCAACAGTGTAATCGACCAAGTTTAAAAACAAAACATACCAGAAACAGTTATATCTGCATTAGGGATGTATCGGATGTGAACAATTTAGATATCCGGTATGCGGATGTGTATACGGATGTCTTACTTACTCATTTTACGGATGCGAATGCGGATGCGGATGTAAGAAATTGTGCGGATGTAAGAAATTGTGCGGATGTTCCGCGGATTTCGGATGCGGATGTATATGCGGATACCTGTTTGCTGTGAAATACGGATGCGGATACGGATGTAAGAAATTGTGCGGATGTTCCGCAGATGCGGATGCGGATGCGAATATCCGATACATCACTAATCTGTATGGGTGGCTGGTCTGGGCGCGTAGCAGTGTGATCAAGTCATGGAGTGGGTCAGAGACAAAAGCCCTGGGACCTGGGACGCTTCTAGCCACCCCTTGGAGATGAGGCCAGGGTGAAGCAGCTGGGCAGTTAAAATTGGCCCAGGATAAGGTAAGGGATGGGAGGCTTAGGCACGAGGGACAGTATTTGAGAAGTTTTAGTGTAAGTACCCGTGTTATATGTGCCCCAAGAGTGTGTGTGTATTCAATGTGTGTGTGTGTGTGTATTCAATGTGTGTGTGTGTGTGTATTCAATGTGTGTGTGTGTTTGTTTAAACACAAACAGGCACCCTGGATGGCTAAAATCCCCCTATGTTATTGTAGTTATATCCTCCCTTTCAAGCAACCCCTTCCCTTTCCCCCAAACCAGGACCCTCTCCCTGACTCTCCTAACCCTCTCACTCCGTCAACCGTAACTTATTCAATCATTTTCGTTCCACTTCACCTCTCTTTCCTTCTCTCCCTCCCTCACTTTCTTTCCTCTCTTCCTCCCTCCCTTCTCTTTCTGCCTCCATTTCCGGGACTTGTGGTAGTTAGGGTAACACACCTGACCAGAGACTCCTACTACCTGTGTTCTCCAACACACCTGACTACAAACTCCCACTACGCATGAGGATGACAAAGATGATCCCATGTATCAGAAATCTTTCCTACTAGGATAGACTGACGGCCCTGAATCTGCATTCTCTAGAAAGGCGTAGAATTAGGGAAGGATATGACTGAGGTGTATAAATGGAAAACGGGAATAAATAAAGGGAATGTAAATAATGTGCTAAAAATATCTAACCAATACAGGACCCGCAACAATGGTTTCAAGTTGGAAAAATTCAGATTCAGAAAAGATATAGGAAATCACTGGTTTGGTAACAGTTGTGGATGAGAAGCGTCACTGAAGCTAAACCCTTGTGTAGTTTTAAAAATAGGTTAGATAAATACATGAGTGGGTGTGGGTGGGTGTGAGTTGGACCTACCTCGCATGGGCCAGTAGGCCAGCTACAATGTTCATTCTTTCTTATGTTCTTATGTGTTCTCTTACAGACCTGACTAGTCTCACTACCTGTGTGTTCTTTAAAAGACCTGACTACAGACTCCCACTACCTGTGTCTCTAACAGACCTGACTACAGACTCCCACTACCTGTGTCTCTAACAGACCTCACTACAGACTCCCACTACCTGTGTCTCTAACAGACCTCACTACAGACACCTACTACTCCCAGATCTTCAAGAAACAATTAGATGAATATTTTAAAAAATACTCATTTCAATTAATACAATTCCTAAGGTCACACAAACAATATTCTTGTTCGTTTAATATATAATGTTTCTTTAATGTTAGATTTTCGTAAATATTTTGTCAATACAGCATTATCCATTGAGTATATGTTTTCTGCCAGCAGTGGTGACCGAAGGGAGTGAAGAGTGGGGAGAGAGCCTTCTGCTTTAATATCCTAATCTCACCTGTCCAGACATGAGCCAGTTTGACTAACAAATTATGTTAACAGTGTTGACCTTTACTGAGTTATGATTTGATAAAAGTTCAACACAGAGTGAAACGTTGTCAGATAAAGGACACTCCAAACTGTCTCTCTTTAACAGACATGAGCCATAACCACAGCACAGACATGGGCACTTCTTTTTCTTTGCAGAAACTCTGTAGAAACTGAAAAATATCCTGTTACCTGTCTGATCCACGTACTCTCATGTACTTATTTTTATCTCAGTCTCTCACACACTACCCTCACTCCCTTTTTTTCTTTCTCTCTTTCTCTATATTTCTCCCTTATCTCCCTTTTTACACTTTAGGCTTCTGAAGGATTACGGACGGGGGTTCCAACAAGTATTTTACAAGCCATGGCCCCGTTACCCTTCTCTTATATCAGAGTAACCCAAACAACAACTTTATTATAGAGTTAATCTGTAAGTCACAAAGAGGCTACAGGGTAAAGTTAGAGCTATATGTGGGCCAGAGCTTTTATGTGTTAGTTGAATTGTATGTAGAGGAGTAAGGCAATATACATAACATCAATGTAAGTGTTTATTTTGTTTTCCAAGGTCTTTCACCTCCTACTTGATGTGGCATCATCAATTTATCACCATAATTCTTTATATCGCTTTCATTTTTCTTGACTGAAATGTCTTATAGCTGTCAAGAATGAAGACAAAAGACAGAGGTTACAGAACAAGATTTTAGTGGGGCTACATTTCGCTGAGGTTAGAACTTTATCATGAATAAAGCTCCACATGGAGCTTTATCAAGTCATGATAAAGCTCCACAAACGCAGGTCCCCCAAAAGGCGGCTTCTCCATATTGTGTATTTATACCTAGTTGACTTGTTATCACGAATATTTATTGAAGAGTCATTTAACAAATAAATGGGCAGTGATGGAGTGATGTTCTCGAGATAGATAAAGCAAGAGTGACACTGCTGATGGTTCCCCGTCTTGTGGTACAATAGTTGACTTTTTCCAACCCAAGAAGTAGGTTCAGTTTGGCCTTGTATACAATAATCATTAAAATCTTTCCAGCAATAAAGACTGTTGAAGTGATACAACGATTCTGAATTTTGACTGTTGTTGACTCCAGTAGTCATCGTCCTGGCGTACCAGGCCTTCTTCCGGTGGCTCAGCTGCCGGTGCTAGCAGCGCTGTCCCACCCAGACACCATAGCATAGGTGATCAAACTAGAGGAACATATCAAGTTGCCTCTTGAGGACAACTAGGGGTGTGTAGGCCTGTACATCAAGAATCACCATGTATCAACATTATGGCTCACTAACATTGTCCACAAGTTATACACTGGATGGAGGAAGGAAATCGAAGGAAGCACTACTGTACATACTTATATTCTCTCTCTCTCTCTCTCTCTCTCTCTCTCTCTCTCTCTCTCTCTCTCTCTCTCTCTCTCTTCTCTCTCAGCAGCTGTTGCGTGAGATGATAACAATGCCTGAGAGATGAAGTAAAGTTTCCCTCAGTCCAGCTGAGATTAATGTGACCCAACACTGCTGTGTGTGTGTGTGTGTGTGCGTGCGTGTATGTGTGTGTGTGTGTGTGTGTGTGTGTGTGTGTGTGTGTATGTGTGTGTGTGTGTGTGTGTGTGTGCGTGTGTGTATGTGTGTGTGTGTGTGTGTGTGTGTGTGCGTGCGTGTATGTGTGTGTGTGTGTGTGTGTGTGTGTGTGTGTGTGTGTGTGTGTGTGTGTGTGTGTTTGTGTGTGTGTGTGTGTGCGTGTGTGTATGTGTGTGTGTGTGTGTGTGTGTGTGTGTGTACTCACCAACTTGTTTTTACGAGGGATCGAGGCCCCTGGCTCCTATCCCCGACTCTTAATTAAAGTTTTATCGACTGGCATTACTGGTTCCTGGCCTCTTGAGCACTATCATATCCACTCTTGAAGCTATGTATGTGTACGTACATGTAAGTCCTGTACTCACAATGAGGAAGTATACAAGTCTCCATTCTCTTGCTTCTGCGTCACATTGTTCCAGACTATGGAGCAGAATTCTTCTCCAGGCTGAGGGACTAACCACCTCAAGACTACGTGTTCGGTGGAACCTCCTGGAGAGAGCGAAACGTTGCCACAATAAAATGTCACATTAGTTGCATCTGTGTCCCTTTACCTTATAACCCCCCCCCCCTTCAACTGAAGAAGCCTACTGTTTCGGAATAAAGATACCTAACTTACTCATGTGCCTTACTTATCAACTCCTGTACTCAGTGAGTTGAGCCAACATAGCTATGTTTTTATTTAATATTCTTCGCTCTTCTTATTAAAACAAATTAAACCTATTCTTGACAGGAGTGTCTAATAATTTATGTGGCTGAAGGTACTTTGAATGTTTTAGCATTGTTTAAGGCAAGAATAGAGTAGAACGAATTTAAGTGTTTCCTGTTGTCAGGTGGTTAACCGAGGAGGAGGATTGGATTCCACGAAGATAGGCTATTGATAATATTATCGTAAGTATTTAGAGGCAATTACCCTTACTGAGAGGATAATGCTGTAAATGCAGGTGAAAACTGGTGATTACAGCAGCAGCAATACTAAGCTACCAGCAGACCCGCCACCATTACTACCACCCTCACCACCAGTACTACCACCCCCACCACCAGTACTACCACCCTCACCACCAGTACTACCACCCTCACCACCAGTACTACCACCGCTCAACAAATACCACAACATTCTTCTCCACCACTACAAGTACCAACAACACCATTACCACCTTCTACTCCTGCTGCTCTTTATTGTCTTCTCCTCCTCCTACTCCACCATCACCTTAGTCTGCTTCTTTTCCTCCACCACCCCCTCTTCCTACTGCTGTTGGTGCTGCTGCTGGTGTTGTTGCTCCGTTGACAAGGCAGAGACTGGTGCATAATTAACTGAGAGCTGCGACAGTCAAGTGCATGTCCCCGGAAACACACTCGCCTTAATTGCGCATAATCATTTCCATGGTGTGAATATTAATGTGTCGGCAGCGGCGTTCTCCCATACCCGAGATTCAGAGAAGCTCCTGAGTATCACTGTAATTAATATAACCATGTAACACTGCCCCTAGCTACGCAAAGACTACGTGTGTGAGAGAGAGAGAGAGAGAGAGAGAGAGAGAGAGAGAGAGAGAGAGAGAGAGAGAGAGAGAGAGAGAGAGAGAGATGAGAGCCTGATACAAGCAACTCTAACCTAGTATGTACAAATTAAACACTTCTGAACTGGCTCTACATGCTGCCACAACTGACCACGTCTAATTACTGATCATTTAGGCGATCCTGTAAATTCATTGATTTACACCTGCACCCACATCAACACCAGCCGGCTGGTGGATCAACACCAGCCTGAGTGGACAGAGAGAGCTGGGCCTCCTCAGCGGACGGTGGTTCAAGCATCCACTATTTCTAATGCTGAATGACTCACGTTTAAAAATATTCACCTACACTCATATCCACTAAGCATAAAGATGAACAAGCAATATGAGCAATACATTTAGTGTTATGTTTCTCTTCCTGTACTGAATAACCCAAACGGATTTATCACTTATAATAAATAATAATAACGTCTGGCTAACATAACGAATATCAGAGTCAGCGTTACAACCAGCGTGACATGTGATACATGGATTTGTATTACGTTTCAGATAACAAAAATAACCTCTCATATAGTCTTAGATACCCAAACACAGCTGAAGATATCCTTTGATAGCCAAACACAGCTGAAGATATCCTTTGATAGCCAAAAAAAGCCTTAGCCAAAGGCTTTAGGGACTGCCCCCAACATGTTCCCCTCCTTATAATACTGGAAATCAACAAAGTTTCCTTCCTTATAATGTTGGTGATTACGTTCCCTATATACTGGTGATCCAAGCACGTTTCCTTCTTTATAAAAAAGTGTATCACATATATAAGGTGCAGTCTAGATAGATTAATAAAAAACATTCCAGTAATGTCCTTAAATTTTGTTATCGAAACAACAAAAAAAACGCAAAAATTTTACGCATCTTTATTGCTGATGACAATACCGAAAGAATAATGTTTTAGACCCAATACTTGGGTAAGGTAGGAATGAATTTAGACAAAATTAAGTGGTTATGAGTTATTTACGACAGGCAAAGTCAGAATATTTTTACAGAACGATGGGTAATATGCTACTGAGGATAAAATACCTTGACATTTCTTGAGCATTTGTGAGTGAGTCGTCTCTGAATTGAGGAAATTTATCGTATTCCAGCACATAATGACGCGGGGTGTGACGATAGTTCCTCTGGCAAAGTTTACGATCAAAGAGAGTGTTTTCCTGTGACTTCCAACACTCAGCCAACACACACCCAAGCCCGCCAGGGAAGGTTCCTTGGTGCCGGTGAATTCCTTGATCCAAGGAATTAATCCTGACCTCCCTTCCTTGGACTGAATCTGATAGCTTCCCATTCCTCCAGGCGCTGTATGACCCTATGGGTTTAGCTTTCCCTCGGTATGATAATAAGAATGGTAAAAGTTTACATTTAGTTAGGTCTACATAGTGCAAACTACCAGAGGTACTTGTAGCCTAGTCCAAGCAGGGCAGTGGTGACATCCACAGACATGTGACTTCTGCTACATGAAAAAATGATGACAAATGGATCAATTAAATGCAGGTCGAAGTACTTTTTTGTATTATTATCCTGAAACTACTAGTGGAGAGCTCAAAGCTGTGTTCTACACCCTCCTTGAAGACATACGCCTTTACCAATTCATCAATTTCATTATTTATATGAAGGTCAATGGGAGAGTGAATCCACAGGTGTACTCTGACTCCACTGCCTACAATTCTACCATACTGTTTCTGACTTCTAACACGAACATGTCACAACCGACACTCGTGAAGCTAAGAGTATTTATGGATGAAAGCGAATCGCTTACAAGTAAGGCGTCAACTTTAGATACATGGCCACATTTAAGTGCAAGGAGTACAGCACACAGTTTGAAGGGTGGAAGCTCAATTGTTGATGCGTATTCCAATTTCTATATAGGAACCATCGCTCATTGTAGAAGTAGAGATCTCAAATCTCAGATGTCTGTATATGGTCACATAGTCGAACCGAGACCCATCATGCAACTGGATCCTGAGAACTGCGCCTGCCTGCCTGCCAGGAAGGGAGCCTGTTAAATATTTTTGTTTTCTCAGCCGAGATGATCAATCCCAGGGTTTGACACGAATCAGTTGCAAGGTTAACAATATTTTGGGTGTTGGAGAATTCGGTGGTGCAGAATCACTGCAGATCATCAGCAAAGGTAATCATGCTTAACAATTTGCAAACGGGCGACATTATTTATAAACATTATCTCTCAGTCCACAGCAGGATTCAAACCTGTACACTCTGCATGAAAGTACGTGGTACTTACGCCACTCCGCCAGATCCCTGGGATCTGGATGAGTGGCGTAAGTACTACGTACTCTGATGCACAGTGTATAGGTTCGAATCCTGCTGTGGACTGAGAGATAATGTTTGTAATGGTAATCATATAAGGATTGGGCTGGCTAGGGATAGCACTGACTACAGCATTGATTAAAATATCAAATTAAGCTTGATAAGTACACCTTCCTGTGAGGTTCCTAATTAAAAGTCTAAAGTTACAATTCCACGCCCCTGGAACAGCAGAGAAGACTTTCTGTTAGACGGGCAGCCTTTGATCCAGCAGAGAAGCCACCCTCCTACATACAAGTTCAATAATGATTACATGTCGTAACGTTAGCTATGTCAAATGCAGCTTTGAGATCAAGGAAGATAGTGAAGGAAATGTCAGTGTGCAGGGTGAGAAAGGTGGTCATGCTATGATGCACGCTCCTGCCATGCATGACGCACGCTCCTTCCATGCATGACGCACGCTCCTGCCATGCATGACGCACGCTCCTGCCATGCATGATGCACGCTCCTGCCATGCATGATGCACGCTCCTTCCATGCATGAAGCACGCTCCTTCCATGCATGATGCACGCTCCTTCCATGCATGATGCACGCTCCTTCCATGCATGAAGCACGCTCCTTCCATGCATGATGCACACTCCTTCCATGCATGATGCACGCTCCTGCCATGCATGATGCACGCTCCTTCCATGCATGATGCACGCTCCTTCCATGCATGATGCACGCTCCTTCCATGCATGACGCACGCTCCTTCCATGCATGATGCACGCTCCTTCCATGCATGATGCACGCTCCTCCATGCATGATGCACGCTCCTTCCATGCATGATGCACGCTCCTTCCATGCATGACGCACGCTCCTTCCATGCATGATGCACGCTCCTTCCATGCATGATGCACGCTCCTTCCATGCATGATGCACGCTCCTGCCATGCATGACGCACGCTCCTTCCATGCATGATGCACGCTCCTTCCATGCATGATGCACGCTCCTTCCATGCATGATGCACGCTCCTTCCATGCATGACGCACGCTCCTTCCATGCATGATGCACGCTCCTTCCATGCATGATGCACGCTCCTTCCATGCATGACGCACGCTACTGCCATGCATGACGCACGCTCCTTCCATGCATGACGCACGCTCCTTCCATGCATGACGCACGCTCCTTCCATGCATGATGCACGCTCCTGCCATGCATGATGCACGCTCCTTCCATGCATGACGCACGCTCCTTCCATGCATGACGCACGCTCCTTCCATGCATGACGCACGCTCCTGCCATGCATGACGCACGCTCCTTCCATGCATGACGCACGCTCCTTCCATGCATGACGCACGCTCCTTCCATGCATGATGCACGCTCCTTCCATGCATGATGCACGCTCCTTCCATGCATGACGCACGCTCCTTCCATGCATGACGCACGCTCCTTCCATGCATGACGCACGCTCCTTCCATGCATGATGCACGCTCCTGCCATGCATGATGCACGCTCCTTCCATGCATGATGCACGCTCCTGCCATGCATGATGCACGCTCCTTCCATGCATGACGCACGCTCCTTCCATGCATGATGCACGCTCCTGCCATGCATGATGCACGCTCCTTCCATGCATGATGCACGCTCCTTCCATGCATGATGCACGCTCCTTCCATGCATGATGCACGCTCCTTCCATGCATGATGCACGCTCCTTCCATGCATGATGCACGCTCCTTCCATGCATGACACGCCTGCCATGCATGACACGCTCCTTCCATGCATGATGCACGCTCCTCCATGCATGATGCACGCTCCTTCCATGCATGATGCACGCTCCTGCCATGCATGATGCACGCTCCTTCCATGCATGATGCACGCTCCTTCCATGCATGATGCACGCTCCTTCCATGCATGATGCACGCTCCTTCCATGCATGATGCACGCTCCTTCCATGCATGACGCACGCTCCTTCCATGCATGATGCACGCTCCTTCCATGCATGATGCACGCTCCTTCCATGCATGATGCACGCTCCTTCCATGCATGACGCACGCTCCTGCCATGAATGATGCACGCTCCTTCCATGCATGACGCACGCTCCTTCCATGCATGACGCACGCTCCTTCCATGCATGACGCACGCTCCTGCCATGAATGATGCACGCTCCTGCCATGAATGATGCACGCTCCTTCCATGCATGAAGTCCTTCATGATGAGCGCTTGCACAGAATGATGCTTCACTGAGCGTATGATCGCTTGCAGAGCAGTAGCTGGGCATGACTGGGTTGCTTGCAGCAGTAGCTGGGTATGACTGGGTTGCTTGCAGCAGTAGCTGGGTATGACTGGGTTGCTTGCAGCAGTAGCTGGGTATGACTGGGTTGCTTGCAGCAGTAGCTGGGTATGACTGGGTTGCTTGCAGCAGTAGCTGGGTATGACTGGGTTGCTTGCAGCAGTAGCTGGGTATGACTGGGTTGCTTGCAGCAGTAGCTGGGTATGACTGGGTTGCTTGCAGCATAGCTGGGTATGACTGGTTGCTTGCAGCAGTAGCTGGGTATGACTGGTTGCTTGCAGCAGTAGCTGGGTATGACTGGGTTGCTTGCAGCAGTAGCTGGGTATGACTGGGTTGCTTGCAGCAGTAGCTGGGTATGACTGGGTTGCTTGCAGCAGTGCTGATGCTGGTGCTCAGCACTGGGTTGACTTGCATCAGAGCTGGGTATGACTGGGTTGCTTGCAGCAGTAGCTGGGTATGACTGGGTTGCTTGCAGCAGTAGCTGGGTATGACTGGGTTGCTTGCAGCAGTAGCTGGGTATGACTGGGTTGCTTGCAGCAGTAGCTGGGTATGACTGGGTTGCTTGCAGCAGTAGCTGGGTATGACTGGGTTGCTTGCAGCAGTAGCTGGGTATGACTGGGTTGCTTGCAGCAGTAGCTGGGTATGACTGGGTTGCTTGCAGCAGTAGCTGGGTATGATTGGGTTGCTTGCAGCAGCAGCTAGGTATGATTGGGTTGCTTGAAGTAGTAGCTGGGCATGATTGGGTTGCTTCCAGCAGCAGCTAGGTATGATTGGGTTGCTTGCAGCAGCAGCTAGGTATGTTGTGTTGCTTCCAGCAGCAGCTAGGTATGATTGGGTTGCTTGCAGCAGCAGCTAGGTATGATTGGGTTGCTTGCAGCAGTAGCTAGGTATGATTGGGTGTCTTGCAGCAGTAGCTAGGTATGATTGGGTTGCTTGCAGCAGTAGCTGGGCATGATTGGGTTGCTTGCAGCAGCATCTATGTATGATTGGGTTGCTTGAAGTAGTAGCTGGGCATGATTGGGTTGCTTGCAGCAGCAGCTAGGTATGATTGGGTTGCTTCCAGCAGCAGCTAGGCATGATTGGGTTGCTTCCAGCAGCAGCTAGGTATGATTGGGTTACTTGCAGCAGTAGCTAGGTATGACTGGGTTGCTTGCAGCAGTAGCTAGGTATTATTGGGTTGCTTGCAGCAGTAGCTAGGTATGATTGGGTTGCTTGCAGCAGTAGCTGGGCATGATTGGGTTGCTTGCAGCAGCAGCTAGGTATGATTGGGTTGCTTGAAGTAGTAGCTGGGCATGATTGGGTTGCTTGCAGCAGCAGCTAGGTATGATTGGGTTGCTTGCAGTAGTAGCTAGGCATGATTGGGTTGCTTTCAGCAGCAGCTAGGTATGATTGGGTTGCTTGAAGTAGTAGCTGGGCATGATTGGGTTGCTTCCAGCAGCAGCTAGGTATGATTGGGTTGCTTGAAGTAGTAGCTGGGCATGATTGGGTTGCTTCCAGCAGCAGCTAGGTATGATTGGGTTGCTTGCAGCAGTAGCTGGGCATGATTGGGTTGCTTCCAGCAGCAGCTAGGTATGATTGGGTTGCTTGAAGTAGTAGCTGGGCATGATTGGGTTGCTTCCAGCAGCAGCTAGGTATGATTGGGTTGCTTGCAGCAGCAGTTGGGTATAACTGGGTTGCTTGCAGCAGCAGTTGGGTATAACTGGGTTGCTTGCAGCAGCAGTTGGGTATAACTGGGTTGCCTCCAGCAATATACAAATATATTCCGGCCTTCCTGATCATATTAATATATGCATACAATATGTACCCAATTAATACGCAAGAGTCTCTTAAATGTGTATAGCAGCAGAAGCACCACCGCCACCACCAACACAACCACCACCGCCACCACCATTACCACCACCGCCACCGCTGCCAACACTACCACCACCGCCTCCACTACCACTACCACCAGACACTTTACCTTTCAAACACGTTACCTCTGAAACACTTTACCACTGAAATACTTTACCACTGAAACACTTTACCACTGAAACACTTTACTTGAACATTTACCTTGAAACACTTACCTCTGAACACTTTACCACTGAAACACTTTACCTCTGAAACACTTACCACTGAAACACTTTACCACTGAAACACTTTACCACTGAAACGCTCCCACTGACACTACCACAAACACTTTACCACTGAAACACTTTACCACTGAAACACTTTACCACTGAAATACTTTACCACTGAAACACTTTACCACTGAAACACTTTACCTCTGAAACACTTTACCTCTGAAACACTTTACCTCTGAAACACTTTACCTCTGAAACACTTTACCACTGAAACACTTTACCTCTGAAACACTTTACCACTGAAACACTTTACCACTGAAACACTTTACCACTGAAACACTTTACTACTGAAACACTTTACCTCTGAAACACTTTACCTCTGAAACACTTTACCTCTGAAACACTTTACCTCTGAAACACTTTATCACTGAAACACTTTTCATTTAGCTACCATGGCAACTTTTCATGTAATTTGCATATTCGCTTTATAAACATTGGAGCAGACGTATGTAAATATACGTGGGTAGCCGGTGAGGAAGGGAACTTAGACAACCCTTGATGGCTCACTCTTACTTGAAGGTTTCCTGCAACACCTTCTACAGATATGAGAGGGAAAGTTTTGTTCATGAGAAGCGTTTAGGGAACTGTGTTCATGGGATGCATTCCCTGAATTTGTTCACGAGACGCATTCAGGGAAATTTTTTTCCACGAGATGCATTCAGGGAAATTTGTTGACGTCCCTGTCCAGCTCGCCTATACATACTGGCTACCTCTTTTGTGTTAGTGTGACTTTTGTGACGTGTTCTTCGAATGTGTTAGAGGAACGTGTTCTTCATATGCATTCCATAGACGCATTTATCAGACGAAGTACAAAATGGGATTCTTGACGTATGCTCCAAGGATGAGCTTCAAGGAACAACTCTTGGGGTCCTATTCCTCAAGATGTAAACATTTCCGCGGCGGGTCATTCATCGAAAGGAGTGTCGGAGGCTCGATCCTCCGTCCAATAATCACCGGAGACAGACATGCTACCTACGTGGTCTCGCCTAACTTAAAAAATCTAATAGTACTTCCTTTTAAGAAATGTTTTGCTTTCAAGCCATGAAAAAATGTTCAGAGAGAACTAGAGCAGAAAAGGGATACGTGTTTCTAAGAACACCATACCCATGATACTTGCTTCTATTTCTAAGGACATCTTTCATGATACTTGCTTCAATTTTTAAAAACGTCATTCATGATACTTGCTTCTATTTCTAAGGACATCATTCATGATACTTGCTTCTATTTCTAAGGACGTCATTCATGATACTTTTTTCTATTTCTAAGGACATCATTCATGAAACTTGCTTCTATTTCTAAGGACGTCATTCATGATACTTGCTTCTATTTCTAAGGACGTCATTCATGATACTTGCTTCTATTTCTAAGGACGTCATTCATGATACTTGCTTCTATTTCTAACGACGTCATTCATGATACTGGCTTCTATTTCTAAGGATGTCATTCACGATACTTGCTTCTATTTCTAAGGACGTCACGATACGTGTTCCTTTTTCTTAGGACTTCATTCCATTATACGTGATTCTAATGACACCATTTTCAGAATACGGGTTTCTAAGGATATTTCCAGGACATGTGTTTCTAAGGCCAACATTTCCCTGATACGTATTTCTAAGCACAACACTGTTCCAGGATACGTGTTCGTAAGGACATTGCCAGGATGCATGTTTTTTAGGTCAACATTTCCTCCAGAACACGCGTTCTTTGAGCAACATTTCCAGCACAAAAGTTGTGGTGATTAGCGGAGGGAGGATCGAGCCTCCACAACTCACTGTGCTGACTAATTCACACGAATTAGCTCTTCATACAAGTATAATAATGTAAAAATAATTTTAATTCTAAGGACACGTTACCGGGAACATGATTAATAAAAAGTTATCCCGAGAAGGGTATGAAGGTCAGTTTCAGGGGAATACCAGAGAACGTCTGGTAGAACAGTATATACACTGTGCCCCGGGTATATACGTAAGCTTAATTAATGTTAGTACTTTGAAGAATATACAAATAACCGACACATAGGAAAAAATATTATGACGACGTTTCGGTCCGACTTGGACTATTAATATTTTAAGTAGGACACAAGTGCAACTAATGTGACATTTTATTGTGGCAATGTTTCGCTTGACAGAGCTCCTGGAGAGCGAAACGTTGCCACAATAAAATGTCACATTATCTGCACTTGTGTCCTTTTACTTAAGACATTGACGGTAATTCTACCAACGTTAATACGTATTTTGCTTCTCAGGAGAGATGGAAAAATTTATCCTGACGTGGGTCTGACAATGAATCTCACTATAGCACTAAACTAGGAAACATTCTGAGATTAATGCTACACCGTAAATAATTCCTAACAGTGGTTCCTAGAAGATTCAGTGTGGTAGATACAGCTTTTATTCTTGGGGTTGCGACCACGGTTGGGCCACCACTGCACCTCTCCATCACCTCACTACCTTCTTTGTAAGATTTCCTACCATCTCAAGATCCCCCCTCGTAACTCTGCCTCACTGGCCACCTCTGGGAGGATCACCAGCCTGTTTATGATACTTGGAGCTAACGCTAATGCAATACCCTTTTAAGAAATGGACTTGTAATATATATATATATATATATATATATATATATATATATATATATATATATATATATATATATATATATATATATATATATATATATATATATATATATCTTTCTTTCTTTCAACACGTCGGTCGTTTCCCACCGAAGCAGGGTGGCCCAAAAGAAAAAACGAAAGTTTCTCCTTTTACATTTAGTAATATATACAGGAGAAGGGGTTACTAGCCCCTTGCTCCCGGCATTTTAGTCGCCTCTTACGACACGCATGGCTTACGGAGGAAGAATTCTGTTCCACTTCCCCATGGAGATAAGAGGAAATAAGAACAAGAACTAGTAAGAAAATAGAAGAAAACCCAGAGGGGTGTGTATATACATATGCTTGTACATGAATGTGTAGTGTGACCTAAGTGTAAGTAGAAGTAGCAAGACGTACCTGAAATCTTGCATGTTTATGAGACAGAAAAAAGACACCAGCAATCCTACCATCATGTAAAACAAATACAGGCTTTCGTTTTACACTCACTTGGCAGGACAGTAGTACCTCCCTGGGTGGTTGCTGTCTACCAACCTACTTCCTAGATATATATATATATATATATATATATATATATATATATATATATATATATATATATATATATATATATATATATAATATAGGATGGGGTCCACCTCTGGTACAAATTGTGGGACCCATAGCCTCGGAGAAGTGGATAAAAGGCTTCAAGGAAGAATATTTTGATTTCTTCCTGAAGCCATTTGAATATTCCACATACCGACCATCTCCCTAAAAAGAAAAACGTTTTTATTTTTATATTTAGTAATTTATATAGGAGAAGGGTTACTAGCCCTTGCTCCCGCCACTTTAGCAGCCTCTTTCGATACGCATGACTTACAGAGGAAGGATTCTTTTCACTTCCCCATGGAGTATATATATATATAAAATATATATATATATATATATATATATATATATATATATATATATATATATATATATATATATATATATATACAGAGAGAAAGAAAGAGAGAGAGAGAGAGAGAGAGAGAGAGAGAAGAGAGAGAGATGGACGGATGGACAGATAGATACATGGCTGGGATATCAGGAGTACAGGTTGCAATCCTTCACAAGTCGGCTGAGACTAAAAAGTTTGTTAATATTCCACAAGTTTCGTGGCGGTGTGGCATCCTAAAAATCTCTGGTGAGGCTGACATGTGGTGAGGTAAGATGAAATCATTCTCAATCAACCACACATCACGAGTGATCCCGGGGATGGAGTAGCATGTAATGGATAATATCCATCGCTCCATCCATATTGGGAATCGTTGGCGCAGTGAACTAAGGCACCATATAGCTGATATTTTGGCCTGGATAACATAGGAGTACGAATTCGAATCCTTCACAAGTCGTGCATGAGTGTGTCTCTCTCTTTCTGTCTCTGCTTCTTTCTCTCTCTCTCTCTCTCTTTCTCTCTGGTGGGGCCAGGAAGTGCCGTATTGTACGTCGGTGTAACCCAAGAAAAACTCAATTATCTGCAGCAATTTACTACGACCCAAGTAATATAGCCAGTACATTGATGAACAGGTAATTACTTCATAAAACCTGTCCTACACACACACACGCACACAAGGCTAGCAATTATATACAAGAAGTCGATGGAAATAGGGTAACTGCCATACAGCTTGGAATACAGAGATGGCAAATCTTGGCTCACGAGTCTCCTAAAACTTTATGGCAGAGATACATGCTAAGCAGGAGAGAGAAAGTTGGGTAGACTGTATCTTAATCGACTGTAACAACGCATGTGATGCAGTGCCACACAAGAGAAAAAATTTAAAAGAGTAGCGGGGTAGGAACTTAGAAGGATACAGGAATATGTAGTGAAAAGAGGGTAGAGGGTAATGGTAAACAAGGAACTGCCATACTACCGACAACAGTGACGAAAAACACATTAGATTCAGATTTTGCTTCCGAGGTTCCTAGTTAATTGTGAACCTCATATCCATCCTGTGGACAGTAGCTCAAGAACATATGGATACACATAAGATCTAAGAACTAGGCCACAAAAAGGGGTTAACAAGTGTATATTCGGATTTACATCTACAATTTATGGTTCATCTGTTGCAAACATATTTAGGATATTTACTGAAAATGTCTGCTATCTTATTTTCATTAATAAAAGCAAAACGTTTCACTAAAAGCTTGTTCTGCAACTTGTGTTTTTTCTTCACAAGAAGCTGTTGTTGTAACACGGGTGATGAGTGAAGTCTTTTTCCCCAAGGATCTGTGCTTGGGAACCTGCTCTTCCTGATACATATAAATAAGTTGCTGGACAAAAATAAATCCCATGCAATATGGTGTGCGGATAAGTTAAAACATAATGAGGATGATAACCGGAGAAGACAGGGAGAAGTTCCAAGATGACTTGATTCTGAAGCTCGTAAATACTACAGTCATTATAAATTTTAAAACAATTATGTGATTAGATTAAACACTGAAGACGGAGCATACCCCTGCTCCTGATTAAACACAGAAGACGGAGCATACCCCTGCTCATGATTAAACACTGAAGACGGAGCATACCCCTGCTCCTGATTAAACACAGAAGACGGAGCATACCCCTGCTCCTGATTAAACACTGAAGACGGAGCATACCCCTGCTCCTGATTAAACACAGAAGACGGAGCATACCCCTGCTCCTGATTAAACACTGAAGACGGAACACTAAGAGCATATCCTGCTCCTGTAACTACAAATAGGTCATTATAAATAAGTAATTATACCCCGACATGGAGAGTGAACATAGTCAGTTTTAACAAAAAACCTGTGATAGGTTTTGTGTTTTTTTGTGCCTTCAGGAGATACTCTGAGGCATTGGGAGGGTGGACCAGTAAGATGGTCCCATCATTGGAGGTTCCTTGATGCTGGTGAGGGACTCTTGAATCAAGCTTGACTGCCTTCCATTCCCTCAGGCGCTGTATGACCCCCCTACGGGTTTAGCACTTCCCCACGAATGTAATAATAATAATTTTCTACCCTCAGAGCTCTTAGGTTAGGCCTCATTCTAAGATTGCCAGGTCAACACAAATGAATTTGTGGAGACCATATTTGAGCCTGGTGGGTAGCTAGTAATAGTGAGATACCTGTGAACGGTTTCTAGGATTCTACTTCCGTAGACTGATGTGAGGAAAGGTTTCCCTGATGGTTGTTTAAACATCCAGGCTGTTGCTGTTTACAGCCCGCTAGACCACACAGCTATCACAGCTTAGTTGATCGAGAACTTGGCGCAGATAATGATTCAATTTAAGCTTATTTCTGATATCCGATGTTGACACATCGTTTTTTTTTTCCTATGACGCTGAGCCATATAGCGCCTGGGGAATAATAATAATAATATTTATTTCTACAAGTAAATGATACAACTTATACAGACCATAGCTGACATCAGTGACATACTATATAGAAAGCCCCTGGTTATGCAGAGCATGTCGGGAACACCCAGGTACCTACTGACTGCTAGGTGAACAGAGACAGCAGGTGTCTTAAGGAAACACGCTCGATGTTTCCACCCGTACTGGGAATCGAACCACGGACACCCAATGAGTGCGCCACCAACCGAAATAATCAAATTTGTTCCAGTTACGGGGAGGGTAATCCAATGAAGGTAAAAGTAGCTCCAAGTTTTTGGATCAAGAACCCTTCACCAGCATCAAGATATCCCCTTCCACAGAAGGGTACCCCTTCTTACAAGCCGGTTTAATAATCAAGGCTTCAGAGACAACCTTTTTCTTTAAAAGTCATTCTTATGAGTTTAAGATGACGCCAACTTCTCCAAGACGAAGCCAACTCCTCCAAGACGAAGTCAACTCCTCCAAGACGAAACTAACTCCTCCAAAACGAAGTCAACTCCTCCAAGACTCAGCCAACTCCGCCAAGACTCAGCCTACTCCTCCAAGACTCAGCCAACTCCTCCAAGACTCAGCCAACTCCTCCAAGACGAAGTCAACTCATCCAAGAGGAAGTCAAGGGTTTCATTATTATCAGCTCAAGAGAGAGGTCAAACATCTTGCCAGTGTCTTCACAGCAAACATCTTAATAATGATGTAAACTTGCTACTAAATTAAATGCCCTTTTTATAACAGTTAAACAAGTTATGTTGACTTTTTATCTAGCATCTACAGCAAGTGTTTGTTTATTAATGAAGAGGAAATGTTACAAGTGTGATTTTAATGAAATTACATTATTATTGGTGTTAATATTCTTCTTTCTCTTCTTTTTCTTCTTCGTCTTTTCTTCTTATTATTAGACATTCCCTCAGTTGTACCTTCAAGTGGATGCTGGATTTTATTTTCTTCTTGCAAGGTTTTCTTTTAGAACTTGAAAAACGTTAAATCCGATCGGCTTCAAACTTTCAACACTGATGTGTCATGCTCAGAAGGTTGGAATTGTTGCTGAAGTGTGTTGGTGCTAATTTACCAATTTTATCTTTAAAATGACGTGGTATATTTTTACCCCGTTAAATAAGTTAAGGAAGGGCGTCTGTATGGCGCTCAGCAGACGGAGGATCAAGCCTCCACCACGTCTTACGCTAAATGACCCACATGGGTTTAGCGCTTAACACGAACTATTTTTATTATTATTACAATTAGTTATTACTATTATTTTTATTTTTATTATTATTATTGTCATTATTACTATATTATTATTATTATTACTATTATGTATGATAGAGACAGGATGGTAGCTAATAAATTCACGATTTGCATATGGAAATTTTGTAACTTACGTAGTCTCTTGGATTCAGAGACTACCCATTACCTAATTTTTTTTTTATTGGGGGAGAGGGTAGTAAATATTTTCACGTTACTCAGGTAATATTTCTTCGTTACCAAGCGAACATTTCCCAGTTACCCAGTGTTACGCTTCTGACTGCGTAACGTAAATAAAAGGCCTGGCTCCTAGAGGGTAAATGACCTGCCTAGTCTAAGGACATTTATATTATTTAAAATAGAAAAAAAACACTCTAGGTCCACCTTGTACCTTCACATTAAGTGTGGAGACAATATTAAATTTATTATAATTACAAAAACTCATATATATATATATATATATATATATATATATATATATATATATATATATATATATATATATATATATATATATATATATATATATTCAGATATTTGGGAGTGGACTATGAAGGATGAGGTGAATCATAGAATTGATGAGGGGAAAAGGGTGAGTGGTGCACTTCGGAGTCTGTGGAGACAAAGAACCTTGTCCATGGAAGTAAAGAGGAAAATGTATGAGAGTATAGTTATACCAACGCTCTTATATGGGTGTGAAGCATGGGTGATGAATGTTGCAACGAGGAGAAGGCTGGAGACAGTGGAGATGTCATGTCTGAGGTCAATGTGTGGTGTGAATATAATGCAGAGAATTCGGAGTTTGGAAATTAGGAGGAGGTGCGGGATTACCAAAACTATTATCCAGAGAGCTGAGGAGGGGTTGTTGAGGTGGTTTGGACATGTAGAGAGAATGGAACGAGACAGAGTGACTTCGAGAGTGTATAAATCTGTAGTGGAGGGAAGGCGGGGTAGGGGTCGGCCTAGGAAAGGTTGGAGGGAGGGGGTAAAGGAAGTTTTGTGTGCGAGGGGCTTGGACTTCCAGCAAGCATGTGTGAGCGTATTTGATAGGAGTGAATGGAGGCATATGGTTTTTAATACTTGACGTGCTGTTGGAGTGTGAGCAAAGTAACATTTATGAAGGGATTCAGGGAAACCGGCAGGCCGGACTTGAGTTCTGGAGATGGGAAGTACAGTGTCTGCACTCTGAAGGAGGGGGTGTTAATGTTGCAGTTTTATAACTGTAGTGTAAAGCACCCTTCTGGCAAGACAGTGATGGAGTGAATGATGATGAAAGTTTTTCTTTTTCGGGCCACCCTGCCTTGGTGGGAATCGGCCGATGTGTTAATAAAAAATAAAAAAAATATATATATTAATAGTAAACTTACATATACAACATATTCTACTACATACCAACATCACCACACTCGAGTACACATGTACCCAGTACTCACATTAGCTCACTAGCACAATACTACTAGTGAGTACAACAAAATATATAAACAGGGAGGATCCATGACACCCCCCAGGTAAACATGAGAGCACTTAAACCAAAAAACTAACCTATGGTATAAACTTACAAAAAAAACCCACCATCCCTACACAAACCAAACCGTGACGTCTTAGGACATCTCGCTCCAGGTGCTGCGCTCCACGTACTGACTAACACACACCTTACTCTCCTCTCCTGGCCACTCTGACTCACCAGGAATAATACGCGTCCAGTTTCAGAACAAATCCCGGAAATTGACATTATATATGGAGCGTTTTTTTTTATACAATATTCACCAACACACTACGTAATAAATACACTACGTAATACCCAGCAAATATTTCCCACTTACCCAGTTAACATTTCCCCATTAACCAGCTAACATTTCCCCATTAACCAGCTAATATGTCCACGGTATCCAGCTAATATATCCACGTTATCCAGATTTTCCGTTTTTCGGCTAATATTTTCCCGTTAATTAGCTAAAATGAATACCTGATGATAGTTCCCCTGTTACGTAACTGTTTTTATTGTAAGTAGCAAATGCTGCTAGAATAAGCAGCAAATACCGCTAGAGTACGTAGAAAATACCGCTAGAATACTAAATACCACTAGAGTACTAACCAAAACCACTAGAGTACGTAGCTAATACCGCTAGAGTATTAAAAAATACCACTAGATACTAACAAATACCGCCAGAGTACTAGCAAACACCGCTAGAGTAATAACAAATACCCTTAGAGTACTAACAAATACCGCCAGAATACTAAACACCGCTAGAGTACTGAACACCACTAGAGTACGTAGGAAACACCGCCAGATAAAATAATAACTCATTGCTCGCAGTTCACGACTAATCTTTTAGCATCATTCGCTTAAAACGTTATGGAGAGAATAATTAAAGTAATTTCCTGGAAAACTGCACAGCATTATTATCAATAAAGAAGACACTGGCAGCCTGAATGAGAGAGAAAATGACCTAGTGAGCCAGCTTTATGACGGACACCTAACAGTTACAACAACACCTTTCACTAACAACTAGTTAGCACCTTTCCATTTGTAGATAGCGTGCACAGTTTTTAAGTACAGTTTATATTTATAAGTAGTGTATATTTTTAAATCGTGTATATTTATAAGTAGTGTATATTTTTAAGTACGGTGAATATTTTTCAGTAGTGTATATTTTTAAATAGTGTATATTTTTTAAGTACAGTGTATAATTTTAAGTACAGTGAATATTTTTAAGTTCAGTAAATATTTTTAAGTAATTTATAGTTTTTTTAATTACAATGTATATTTTTAAGCACAGTGTATATTTTTAAGTAGTGTATATTTTTATGTAAAGTGTATATTTTTAATTGCTGCATGTTTTTAAGTGCAGTATATAATTTTAAGTACAGTGTATATTTTTAAGTAACAGCAAAACAAAATTGTTAAGAGTAATATAATTTTTTGTATTTTTCTGGTTCTGTATTTTTCTTGATGTATATGCACTGAGAGCAGCAGTATCAATACACCTGGAGGGGTGTATGTCTCGGCATGTATACACTGATAATTTGCCTGGTTGTGTACAGGTGACATGTAGCCTAAATAATCATTGTGCAGTCGACAGGTTTTAAATCTAATGTATCAATCAATGTGGTTTTGGGTTAATAATAAATATGTACATACACTGAGGCAGTTTTGTAAGTATTAGCTGGACAGTTTATGGTTAGTAACTGCAAAACAACATTCAACTGTACATATTTAATACCATTAGCTTTACATATTAAAACCCAGAGCTTAGCTTCACATATTAAGACCCAGAGCTTAGCTTCACATATTAAGACCCAGAGCTTAGCTTCACATATTAAGACCCAGAGCTTAGCTTTACATATTAAGACCCAGAGCTTAGCTTCACATATTAAGACCCAGAGCTTAGCTTCACATATTAAGACCCAGAGCTTAGCTTCACATATTAAGACCCAGAGCTTAGCTTCACATATTAAGACCCAGAGCTTAGCTTCACATATAAAGACCCAGAGCTTAGCTTCACATATTAAGACCCAGAGCTTAGCTTCACATATAAAGACCCAGAGCTTAGCTTCACATATTAAGACCCAAAGCTTAGCTTCTCATTTAAAGACCCAGCAGCGTTACATTTAAAGGTCCAGAGCTTAGCTTCACATTAAAGACCCAGGTCTTAGCTTTACATTTAAAGACCCAGAACTTAGCTTCACATTAAAGACCCAGGTCTTAGCTTCACATTTAAAGACCCAGATCTTAGCTTCACATTTAAAGACCTTGAGTTGGACAAGTCCCTTTACTGATTCTTTATCCACGTCTCCCGTTCTCATCAAGGTCAGGTGACCTTGATGAGAAGGAAACACATTCACCATAACTCATTCAATACCTGGTGGTAAAGAGCTCTTGATCCTAGAAATTAGAGCTAGTCCTCCCCTTCCTTGGATGAACCATGACTACCTAATATTCTCCAATCGATGTTTGACCAGTATAGGATAAACACTTCCCAATTATGATGATATTAATAATAATAATAATAATAATAATAATAATAATAATAATAATAATAATAATAATAATAATAATAATAATAATAATAAATAGCTGTCTGTCAGAAGTACGCTGACATCACAATTCAAATGACTCCGAACTACAACCCCCACTCTCCTTCAGAGTGCAGGCACTGTACTTCCCACCTCCAGGACTGTAACATCCCCACCTCCTTCAGAGTGCAGACACTGTACTTCCCACCTCCAGGACTGTAACATCCCCACCTCCTTCAGAGTGCAGACACTGTACTTCCCACCTCCAGGACTGTAACATCCTCACCTCCTTCAGAGTGCAGACACTGTACTTCCCACCTCCAGGACTGTAACATCCCCACCTCCTTCAGAGTGCAGACACTGTACTTCCCACCTCCAGGACTGTAACATCCCCACCTCCTTCAGAGTGCAGACACTGTACTTCCCACCTCCAGGACTGTAACATCCCCACCTCCTTCAGAGTGCAGACACTGTACTTCCCACCTCCAGGACTGTAACATCCCCACCTCCTTCAGAGTGCAGGCACTGTACTTCCCACCTCCAGGACTGTAACATCCTCACCCTCCTTCAGAGTGCAGGCACTGTACTTCCCACCTCCAGGACTGTAACATCCTCACCCTCCTTCAGAGTGCAGACACTGTACTTCCCACCTCCAGGACTGTAACATCCCCACCTCTCCTTCAGAGTGCAGACACTGTACTTTCCATCTCCAGGACTGTAACATCCCCACCTCTCCTTCAGAGTGCAGACACTGTACTTCCCACCTCCAGGACTGTAACATCCTTACCCTCCTTCAGAGTGCAGACACTGTACTTCCCACCTCCAGGACTGTAACATCCCCACCTCTCATTCAGAGTGCAGACACGGTACTTCCCACCTCCAGGACTGTAACATCCTCCCCTCCTTCAGAGTGCAGGCACTGTACTTCCCACCTCCAGGACTGTAACATCCCCACCTCTCATTCAGAGTGCAGACACTGTACTTCCCACCTCCAGGACTGTAACATCCTCCCCTCCTTCAGAGTGCAGGCACTGTACTTCCCACCTCCAGGACTGTAACATCCCCACCCTCCTTCAGAGTGCAGGCACTGTACTTCCCACCTCCAGGTCTGTAACATTTCCCCCCTCCTTCAGAGTGCAGGCACTGTACTTCCCACCTCCAGGACTGTAGCATTTCCCCCCTCCTTCAGAGTGCAGGCACTGTACTTCCCACGTCCAGGACTGTAACATTCTCACCCTCCTTCAGAGTGCAGGCACTGTACTTCCCACCTCCAGGACTGTAACATTCTCACCCTCCTTCAGAGTGCAGACACTGTACTTCCCACGTCCAGGACTGTAACATTCTCACCCTCCTTCAGAGTGCAGGCACTGTACTTCCCACGTCCAGGACAGTAACATCCTCACCCTCCTTCAGAGTGCAGGCACTGTACTTCCCACGTCCAGGACTGTAACATCCTCACCCTCCTTCAGAGTGCAGGCACTGTACTTCCCACGTCCAGGACAGTAACATCCTCACCCTCCTTCAGAGTGCAGGCACTGTACTTCCCACCTCCAGGACTGTAACATTCTCACCCTCCTTCAGAGTGCAGACACTGTACTTCCCACCTCCAGGACTGTAACATCCTCACCCTCCTTCAGAGTGCAGGCACTGTACTTCCCACCTCCAGGACTGTAACATTCTCACCCTCCTTCAGAGTGCAGACACTGTACTTCCCACGTCCAGGACAGTAACATCCTCACCCTCCTTCAGAGTGCAGGCACTGTACTTCCCACCTCCAGGACTGTAACATTCTCACCCTCCTTCAGAGTGCAGACACTGTACTTCCCACCTCCAGGACTGTAACATCCTCACCCTCCTTCAGAGTACAGACACTGTACTTCCCACCTCCAGGACTGTAACATCCTCACCCTCCTTCAGAGTACAGGCACTTTACTGTATTTCCCATCTCCAAAACTCAAGCTGTTGTACATTTAAAAAGCATCTTAACTGTAATCTAAAAGACTATTAAGCTGGTCATTTCGGAGCTTAAGCTTCATACTAAGAATCTTAATAGTAAATCTCATACTTTATATTTTATATTTAAAAAACTTTTAATGTAAAAACTCTGAACATTGGAGAACTTTTAAGCTTAACTTCTAGGTTGATATTAAGCCGAATAGTTCAAGGTTCTTCATTATATCAAAATCATGGTTAGCCTAGATAGCTTCGTCAGGAAAAAGGACAAGTATTTCCTGACGAAGGTCTTCGTTATATGATGACCCGCAGCTAGAGGTTTTGGTCATCTGACCAAGGCCTTCCGCTGGCTTACCGGTCCACCCCTTAAAAAAATTATGGTTATGGTTATAACCATTAGTTTGTAATAATCATGGAGAAGCGTTGAACACGTAGGGGTCACACAATACCTATGGAACAGGAAGTAATCAGGTTTGTGCCAAGGAAGGGGAGGGCAGCTGCTGCTCCTTAGATCAAGAACCCTTCACCAGTATCAAAACGCCCCGTGAAGGGGTGCTGAAACTATCACTCCAAACATTTCTCATTCATGACCAACCTAGTAACTTCGTTTAGGACCTGAAACACACGTGGGAGTTCAAAATGGTCAATATCCTCCTCCATAAACTTGTAACTTTTGAGTTCTTTGTATATAAAAATGGCCAAAAAATCTTACAAAACGTGGCAAGGTATTTTGCCCAAGAGAGGATTCAGTGCTGGTGGGAACTCACCAGAGACCATTGAACATAAAAACAACATTTTTTGAGGTGTTCAAACTACAGAATAATAAAAAAAGTTCGTATGTAGTTACTTTTTTCCCTTTCCTCCTTTGTTTCTCGTTTTTTATCCCACCCTTCCCCTCTCCTATCTCTCTCTCTCTCTCTCTCTCTCTCTCTGCAATCCTGGTTAAACTAAACGATCTGTTTTTATTTCTTCTCCTCTTTCCCCGTTTGAATTACTTTGTTACTTCTTGACACTTTGTGCCTCTTACCTGCCTCGTCTTTGTGTTCCTTCCAATATAGTTTTCTTTCCAATCCCACTTCTTTAAAAAGCATTATTTATATATTATTTATTTTTTATTAACACATCGGCAGTCTCCCACCAAGGCAGGGTGGCCCGAAAAGGAAAAACTTTCACCTTCATTCACTCCATCACTGTCTTGCCAGAGGTGCACTTACACTACAGTTATAAAACTGCAACATTAACAGCCCTCCTTCAGAGTGCAGACACTGTACTTCCCATCTCCAGGACTCAAGTCTGGCCTGCCGGTTTCCCTGAATCCCTTCATAAATGTTACCTTGCTCACACTCCAACAGCACGTCAAACAGCATATAATCCAAAAGCATATAATCATAACTTCCCTCTTCTGTAGTATGTTTTCCTGATTATTTTCTTCGTTTCTAACTTTCAAACATGGAAGAAATATTTATAGTTAGGTGCTGCATGATCGATGCCACGTAAAGGGTCTCCATAGTCTCTCTCTCTCTATATCTATCTATCTATCTATTCCTATCTTTCTCAAGTTTGTTCACTAGGTCAAGTCTCGCTGCTTCAACTCTCATTATTGCTGTTTCCTTTTCTAACCACTACCAAAATAATATATATATATATATATATATAATAAAGGATTTTATTATTATTATTATTATTAATATAATCAAGGATAACTCTAAACTCGTAGGGGTCATAGAGGAAGCAAACATAAACAAGTTTGATTTGACGAATGGAAGGTTAACTCCATTTCCTAACAAAAAAAAAAAGTCATGCATCTCGTGAGGAATGGGAGGCTAACAGGTTTGATCCGTCGAAGGAAAGAGTAGCCTCCAATTCCTTTAATGAAGAGCCCCAGAAATCCCAGCACATAAAAATGATGTTACCTCTAATTCAATTCAGGATAGACTCGGGGATATAATTTAAGGGTATGATTTACTCAGTAAGATGTAATTAAAGCTCTCAGGGTAAAAAATGATCCCGGGGCTATAATTAGCGCTTCCATTGTGAGAACGAAAAATGGTGAAAAATTCCTGCCTTTTTTCTCAGTATCACTTTGTGTTAAAAGTTTTATTTTGACCGAAACTCTCCAATTTTATTCGATTTTTCTACTGTGCTTCACTACTGCTTCCTTATTATTACGTTATTATTAATTATTATTATTAATTATATAATTAGTCGGGTAATCGTGGTTTAATAAGAAATATTTTGCTCCACATATCGGGCTTATTTGCCGGTAATTCCAAATGAAATAGACACTGGTAGCAAAGAATTCTCTTAATGCTACGTTTCGCCCAGGGCTGGGTCTTGTCAGGTGCCAGTGACTATATTTCTACTTGCCGGCTTTTACCATCGTTTATTTCCATTTTGCCGGCTGTTGCCGTTTTTCCATTTTGCCGGCTTTTACCACCGTTTACTAGTAACTGCACACTATCTCCGTCTTATTTATATTGATGCATGTTTCTCAACACTGTATAGTTCTCATAACAGTAAACACTGGCCACAGGTTGATCAATATGACACATGTGCAACATCTGGGTTTCTCAACTGCCGGAACGTTTCGCCTGCGCAGAAGGCTTCTTCAGTCGAATGCAACTTTTATAGTGGAGACTGGAAAAAGTGGAGATGTAATTTTAATGTGTTGAGTCCCTTAGGCTTGAAGAGTTGATAGAAGGTGTTCAATCAGCCTTGATTGCAGGTGTTCTGTCTGTTAGCCTTGAAGAGCTGATAGATGGTGTTCATTTTCGTAGCCGTGATTGAAGGTGTTGAGTCTCTTAGTCTCGATGTAAGTAAGGGAGTGAAGGCCAGCAGTCTGGCTGCAGGAAATACCTCACATACACCCAGTGCATCGCTCTCTTTCCCTCTGTGCTCCCTGCCTCAGTTTCTCCCTGTCATCTCATCCTCCCTGCCTCCCGCTCCCTCACCCCTCTACTCCTGACTAACAATCCATCGCTTTTATTTTCTCCCTGCCTCAACCACCCTCTCCCTGCCCCATCCACTTCCTCCCTGCCTCATCCACTCCCTGCCTCATCCACTCCAGTCATGTAATATAATATAGTTTAATCTTGCCCAAAATACCTTGGGTCAGCCTAAATATATTTCTTGTTGCTTAGCAACAGTGAAGTAATGCTGGGTTCATGATGCTTACATTGGTTTCCAATGAAGTTACACCGTGCGTATATGTTATTTACTTATACGTATATAATTTATTATATATTTATTGTCTTGCTCTGCGATGAAGATATCGTCACAAATTGCATTTCTCCTGTGTAATCACAGACCATCCTCAGAGATGAAATTTATCTGATAAGGCTGACATTTCTGTACCTTATGGATAAAACCCATCCTGTGTGATGGTATATGACAGGAAAACATAGCTAACTTTTGTCCCACTAGGTGACTATCATATATAGCAGCAGCACACTGCTGGTGTTCATAGCATTTAACTATCTGCTACTTCTAGCACTACTGTTACTACTAGTACTACTTCTACCACTACTGTTACTACTAGTACTACTACTATTATTATTATTAGCAGTAGCAGCAGACCATCAACAAGGAAGACACAGCTAACAAGACCAACACATAACTTGCTAGAAGCTGTCTTCTCCCATCTATTAACACTGTTTTTCCTCCTTTAATTACGCGATCGACAGATCCCCTTAATGAACCCGTTGCGGCCCTCCCTCTTTCAGATCACCTCGAGCGCCCATTTAACAGTCTATCTCAATCTCTATTCTTCCTGCTTAATTCCTTACCCACGCGCTCAACCCTCACTTAATCTGAGTCCCGTTTCATTTAATCACTTAAAAAATGTCTCAGCCAAAGGCTTTGCCACGAAGTGTTGTGTGTTTAATTACGTCTGTTTAGCTCTACTGTAACACAGTCTCATTTTACATTTACTACTGACGCATTACCCAAACGTCAGGTTTTTAACTGTACTTGTGAAAACATATTTAATTACAAATAACCAAATAAAAAATGAAGGCTGTGACGCGTCTGGCAACGCAATGGCAGAACAATACAAGGAAACGTTGAAATCTGCACGGGTGTCACTGATGCCAGAAAGTGGGTTGTAAAATGAGGCTTCCAACCTACTGTAAACAGAGGTTACAACCCCAACATTCATTGTAAGTAATTACAACCCCCATTCTTATACTGTAAACAGGGGTTACAACCCCAGCATCCACTGTAAATAACTGATACAACCCCCCACTCTTCTATTGTTAACAGAGGTTACAACCCTCATTCTTCTACTGTAAACAGAGGTTGGAACTCCAGTACCCATTGTAAATAACTTTCACAACCTCATTCTCATCATCCACTGTAAATAAAGTTTACAACCCTCCCCCCCTTCCTCCACATCCACTGTAGATATACCTGACTTGGTGTGACCCCCTTCCCCCCATCCAGTGTAAATATACCTGACCCCCCTCCCCACTGTAAACAGCTGTTACAAAAGGAATGAACATTAGGCAGCTTGGGACAAATCACCTCCTGGGTAACAATTGGAACAATGGCACAAAAGCTTTTGTAGCGATCATCATTTGGGCCAGTCCAATAATTTCTCTGATTCGTCACCCCTTGAAATGGCCCATGACCGCTCGACCCTGTTGCTGCTGCTGTTGATGTTGTTGCTGCCTTTCTTACTGCCGCTGTTGCTGCTGTTATTATTGCTTCTGTTGTTGCTGTTCTTGTTGCGGCTGCTGCTGTTGTACTTTTTGCTTCTGTTGTTGTTCTTGGTGCGGCTGCTGTTGCTGTTTTTTCTGCGGCTGCTGTTGCTGTTCTTGCTGATGGTGATACTGTTATTAGTGTTGTTTCTGCTGTCGTTGTTCCTGCTGCTGCTGCTGTCGTTGTTCCTGCTGCTGCTGCTGTCGTTGTTCCTGCTGCTGCTGCTGTCGTTGTTCATGCTGCTGTTGCTTCTGCTGTCGTTGCTGCTGCTGCCTCTGCTGTCGTTGCTGCTGCTGCCTCTGCTGTTGTACTTACCAATTTCTGTTATCTTTACCACTTCTTTGAATTCTATCTCATTTTGCTCTTATTCCACCAATTTAATATAATCACTGTGACCCAGCTACTACTGTGACCCAGCTACTACTGTGACCCAGCTACTACTGTGACCCAGCTACTACTGTGACCCAGCTACTACTGTGACCCAGCTACTACTGTGACCCAGCTACTACTGTGACGCAGCTACTACTGTGACCCAGCTACTACTGTGACCCAGCTACTACTGTGACCCAGCTACTACTGTGACCCAGCTACTACTGTTGACCCAGCTACTACTGTGACGCAGCTACTACTGTGACCAGCTACTACTGTGACCCAGCTACTACTGTGACCCAGCTACTACTGTGACCCAGCTACTACTGTGACCCAGCTACTACTGTGACCCAGCTACTACTGTGACCCAGCTACTACTGTGACCAACTCACTGTCATAATGCACAAATCATCATCACAATGTAATCAAAACAATTCAGCCACCATTCACAAATCCATATCCACAATTCCTTCCAAATCATAAGCCACAAATCACATTACAAAAACTATTGCGATGTAATGCAATAAAAAATCCTGGGGGGGGGGACGCGTCATCATATTTCACCCATAAAAATAACTAATCCAGCTCCACTTTCTCAGATCAAAAGCCGTTTGCCACAATGGCTTGGCAGACGGTACAAGGTACCCACTATGGTACCAGTACACTATTATTATTATAATTGTATAATGCGCTAAACCCGTATGGCTGACAGAGCGCTGTCAGTGCTGGAGTAGAAACAGGTAAGTCAATACGTGAATACATACTCTTATTACCACAGTGACGGGGAAGCGCTTAACCCGTAGGGATCAATCAGCCTCTGAGGAATAGGAGGCATTCAGGTTCGGTCCAAGGAAGAAAGCAGGCCCAATTTCTTGGATCAAGAGCACCTCTCAAGGAACCTCCCTAGTTAATAAGACAATCAATATGGAAGCTTGGTCTTAGGCCTTTCAGCGAGGGTTGAACCCTATACACCGGCAGGCGATGTAACATCCCCCCAATGAAGAGCAGGGGAGCCACTAGCACGTTGAGGGACAACACAATAAGTGTCAGGGGCCCAAGACTGTTCAACTGCCTCCCAGCATACATCAGGGGGATTACCAACAAACCCCTGGCTGTCTTCAAGCAGGCACTGGACAGGCACCTAAAGTCGGTACCTGACCAGCCAGGCTGTGATTCGTACGTTGGACTGCGTGCGGCCAGCAGTAACAGCCTGGTTGATCAGGCTCTGGTCCAACATGAGGCCTGGTCATAGACCGGGCCGCAGGGGCGTTGACCCCTGGAACTCTCTCCAGGTATACTCCAGGTATACTGGTCCCAGGTATATTAGCAACTAGGAGGCTGTGGGTTTGCGGGGGCAGCGACCCCCCGAACCATCAACAAGTGCGCTGCCACGGGGACTCAGCGTCATGATGCTAGTGAAGGGCTCTTGTTCAAAGGAACTGGAGTTATTCTCCTCTCTTGGATCAAATCTGATTACCCAGCCATCTTTCTCATTTCCCAGCTAAACCCCTCGAGGGTTTAGCCACCCCCACAGTGGTGTTAGCCACCCCCACAGTGGTGTTAGCCACCCCCACAGTGGTGTTAGCCACCCCCAGTGGTGTTAGCCACCCCGACAGTGGTGTTAGCCACCCCCACAGTGGTGTTAGCCACCCCCACAGTGGTGTTAGCCACCCCCACAGTGGTGTTAGCCACCCCCACAGTGGTGTTATCCACCCCCAGTGGTGTTATCCACCCCAACAGTGGTGTTAGCCACACCCCCACAGTGGTGTTAGCCACACCCCCACAGTGGTGTTAGCCACACCCCCACAGTGGGGGTGTGTGCCGTTGTGTTGCTCAGGCCGGCCTGCAAGGCTACAAGAATCCTCGAAACCTACCACAGGTATATATCAACACCAACTCCTTCCCCATCCACACTTCCCGAAGTTTTCTTCATTATACGTGTCTCGTTTTCACACCTGCTTTACTATACCTGTGGGCGGTTTCTAGAGATCTAGTATATGTGATCTTTGCACAGGAGATAAGGATCTACATGTGATCCAAGAGCTGGAGACAAGTGTTATGTGTAGGTAGATTCTACATGTAACCCAGGAGCTGGAGACAAGTGTTGTGTGTAGGTAGGATTTACATGTGACCCAGGAGCTGGAGACAAGTGTTGTGTGTAGGTAGGGTCTACATGTGACCCAGGAGCTGGAGACAAGTGTTGTGTGTAGGTAGGATCTACATGTGACCCAGGAGCTGGAGACAAGTGTTGTGTGTAGGTAGGATCTACATGTGACCCAGGAGCTGGAGACAAGTGTTGTGTGTAGGTAGGATCTACATGTGACCCAGGAGCTGGAGACAAGTGTTGTGTGTAGGAAGGATCTACATGTGACCCAGGAGCTGGAGACAAGTGTTGTGTGTAGGTAATGTCTACATGTGACCCAGGAGCTGGAGACAAGTGTTGTGTGTAGGTAGGATCTACATGTGACCCAGGAGCTGGAGACAAGTGTTGTGTGTAGGTAGAGTCTACTTGTGACCCAGGAGCTGGATATAAGTGTTGTGTGTAGGTAGGATCTACATGTGACCCAGGAGCTGGAGACAAGTGTTGTGTGTAGGTAGGATCTACATGTGACCCAGGAGCTGGAGACAAGTGTTGTGTGTAGGTAGGATCTACATGTGACCCAGGAGCTGGAGACAAGTGTTGTGTGTAGGAAGGATCTACATGTGACCCAGGAGCTGGAGACAAGTGTTGTGTGTAGGTAATGTCTACATGTGACCCAGGAGCTGGAGACAAGTGTTGTGTGTAGGTAGGGTCTACTTGTGACCCAGGAGCTGGATATAAGTGTTGTGTGTAGGTAGGATCTACCCGTGACCCAGGAGCTAGAGACAAGTGTTGTGTGTAGGTAGGATCTACATGTGACCCAGGAGCTGAGACAAGTGTGTGTGTAGGTAGTCTACATGTGACCCAGGAGCTGGAGACAAGTGTTGTGTGTAGGTAGGATCTACCCGTGACCCAGGAGCTAGAGACAAGTGTTGTGTGTAGGTAGGATCTACATGTGACCCAGGAGCTGGAGACAAGTGTTGTGTGTAGGTAGGATCTACATGTGACCCAGGAGCTGGAGACAAGTGTTGTGTGTAGGTAGAATCTACATGTGACCCAGGAGCTGGAGACAAGTGTTGTGTGTAGGTAGGATCTATATGTGACCCAGGAGCTGGAGACAAGTGTTGTGTGTAGGTGGGATCTACATGTGACCCAGGAGCTGGAGACAAGTGTTGTGTGTAGGTAGGATCTATATGTGACCCAGGAGCTGGAGACAAGTGTTGTGTGTAGGTAGGATCTACATGTGACCCAGGAGCTGGAGACAAGTGTTGTGTGTAGGTAGGGTCTACATGTGACCCAGGAGCTAGAGACAAGTGTTGTGTGTAGGTAGGATCTACATGTGACCCAGGAGCTAGAGACAAGTGTTGTGTGTAGGTAGGATCTACATGTGACCCAGGAGCTAGAGACAAGTGTTGTGTGTAGGCAGGATCTACATGTGACCCAGGAGCTGGAGACAAGTGTTGTGTGTAGGTAGGATCTACATGTGACCCAGGAGCTAGAGACAAGTGTTGTGTGTAGGTAGGATCTACTTGTGACCCAGGAGCTAGAGACAAGTGTTGTGTGTAGGCAGGATCTACATGTGACCCAGGAGCTGGAGACAAGTGTTGTGTAGGTAGGATCTACATGTGACCCAGGAGCTAGAGACAAGTGTTGTGTGTAGGTAGGATCTACTTGTGACCCAGGAGCTGGAGACAAGTGTTGTGTGTAGGTAGGATCTACATGTGACCCAGGAGCTGGAGACAAGTGTTGTGTGTAGGTAGGCACCCAGGTACCCTAGTTTCCAAGCATCAATTATTTTCTGGTTTATTCTGTCATTAATATGATTATGTGTTACTCCCCAGCATTGTCACTGTTCACAGTTTACCAGGAGACAATTTCGGGTTATTAACGCCCCCGCGGCCCGGTTCCACAGCAGGTCTCTGAGAAGATGATCAACCAGACTGTTAAAATGACATCATGAAAATCTGTTTTACATAGTAAAGTACAATAGGCCTGCTGCAGTGTTCCTCTTATGTTCTAAGACTACACTAATAGCTGTTGATTTACTAGAATTCATCTGCTCGTAAACAAGCCTATTCACAGCTCTAGAAATTTAGCAACATCACTGTCTGTCAACCAGGCTTTTGCTGCCAGCTGCTCGCAGGCATATATTATAAGAGATAATTCGAGGCAAAGAGAAGGCAATGACTGACACTGACGCCTGAGGATGTAAGGCGAGGACACGCGTGAAAGCTCAACACCCACACCAGCTATAGAGGCGTTAACAAGTATTTTCATGAGTAACGGGATGGGACTGAGTTAGGTCAGTAGAAGTGGCTGCTGGAACATGATAATTCTCGCCCCAGATTGTGGTAATCTCCCCACACACACTTGGCAATCAATGAAACAAAGGCAAGTTCCAAAACAACCTTTAATTGACACGGCGTATCGTTCTGTGATAAAACTCTACACAGAGATAAACACTCTGTGATAAAACTCTACACAGAGATAAACACTCTGTGATAAAACTCTACACAGAGATAAACACTCTGTGATAAAACTCTACACAGAGATAAACGCTCTGTGATAAAACTCTACACAGAGATAAACACTGTCTTAATAAAAGTTAGTTGTGCAGCTTGGCACTTAAGTTACTGGTGGCAGTGACATCAATAAAGCTCAGGTCACATCTCGTAGTGGAAGAAATGTAAAAGGCATTAAGACGCAACTCATGTACCTCTGTCAAGTGCCAGATTAACCGTGCCGTGATGGACATGTGGGCCAGCGGGCCGCCAGCAGTAACAGCCTAGCTGACCAGGCAACCACCAGACAGGCCTGCTCCCAGGATCGGGAGTAGGAAAACTCTCTAAACCCATCAAAGGTAAATCAAAGGTAAAGGTAGTCTTCCTCATTGTAGGTGGACGTGTGACGTGGGACACTGATACTGTCTCCTTGTTTTTAGTCATATTGCTAGGTTCTAACACCTTAATATATATTAAAAATAAATACGGCACCTACTTCATGTCAGTCAAATAAATTTTAAAGAGATGAGCTAAGGAGCTAGAGCCCAACCCCAGCAAATTCAATTAGATAATAGAGAAACTGCAGAGGCAAGAAACACGACTAGAACTAAAAGGAATAAGATATGAAAAAAAGGCTAAACAAGCCGAACTTGGCTACTAATAGGATAGAAGAACCAGGGGAGCATAATAACGACATACAAAATACTCAGATAAAGTGGACATGAACAGACTGTTAGAAAGGAGGGGAGATAAATACATAGATGAGTCATGGGAATGTCAGGAAGTATTTCTTCAGCCTCAGGATGGTCAAGAATTTAAAGGAGCTGGACGAGGAAGTAGTGGAAGCAGGTCACGTATGTAGTTTTAGGAACAGGTATGACAGGCCCCACGAGTCTTTAAGGGAGTAAATCCGGCAGGTGAAAATTTAAGAGGCAGGGCCAAGAGCTGAGACTCAACCTCTGCAACCACAAATAAGTGAGTACATACTTATACTCCAGACCATAACGAATTAGAATCATAATAACAAGGCAAGTTTTCCTGTTGGGTTAGTCATGGTAAATGTGGCTTTGTTTTTCCTGTCATCGTGATGGCGAAGCACAGGAACCTCACCTCGTATACATTTAGCGCTTCCTATTTAATGTGTGATGAAAAACAAGAGATAATCACCTAAGAAAGACGTCTATACTGTCGTAAGTGGTGAGGAATGTGTAGGAGAGAGAGAGAGTTCAACCACTTTCTCCAGGTGAGATTCGAACACTATCTCTCTCCCAAGGGCCAGTATTGGGAAAACACCTTCTACAGTAGCTCCCCCCTCCCACAGGTGACGCCCAAGTTACTTCCCCAGGGCCCACGAAGGCGATAATTGTGATGGCTGGCGGAGAAGGTAGATGAGAGGGGTGGGGGGAAATGTGAGGGGTGGAAGTGAGATGGGGGAGGGTCAAGGGAAGAATGATATACCTGTGATTCATTTTGAGAGTCTTCCTACTCCCACAGCTCGGCTTGGGGCCAAGGCTGCTCTGGTAGTTGCCTGGTCAACCAGGCTGTTGTTGTTGGCGGCCCCCCGGTCCACATATGCATCACAGCCTGGTTGATCTGGCCTTGGGGGAGGTAGAGATCTGGCTCCCTCTTGATGAATTCTACACAAGTTCTGGCAGTGTATCTGATATTAATCGGCAGTGTGTTGAGCAGTCTGGCATCACGGACACTGATACAGTGTTATCGTAATATTGTTCCCATTGTTTCCGTTTCACACAGGGTTTATTTCACACTTCCTCCCATCTTCCTCACTCCAGGATGTTGTTATAGTAGTGTGTAGGTTTGGGACCAGACCCTCCAATATCTCCCATGTAAATATTATCATGCATCGCTCTCTCCTCTACCCTAGAGAGTCATATTCAGTACTTTAATACGCTTCCAGGAGTTTACATGCAGTATTGGCTCCATGCTGGCTGAAAAATAATACCTGTATATGCCCCAGCTCTAATATCTCTCCTGCCCTGAATGAAACTTCAACACCAAAAACTACTCTAGGCAAGAGAGCACAAGTGATCTAAATAGTGTTACTACTGGCAATATTTCTCTTGTTTTGAAAGTTCTCGTAATCCATCCTGACATTATTCAAGATGTTGCAATGTTGCCTTACTGTGTTCTCTAAATGACATATCAGCTAACATCATTACACTAAGATCCTTCACATATGTTCCTTTCGTTAGATCTGGTGGTCCACCTGTGGTTTAAATACCGTATCCCTTCTGAGATTCTCAATTTTATCATATCTGATCAGCTGGAATTTGTCGCCACTGGAAGACCTTGCTTATATTCTCTTGCAATATTTCCGAGTCGACTTGCATGCTTATTTTCATATCGTCCACAAATTATACATAATCATGTGGTAATGGCTTAGCAGTTGCAACAAGCATGACCTTCCCGCTCTAAATCCAGGTTGGCGTGGGTTGTGCATGTCATCCTTTGCCATAAAGATTGTAATCTATCGTCTCATGAATGTTTGAAAGATGTTCATGATGTGTGTTGTTAGTGAGGTTGTGATGCGGGTTGCAAGGCTGGGGGATGGTAGTGATGACCGCCTCCCTCACCCACGTGTGATGCGGTGGCTTGCATGGCTAGGGAATGGTTGTAATGACTACCTCCATCACCCAGGGCTGAGGAATGGTTATAATGACTACCTCCATCACTCACCCCTCTCACCTTCCTGTCCTCAAGTGTCACTTCACAAAGTTGATAATTACAGGTATTATCCACCACGCTCCTTATTACCTTTACATCATCGCCACCCTCGCTGCCACAAGCTGCCGCCGCCGCTGGCCTTGCTGCCACCAGCTGCTGCTGCCGCCGGTCTTGCTGCCACCAGCTGCTGCCGCCGCCGCTGCCACTGTCACTGCCAGCGTTAGCATCACCCACGGATTTTAACTACGCTTGTAGAATTCACTGCTATAACAATACAACTGCTGCTGCCTCTACTGCTCTTGCTATATTACTACTGCTAGTCAACTACACCTATCTCAACTATCCTCCCTTATCTTCAGTGTACACCTATCTACACCCATCCCCACTATCCTTCCATTCACAATCCCCCGCCTCTACTATCCTCCCCTACCATCCACATCAATCCCCCGCCTCTACTATCCTCCCCTACCATCCACATCAATCCCCCGCCTCTACTATCCTCCCTACCATCCACATCAATCCCCGCCTCCACTATCCTCCCCTACCATCCACATCAATCCCCCGCCTCCACTATCCTCCCCTACCATCCACATCAATCCCCCGCCTCTACTATCCTCCCCTACCATCCACATCAATCCCCCGCCTCCACTATCCTCCCCTACCATCCACATCAATCCCCCGCCTCCACTATCCTCCCTACCATCCACATCAATCCCCGCCTCCACTATCCTCCCTACCATCCACATCAATCCCCGCCTCCACTATCCTCCCTACCATCCACATCAATCCCCCGCCTCCACTATCCTCCCCTACCATCCACATCAATCCCCCGCCTCCACTATCCTCCCTACCATCCACATCAATCCCCGCCTCCACTATCCTCCCTACCATCACATCAATCCCCGCCTCCACTATCCTCCCTACCATCCACATCAATCCCCGCCTCTACTATCCTCCCTACCATCCACATCAATCCCCGCCTCCACTATCCTCCCTACCATCCACATCAATCCCCGCCTCCACTATCCTCCCTACCATCCACATCAATCCCCGCCTCCACTATCCTCCCTACCATCCACATCAATCCCGCCTCCACTATCCTCCCTACCATCCACATCAATCCCCCGCCTCCACTATCCTCCCCTACCATCCACATCAATCCCCCGCCTCCACTATCTTGCCTATCTTCGTGGCAGTGCTGACTTTATTATCTAAAATAAACCATATAAATTAATCTCCAGCATTCTTAATGTTCTGTCCACTTCCCCAACATCCCTTCCCCAACATCCCTTCCCCAACATCCCTTCCTCACGTCCCTGGGATAATAGTGGCATGGGGATGCTGTTGGGATATGCTCAGGGATGAGGATAGTGCTGGGAAATGGTGAATGACTCTTTCACAGTCATGCTGGGTGGCAGACAACTGTGCTGGGTGGTAGACAACTGTGCTGGGTGGCAGACAACTGTGCTGGGTGGTAGACAACTGTGCTGGGTGGTAGACAACTGTGCTGGGTGGTAGACAACTGTGCTGGGTGGCAGACAACTGTGCTGGGTGGCAGACAACTGTGCTGGGTGGTAGACAGCTGTGCTGGGTGGTAGACAACTGTGCTGGGTGGCAGACAACTGTGCTGGGTGGCAGACAACTGTGCTGGGTGGTAGACAACTGTGCTGGGTGGTAGACAACTGTGCTGGGTGGCAGACAACTGTGCTGGGTGGCAGACAACTGTGCTGGGTGGTAGACAACTGTGCTGGGTGGTAGACAACTGTGCTGGGTGGCAGACAACTGTGCTGGGTGGTAGACAACTGTGCTGGGTGGTAGACAACTATGCTGGGTGGCAGACAACTGTGCTGGGTGGCAGACAACTGTGCTGGGTGGTAGACAACTATGCTGGGTGGCAGACAACTGTGCTGGGTGGCAGACAACTGTGCTGGGTGGCAGACAACTGTGCTGGGTGGTAGACAATTGTGCTGGGTGGTAGACAACTGTGCTGGGTGGCAGACAACTGTGCTGGTTGGCAGACAACTGTGCTGGGTGGTAGACAACTGTGCTGGGTGGTAGACAACTGTGCTGGGTGGCAGACAACTGTGCTGGGTGGCAGACAACAGCGCTGGGTGGCAATGTTCAGTTTAGTAGGAAATAATGTCGGGGGGTATACCCTGGTCTGCAATATTGTTTGAATGTGGAGGTAATATTGTTGTACTTTGTCTCCCCTCCCACATCCATGACACTCCCACCCCCCCCCTACTACCACAACCCATCCACCATCACTACTTACCACCATTACCACCACCATCACCATTCATCAACACTCAACACCATCAGCACTCACCACCATCACCTCCCAGCATCCATCATCACCTCTCAACAGGTTGGTTCTTTAATGAGGCTTAAAGCGTATCAACTACCCGAGGGGTTCTTATGGGTTCACGTCACTGTTTACCACTAGTCAAGAATATTTAAATCACCAACATAGAGTTAAGTAAAAAGCTCACATAAATACACTGAGAGACATACACCTCTCAGTGTATATATCCCGCACACTCAACAAACGCTCTTCATTGACACATTGCAGCAACTGGATTTGCAACGTGTGCATCATGACAATGGCCACTTGCTAATATTTCAACACAGTTGTTGATCTTACACCTCTCATTCTCATATAACAACGGTTTCTTTTCTTAATCATTCAACACTTTAAATAAACAATAAAATCACGAGTTTTCCGAACCTATCAACATTCACATTTTCCCTAAATATATTCTTATCCACACCTCATTTAAAATTAAGTTCTTTCTAAAATTTTCCCTTGTACGTTTAAAGATATATATTTTTTTCATTTATGTTAATACAAAAATTACTAATTTTGTAACAAAAGAACCTTAGAAAACTAACCTAACCTTATTATAACAAGCGCAATTTAATTTAGCCTAATCCAACTATATATATATATATATATATATATATATATATATATATATATATATATATATATATATATATATATATATATATATATATATAACCCAACTAAATATATTTTAGATACGTTTACAATAATATAATAATAAACAAACACAATGAAATATATATTTTTCGTTATGTTCAGAATGATTTTGGAAATTATTGCATACACAAATTTTCGCTTGTCTTATATGGCAAGGTGAGCGTTGCTATTTAAGCCAAAATCCAAGTTTTACCTAATCGGAGACATATATATATATATATATATATATATATATATATATATATATATAAAACATGCATTAGTTACTGATGTTTAAATATGACACATGATATATACACTAAAGATACATATCATCAGTGTATATAGAATGAAAGTTTACTCTGGTGCATATTTTAGGAATTAAAGCATTCTAAACTGGTGGTGTACAGGTGACATGCAACCCTCAAGTCGACAGGCTTTAAACCCCAGTAACCAACCAAGTGGTGTTCCTTCAAATACATAACTCAGGCGCCATGTTTTTCCTTTCTATTTAGGTAAATTCTCATATCATAACATTTTCAGAGACTTTCCCTGTCATGTCGTAGTTATGTTGCTAACATACACTTTTCCCCTCCTCCCGATTCCCCCCCCCCTACCTTGCCCCTTCCCCTCTTTATCTGACAAAAATAATTTTAATAAAACTTCTATTTGAATTCCTCTGAAATTAAATTTATTTAATATTTGGAGGGGGAAAAAAAAACTTACATTTTCCAATAAGACGGGAAGGAGGCAGAGAGACAGAGGGGTCTTGTTATTGTGTCCTCCTGCTTTCATCACCGCACCCCCTTCCCCTTCCCCCCCCTCCCCAACACCGCTTACCCTTCCTCACCTGTCCTCTTCCCCCTACCCATGCCATTCTCGTAGATCTCCCCTTCTCCCCTCCTCTCAATTCTCTTCTCTCCTCTTCCCTTCCCTTCGCTTCCCCTCTCGCCTGTTTTCTCAATTCCTCTCTTCTCCATCTCACTGTCCCCTTTCCCCTCCCCTTAAATCCCCTCCTCTCTGTTCTCCCTCTCTACTCTTTCTTCCACTCTTCCCCCTCTCTGTTCTGCCTCTCTACCACTCTCTCCTCTCAATTCCCAATCTTTACCCTTTCCCCTCCTCTCTGTTCTCCCTCTCTACTCTATTCCACTCTCCCCTCCTATCTGGTCCCCCTCTCTACCCTCTCCCCTCCTCTCTCATCACCCACTCTTCCACTCTCCTCTCCTCTCAATTCCCCTTTTCTACCCTCTCCCTTCCTCTCTGTTTTCCTTCACTACCCACTCTTCCCTCCTGTCTGTTCCCCCTCTCAGCTCCTCTGTTCTCCCTCTCTACCCTCTCCCCTCCTCTCTGGTCCCCCTCTCTACATTCTCCATGAGGCCTAGTCACAGACCGGGCCGCGGGGGCGTTGACCCACGGAACTCTCTCCAGGTAAACTCCAGGTCTCCCCTCCTCTCTGTTCACCCTCTATTCCACTCACGTCGCCTCTCAATTCCCCTTCTCCCTTCCCTACCACCCTACTATCATTTGTTCCCTCCACCTCCGTTACTTCACAACTTCCCATCCCCCATCCACAGACCTTTCATTCTCCCTCTCTATGATCTATCCCTTTCTCCCTCACTCCACCATACTGCCTCCTCCCCACTAAACACTTCACCAGTGGAGAGAAGTGGCATACAATACCGTCACGATGGAGAAACGTGCAGTATGCAATCCCTTATTGCCAACGTTTCGCTCATCCTCCCTCTCACTCCCCAGGTAGATCTAGTTTGTGACGTGATAAAGCCCACTGTTTGGGAGAAACCTCTTACACTGGAAAAAGCTCTTACTTCTTACACTGGAAAAAACTCTTACTTCTTACACTGGAAAAAACTCTTACTTCTTACACTGGGAAAAACTCTTACTTCTTACACTGGAAAAAACTCTTACTTCTTACACTGGGAAAAACTCTTACTTCTTACACTGGAAAAAACTCTTACTTCTTACACTGGGAAAAACTCATACTTCTTACACTGGAAAAAACTCTTACTTCTTACACTGGAAAAAACTCTTACTTCTTACACTGGAAAAAACTCTTACTTCTTACACTGGAAAAAACTCTTACCTCTTACACTGAAAAAAACTCTTACTTCTTACACTGGAAAAAACTCTTACTTCTTACACTGGAAAAAACTCTTACCTCTTACACTGGAAAAAACTCTTACTTCTTACACTGGAAAAAATTCTTACTTCTTATTCTGGGAAAAAATGCTTATTGTTACATTTCAGTCCTCATCTTAAAGTCAGTACCTGGCCAGCTGGACTGCGTACAGCCAGCAGTAACAGCCTGGTTGATCAGGCCCTGATTAATCGCGAGGCGTTAACCACCACCGGAACACCCTAAAGGTAAATCCCCAGGGTGGGTACTGGGAGGCGTAATAGAGATATTACACTCCCCAGGGTGGGTACTGGGAGGCGTAATAGAGATATTACACTCCCCAGGAGAGATATACGGAGGATAATAGAGATATTACACTCCCCAGGAGAGATATACGAAGGATAATAGAGATATACGGAGGATAATAGAGATATTACACTCCCCAGGAGAGAGATACACGATGGGGGTATTGAACTGAAGAAGTCACTGGCTGGCGAAACGTTTCCTCAATAAACATTCCAAAATGTTGCACAAGTGTCTCTCATTCTTCAACTGGCTGTCTTACTTTCTCTCCCCTCCCCCAGGGTGCCACGCAAAACATTCAACCATCACCCAGGTACCTGCTTACTGCTAGGCGAACAGAAGGAAAACTTGCGCCCAACCTTTCACCCGTGCCTTGGAGTGACCTCTTTCCCCTGGTTTCGTTAGTTGAGGACGCTACCAAACGAGCCACGAGTACCCCTGCAGTACATCTCTGAGCGCTTGATTAAGCTAAAAAAGTGAGGTATGTCAGAAAATGCTTCAACCCGCTCTGAATCGTCAAAACATGCAGTGGAAAAAAACATTTTAGCAGTTTTTCTTAATTTTTTTAATGTCTGACGTATTTTTAAAAAAAATCACATGAAGTGTACATTAAAAGGAAGAGTTTTCTACTATCCCTGAGCGTCGTACTATCCCCGTGGCTGTTATCCGCGTAGCAGTGGCTGGGTAGGGCTGGAGGGCGTGTTGTTAGGGTAAGATAAACACGCCCTTGTTACCACACGTGTCGATGGTGGTTAGATATAGTCTATGAACCGTCACGGCTATACTGCCCTGCCTGTCTCGCTACGCCAGCCCCACTACTGTACGCCAGCCCCACTACTGTACGCCAGCCCCACTACTATACGTCAGCCCCACTACTGTACGCCAGTCCCACTACTGTACACCAGTCCTACTACTGTATGCCAGCCCCACTACTGTATACTACTGTATGCCAGCCCCACTACTGTGTACTACTGTATGCCAGCCCCACTACTGTATACTACTATATGCCAGCTCCACTACTGTATACCACTGTATGCCAGCCCCACTACTGTAAACTACTATACGCCAGCCCCACTACTGTATACTACTATACGCCAGAACCACTACTGTATACTACTGTATGCAAGCCCTACTACTGTATACTACTATACGCCAGCCCCACTACTGTATGCCAGCCCCACTACTGTATGACAGCCCCACTACTGTATACTACTGTATGCCAGCCCCACTACTATATAGTACTACTATACGCCAGCCCTACTATTGTATACTACTATATACTGGTCTCACTACGGTATTCTGCTATACTCTAGCCCCACTATACGTTGTTCCTGCTATACATCAACCTACTATACGATGTTCCTGCTATACGTTTGCCTTACTATGCATCTGCTACATTATACGTCTACCTGCTACCCGCCTTCCACTACTCGTGCATGAACAACTAGCACGCTGCCTTTATCCACGGGGAGGCCGGCTCTGGGACCTTGATACACAAGGAGGCCTGCTCTGGGACCTTGATACATGGAGAGGCCTGTTCTGGGACCTTGATACATGGGAAGGCCTGCTCTGGGACCCTGATCCACGGGGAGGCTTGCTCTGGGACTTTGATACATGAGGAGGCCTGCTCTGGGACCTTGATACATGGGGAGGCCTGCTCTGGGACCTTGAGACACGGGGAGGCTTGCTCTGGGACCTTGATACATGGGGAGGCCTGCTCTGGGACCTTGATACACGGGGAGGCCTGCTCTGGGACCTTGATACATGGGGAGGCCTGCTCTGGGACCTTGATACACGGGGAGGCCTGCTCTGGGACCTTGATACATGGGGAGGCCTGCTCTGGGACCTTGATACATGGGGAGGCCTGCTCTGGTACCTTGATACATGGGGAGGCCTGCTCTGGGACCTTGATACATGGGGAGGCCTGCTCTGGGACCTTGATACATGGGGAGGCCTGCTCTGGGACCTTGATACACGGGGAGGCCTGCTCTGGGACCTTGATACATGGGGAGGCCTGCTCTGGGACCTTGAGACACGGGAAGCTGACCCAAGAAACATCCTTTATGTATCCGGTTACGTGTCTATCCTGCTTTGCTTCCGCCATGCTGTGTGTGTGTCTAGCTCTATACCCACTGTGTTATACCTCTGCTTTGTTATATATCCACCATCTATATGCATACCTGGTATACGGGAGACTTATATGTTAACCCCACTATAAGCCACTACACTACCCATTACACACCCGTCTAGTTGTATATCCGCCCTGCTATGACCCCATACCTCTGAATGTCCGCCCCACTATCCACTATTGCCCTCCCTCTTTCCCGCTAATAGCCTATCTGCTACCCACCTGCCCGTTAGAGGCCTGCAACGCGCCCGCCCAGATATCCGCCAGCCTGTGTAATAAACCAGTGGGCAGGGAGGGATCCTGTTCTGAGGCTGTTTTCATTATTAAATTTATTATAAGTTACGGTCCATCACTGTGCAAAATATTACAATATTACCAACTTAATATTTCTGACTCTTCTATTTCTTAAGCTGGAAGCAGAGACGGATGATTCATCTGTAAAAACTTGCATTTGTGATCACAGTGGTGCTAATGCTAGCCTTCCTATGGTGTATAAATATACCTAGTTGGATGATCTTATTGTAGCCAGGTGGTCCAGTGGCTTACACACTGGCCTGGAGTTTTATGACTCACTTGCCATGGGTTCTAACCCAACCCGTACCCTGGTTTACGTAAGAGTAGATTAGTAAACACCAGAAATCAGCAAAAAATTATACTTAGATTAAGAACAAATACATTTAGAAACACTAAAGCCTCAAAGAAAATTAAAAGAGGATAGTAACTCCCATTGCGTGGATGACGAGCCCTTCAAGAGTATGAAGGCCTCTCATTGAAAGGCTGTGCAGACAAACACGAGGTGAAACCCACATATACACATAATAGTGTGTGATGATAATGGTGTGTCTGGCTGAGGGTTTTAAAGGCTCTTATCTACTCTCAAGCAACCACAACAACGACGCTCAAATTTCACTTAACTTTTTCTTCACATTAAGAACTTAGCGTCTAGCTACCAGAGCAACACTGCATGAAAGTCAAACCCACACAAGAGTCTCAGAAACATGGGAGTACAAGACAGATAGATGAACGCTTGTAATCCACATCATAGTTATCCGCTCAGACCCATATATTTATTACTATCTCGATTAAGCACTATCTACTGTTATGTATACGGTTGAAACAAGGCTAGTAATGCAGAAAGAACGTGAGGAAATACTCATGGTGGTTAGAGAGCGGAATGAACTGTAAGGTGAAGTGTAAGTAAAAACTATACACCATGTCAAGAGTAGAGACGACAGGGTCCAAGAGAAAAGGAACCAGTAATGTGGTTCATTGTATTATAAGAGGCAGGTCCAGGAGCTGAAAATCAACCCCTCCACCCATCCCAACTCAGTGAGTACATATCTCACTCCCCGAACTTCATTCCTCTGTGTAAACTGTTTCTGCATCACTTTAAATTTACTGTGGTTGTTTCTTGTTCAGTATTTGTTGGAAAGAGGTCTAGTATTTAGTGGTGGACACACGTCTTGTGCCGGACACTGCTTCACCGTGTCCACCTCCACGTATTTTTCTTGCTGATTGCTCGTATTTTTGTACGTTTGTTTATTCATGTTATTCACTATTATACACAAACACCCGCACATAGAAGAGAGAAGACAATGATGACGTTTCGGTCCCACTTGGTCCATTTAGAAGTCCAAGTCGGATGGAAACGTCGTCATGAGGTTCTTTCTCCTATGTGCGGGTTATTTGTGTATTGTTCCAGTCACGGTATTGTGCCTTTTTATTCTTCATTTACTATTATATTTACTTGCTTCCTTGTTTTTTCCTGATTGTGCTTCCATCTGCATTTCATTGATCGTATATGCGTATGTGTGTGTGTACTCACCTGGCCGCTACTGGGTCACTCTCCCTTCGCCATGAGCCTTATCATACCTCTTCTTGAAGCTATGAATGGATCCTGCCTCCACTACATCACTTCCCAAGCTATTCCACTTCCTGACAACTCTGTGACTGAAGAAATACTTCCTAACATCCCTGTGATTCATATGAGTCTTCAACTTCCAACTGTGTCCCCTTGTTGCTGTGTCCCATCTCTGTCTCTGTCCACCTTGTCAATTCCTCTCAGTATTTTATATGTCGTTATCATGTCCCCCCTATCTCTCCTGTCCTCCAGTGTCGTCACGTCGATTTCCCTTAACCTCTCCTCGTAGGACATACCCATTAGCTCCGGGACTAGTCTTGTTGCAAACCTTTGCACTTTCTCTAGTTTCTTTATGTGCTTGGCTATGTGTGGGTTACAAACTGGTGATGCATACTCCAGTATGGGCCTAACGTATACAGTGTACAGGGTTCTGTGTGTGTGTGTGTGTGTATGTGTGTGTGTATATTTCCAAGCCTTCCACAACCTTTACACACCAATAATTGACTTTCAAACCCATCTCCTCCCCCGCCACCTCTAATCAATCCCACCTCTTTACCTTCCCCCCACTCCTTCCCATCACCCCAACTCCTCTCCTAATCCCTCTTGCCCCTGCCCTTTCCCACCAAGAGAACCACACCCACTATTATTTCCCGCACCATTACCCAGCATTATTGGTGGGTATGCAAATGCCACGAGCCAGTCAGGCATACGGAGCAGGTGGTGGGTAAGCCTTACTTCCTAGGTCATAGGAAAGTAGGACGGGTAATTCCTACTTCCTATGTAAAACTTGAAAGGCACTATGGACAAGCCTAACTTCTTAATCTAAACTTCCTAGAAAGGTAGGCAAGTATCACTTCCAGTGTAATACCAGGAAGACAAGGTAGGCAAGTATCACTTCCAGTGTAATACCAGGAAGACAAGGTAGGCAAGTATCACTTCCAGTGTAATACCAGGAAGACCAGGTATGCAAGTATCACTTCCAGTGTAATACCAGGAAGACAAGGTAGGCAGAGCCTCACTTCCAGTGTAATACCAGGAAGACAAGGTAGGCAGAGCCTCACTTCCAGTGTAATACCAGGAAGACAAGGTAGACAAATCTCACTTCCAGTACAATACCAGGAAGACAAGGTAGACAGAGTATCACTTCCAGTGTAATACCAGGAAGACAAGGTAGGCAGAGCCTCACTTCCAGTGTAATACCAGGAAGACAAGGTAGGCAGAGCCTCACTTCCAGTGTAATACCAGGAAGACAAGGTAGACAAATCTCACTTCCAGTACAATACCAGGAAGACAAGGTAGACAGAGTATCACTTCCAGTGTAATACCAGGAAGACAAGGTAGGCAGAGCCTCACTTCCAGTGTAATACCAGGAAGACAAGGTAGGCAAGTCTCACTTCCAGTACAATACCAGGAAGACAAGGTAGGCAAGTCTCACTTCCAGTACAATACCAGGAAGACAAGGTAGGCAAGTCTCACTTCCAGTACAATACCAGGAAGACAAGGTAGACAGAGTATCACTTCCAGTGTAATACCAGGAAGACAAGGTAGGCAGAGCCTCACTTACAGTGTAATACCAGGAAGACAAGGTAGGCAGAGCCTCACTTCCAGTACAATACCAGGAAGACAAGGTAGGCAAGTCTCACTTCCAGTACAATACCAGGAAGACAAGGTAGACAGAGTATCACTTCCAGTGTAATACCAGGAAGACAAGGTAGGCAGAGCCTCACTTCCAGTACAATACCAGGAAGACAAGGTAGGCAAGTCTCACTTCCAGTACAATACCAGGAAGACAAGGTAGGCAGAGTCTCACTTCCAGTGAGACTTTTACTTCCTATGCAAACGTTGGAAGGTAAGTCTTACTTCCCCATGTAAAACTAGGAAGGCCCAGGTGCGTTTACATCCTATTTTCGTGACTTTTTTCTCCTGCGACTGTTTTTTTGTTTTCTTTCCAAGAATCGCAAGTAGGACTAGTCAAGTAGGACTAGTCAAGTAGGACTAGTCAAGTAGGACTAGTCAAGTAGGACTAGTCGGGTCCTTTCGTATTTTCGGTGTTTACATGATGACTTGCTCAAAGGAGATTTTGGTCACGAGACCGACATCTTCCCTCACTAGTCAACCCTATAACAAAATTAATTTATATCACATCATAGTTGTGTAGTGAAGAAACAACGTGTATTATAATGTGTATTTTTTAGAACAAAAGACAAATGGATTACAGAGTAAAACGTTGAAAGAAAACAGTAATAGAAATTAATGGAGGAGAGCGATAACAGAGCAAGAATAAAAAGTTAGGTTAACAAACCACACCACGGGCGGGGATTGAACTCGCGACTCACCGCGAGTTCAATCCCGTGGTATTTTTTATTGCAAATCGTGTCATTACGATTTCATGAGTCAAAGTTAGGTGGTAGAGTCTTGAGGACAACCCTTCAAGGGGCATCAAGCCTTGGTGCAGGTTAAGGGTTCTTGATCCGAGGAATTTAAGCTACATATATAAATTTGCATGTGAAGCGCTAAATTCGTATGGGAAGGTCATCCACTAATTGCCAGACCACCTACCCAACTGTGCTCACCTGGAAGGAATGGAAACTACCCTCATGTTCATTGGATCAAACTTGATCACCTCCCATTCCCAAGGCGCTCTATAGCCCTATGGGCTATACACAAATAACCCGGCAATAGGAGAGAGGACCTTATGGCGACGTTTCGGTCCGACTTGGACCATTTACAAGTCACTTGTAAATGGTCCAAGTCGGACCGAAACGTCGTTATACGTTTCTGTGTCCTATATGAGGGTTAATTGTGCATTGTTTCAGTCAGGGTATTGTGCCTCGTTGTCGTTCTTGACCAGGGAACACTTGTACACACACAGTACCACCGCGAGAACACTTGTACACACACAGTACCACCGCGAGAACACTTGTACACAACACAGTACCACCGCAAGAACACTTGTACACAACACAGTACCACCGCAAGAACACTTGTACACAACACAGTACCACCGCAAGAACACTTGTACACACACAGTACCACCGCAAGAACACTTGTACACAACACAGTACCACCGCAAGAACACTTGTACACAACACAGTACCACCGCAAGAACACTTGTACACACACAGTACCACCGCAAGAACACTTGTACACAACACAGTACCACCGCAAGAACACTTGTACACAACACCACCGAAGACACTTACCACCCACGCAAGAACACTTGTACACAACACCACCGCGAGAACACTTGTACACAACACCACCGCACGAACACTTGTACACACCACCACCGCGAGAACACTTGTACACACCACCACCGCAAGAACACTTGTACACAACACCACCGCAAGAACACTTGTACACAACACCACCGCGAGAACACTTGTGCACAACACCACCGCGAGAACACTTGTACACAACACCACCGCGAGAACACTTGTACACAACACCACCGCGAGAACACTTGTGCACAACACCACCGCGAGAACACTTGTACACAACACCACCGCGAGAACACTTGTACACAACACCACCGCGAGAACACTTGTACACAACACCACCGCGAGAACACACAAATAACAGCGACAGACGTCACACACGACTTACACATAAAGTATAACAGGGCCCAGGAGATCATCACCCAGTAAGGCTGGTCAATAAATGGTTCAGAAATCCGACAGTTGACGAATAAGACACTTGTGGCTTCTTCAGTCCAATACAGAGAAGAACGATGGAAGAAGAGGAGTTTGAGGTAATCAGTCCCTCAGCCTGGAGTCGATGTGTTCAGTCCATGGACTGAGGGACTGAATACCTCAAACTCCTCCTCTTTTAACACCGTTCATCTCTGTATTGGACTGATGAAGCCACTGGCTGGCGAAACGTTTCCTCAATAAAGATTCCAAATATTGCACAAGTGTCTTATTCTTCAAGGATGGTCGACTATAGGTTATGAAGCCGGGACAGGAGCTGAGACTCGACCCTCGCAACCGTAAGTATGAAAACAAACCTCTTCTTTCTCTCTCTTTCACTCTCTCTGCCCTCAAGGGATCCTTGATGCGGGTAAGAAGCTCTTGATCCAAGAAACTGGACCTCCTTTACCCTTAGATGAAACCTGAATGCCTCTCATTCCGCTAGGTGCTGCATGACCCCTGTGGGTAAAGCGCTTACCAATGAATGTAATACAATATTCGTAATAATCTCTCTCTCCCTCCCTGTCTCTCTCTCTCTCTCTCCCTCAATCTCTCCATCCCTCTCTCTCTCTCCCTCAATCTCTCTCCCTCAATCTCTCCCTCCCTCTCTCTCTCTCCCTCTCTCTCTCTCCTCTCTCTCTCTCTCTCTCTCTCCCTCCCTCCCTCCCTCCCTCTCTTGCTCACCTCCACTTCGCATCAGTAACTGGGAGTGATTAAAATCTGGCTGGTCCTTAATAAGCGCACACGACTTTAAACGTTTTATCGGCCGAGCTCATACGTTTAGCTTACGATTAAGAGGGTTTTTTCAAGTCAAGGGGTGCCCGAAACCCGGCCCACTAACCTGAAAATCCGACCTTAAACACCCGAGACGCATGGCTGAGATTCCCGTGTTCTTTCACAAGAGTATAGCCGAGGTCTGGTTTTGAATCTTGGTACATATTGCATGCAAATTGTGGTTCATATTTACCAGAGAGACTGCTCACCCACATGTAGCTGTAGGGGTCGAGTCTTAGCTCCTGGCTCCTGTGTGTGTGTGTGTGTGTGTGTGTGTGTGTGTGTGTGTGTGTGTGTGTGTGTTTGTTTGCATGATGGAGACTGAGTTGCTAGCCCCGACTCCTGGACCAGTGATCAGCATCATTGATATCTGTCCCCTCGAGTCTTAACAATATACAGTACATAGTGATGAAGCTGTGTATTGAGATTACCTCCTCCCCCTCTCTTCAAAAACAGTTATAATCGTAACCATATTTTTTAAAGGGGTGGACCCGTAAGCCAGCCAGCGGAAGGCATCGGTCAGATGATCAAAAGCTCCAGCTGTGGATCATCATATGACTAAGGCCCGCGTCAAGAAACAATTGTCCTATTTCCTGACAAACTTACGGTGGCCCGTGGCCGGGTTCGATTTCTGGCGAGGGCTGAAACATTGGGCGTGTTTCCTTACACCGGTTATCTATGTTCACCGATCAGTATAAAATGGGTACCTGGGTGTTAGTCGACTGGTGTGGGTCGCATCCCGGGACAAAATTGACCTCACTTGCCCGAAATGCTCTGCATAACAAGCGGCTTTCTATATAGTAGGCCTTGTACATGTACTTGTAGAAATAAAGCTATCATTATTATTATTATAAACGTTACCAAATTTAATCTCTCTTCATGTGGTGGAGGCTCGCTCCTCCGTTTGTTAACCTCAGACAGAAGCCCCAATCTTGCGGCCAGGCTTCTTACTCTCGGTAATCACAAAACCCTTTTTATGCGGATATCAAAATCTTCATAGCAATCTATATTTCTGTACAAAATTAATTGCTTCATTAAGATAACTGGCAATAAAAAGAGACAGTTATAATTTTAACACAACCGGGAAATCTTTAATTGCTAAAAAAAATATATAAAATAAAAGTTTAAGAGTCAAGTGAGAAATTGTATCTGCCATGTTGATTTCTGGGCATCACCGCGTGTGATCGTGGTGGGTCTCGTAGACCCAGATACTTCCCGGATACGGCAACGGTCAGACCTCATTCAGGCCTCGACTACTTCATTCTTCAGACTGTTCCACTTCCTGACAACTTTGAGGCTGAAGAAATACTTCCTAACATAGACGAAGATTAGAACCAACGGTTCGAATCTTCATCCATTCTTTGTTTATTTATTAATAGTAGTTTATTACAACTTATCTAGAACACACACACACATCATATATATATATATATATATATATATATATATATATATATATATATATATATATATATATATATATATATATATATATATATATATATAAACACATTCAAAAGAGTTTTCAGGTGAGACAAAATCCTGAACAAAAACGTACGAAGATAAACCATGACAAGCGGAAAGATATGCGGAGATACATTTTTGTTCAAGGGAGAACTCTCTAAGGAAAACTTGCAAATGAGTTACTGAGTGCCAGATGGCACGCTGGCCCCGTGCCAGATGGCATGGTCCCGTGCCCCGCACACACACACACACACACTACCGCTCACAAGGTAAACTGCCCGTATCTTTACCTCAACATTAATCATCTCATTTGATGTAAACTCTGCCTGAGGTTTAGTTAATGTTTGTAAAACACGCGCCTTCCACCTAGAGGATATATATATATATGTATATATATATATATATATATAGTATATATATATATATATATATATATATATATATATATATATATATATATATATATATATATATATATATATGTCGTGCCGAATAAGTAAAACTTGCAATTTTGGCAATCCAATAATTTCGCAAAAATCATTCTGAACCTGAAGAAAAAGAATATATTTCATTGTGTTTGTTTATTATTAAATTATTGTAAACTTATCTGCTAAGCGAAAATCTGGGACCGTTACTGAATTATCCCTACTGTCATACATCCATTCAATGCTAAATTTAATTGACTTATGGTCGCTTGAGCCGAGTTCCTCTGTAATTTCTAAATTATTAACAAGGGTTTCCTTGCTTGCCAGAACCAAGTCAAGTAAAAATGGTACAAGGGCAAATGGGGCACAAAAATGCTTTCAGACTATTGCTGGACATTGGCAAGAGATGATTCTTCAGCCCATTGTAAGCGTCAAGCAAAAAGGCAAAGAGTAGGTACGGATTAGAGTTTAAAACGTATTTAGTTGGATTAGGCTAAATTAAATTGCGCTTGTTATAATATGGTTAGGCAAGTTTCCTAAGATTCTTTTGGTACAAAATTATTCATTTTTGCATTAACATAAATGAAAAAAAACTATCTTTAAACCTATAAGATAAATTTTTAGAAAGGACTTAATTTTAAATGAGTTCTTGCTAATTGACCAATTTTACTTATTCGGCACGACATATATATATATATATATACACACATTCAGTGGCCATTTTATTAGGTACACTTGTACACCTGTTCGTTAATGCAAATATAATCAGGTAATCACGTGGCAGCACCTCAGTGCCTAAAAGCACGCGGACATAAGAGGTTCACATAAACACAGTAAAGAGGTTCACATAAACACAGTAAAGAGGTTCACATAAACACAGTAAAGAGGTTCACATAAACACAGTAAAGAGGTTCACATAAACACAGTAAAGAGGTTCACATAAACACAGTAAAGAGGTTCACATAAACACAGTAAAGAGGTTCACATAAACACAGTAAAGAGGTTCACATAAACACAGTAAAGAGGTTCACATGAACATAGTAAAGAGGTTCACATAAACATAGTAAAGAGGTTCACATAAACACAGTAAAGAGGTTCACATAAACACAGTAAAGAGGTTCACACACACACACACTCAGTAGCCACTTTATTAGGCACACCCTTCTATTACTGGGTAGGGCATCTCTTACCCAGTACTATAGAAGGTGCAGATATTAGCACCAGTACTATAGAAGGTGCAGATATTAGCACCAGTACTACAAGAGGTGCAGATATTAGCACCAGTACTACAGGAGGTGCAGATATTAGCCCCAGTACTACAGGAGGTGCAGATATTAGCACCAGTACTACAAGAGGTGCAGATATTAGCACCAGTACTACAGGAGGTGCAGATATTAGCACCAGTACTACAGGAGGTGCAGATATTAGCACCAGTACTACAAGAGGTACAGATATTAGCACCAGTACTACAGGAGGTACAGATATTAGCACCAGTATTACAAGAGGTGCAGATATTAGCACCAGTACTACAGGAGGTGCAGATATTAGAACCAGTACTACAGGAGGTGCAGATATTAGCACCAGTACTACAAGAGGTACAGATATTAGCACAAATACTACAGGAGGTGCAGATATTAGCACCAGTACTACAGGAGGTGCAGATATTAGCACCAGTACTACAGGAGGTGCAGATATTAGCACCAGTACTACAAGAGGTGCAGATATTAGCACCAATACTACAGGAGGTGCAGATATTAGCACCAGTACTACAGGAGGTGCAGATATTAGCACCAGTACTACAAGAGGTGCATATATTAGCACCAGTACTACAGGAGATGCAGATATTAGCACCAGTACTACAGGAGGTACAGATATTAGCACCAGTACTACAGGAGGTGCAGGTATTAGCACCAGTACTACAGGAGGTGCAGATATTAGCACCAGTACTACAGGAGGTGCATATATTAGCACCAGTACTACAGGAGGTGCAGATATTAGCACCAGTACTACAGGAGGTGCAGATATTAGCACCAGTACTACAAGAGGTGCAGATATTAGCACCAGTACTAAAGGAGGTGCAGATATTAGCACCAGTACTACAGGAGGTGCAGATATTAGCACCAGTACTACAAGAGGTACAGATATTAGCACCAGTACTACAGGAGGTGCAGATATTAGCACCAGTACTACAAGAGATGCAGATATTAGCACCAGTACTACAGGAGGTGCAGATATTAGCACCAGTACTACAAGAGGTGCAGATATTAGCACCAGTACCACAGGAGGTGCAGATATTAGCACCAGTACTACAAGAGGTGCAGATATTAGCACCAGTACTACAGGAGGTGCAGATATTAGCACCAGTACTACAGGAGGTGCAGATATTAGCACCAGTACCACAGGAGGTGCAGATATTAGCACCAGTACTACAGGAGGTGCAGATATTAGCACCAGTACTACAGGAGGTGCAGGTATTAGCACCAGTACTACAGGAGGTGCAGATATTAGCACCAGTACTACAGGAGGTACAGATATTAGCACCAGTACTACAGGAGGTGCAAATATTAGCACCAGTACTACAGGATGTGCAGATATTAGCACCAATACTACAGGAGGTGCAGGTATTAGCACCAGGTGTATAAGCAGTTACAAAACGTTAATTCTGATGATCCGGCTATGGTAGCCTAAATAAGGATATCTCATACACACCTTAAACTGAGATTAGTAATGCTAACAGTGGCCACATACTGCCACACCAGACTGTCAGCGGGATGTGAATATCCTGACAGTGAGCTGTTACTCACTAACTGACAGACATAAGAGTCATCAGTGTGTCAGATGGGAGTGTCTCCTGACAGTGAAGAGTTACTCACTCGCTGACACACAAAAGAGGCATAGGGTAATACCTCTCACTAAAACATTATTTGTTGAACTGCAGCAGCAGCAAAAAAAAGTAGTTAAAAATTAGGCTGGTGAGACAGAGGGAAGATGGATGAGGGGAAGGTAGTGGTGGGGGAAGTGATGGTGGGGAAGTGATGGTGGGGAGGTGATGGTAGTGGTGGGGAAGTGATGGTGGAAGTGATGGTGGGGGAGGTGATGGTAGTGGTGGGGAAGTGATGGTGGGGAGGTGATGGTAGTGGTGGTGGTGGTGATGGTGGGGAGGTGATGGTAGTGGTGGTGGTGATGGTGGGGAAGTGATGGTGGGGGAGGTGATGGTAGTGGTGGGGAAGTGATGGTAGTGGTGGTGGTGGTGATGGTGGGGAGGTGATGGTAGTGGTGGTGGTGATGGTGGGGAAGTGATGGTGGGGAGGTGATGGTAGTGGTGGTGTGTGATGATGGTGGGGAAGGTGATGGTAGTGGTGGTGGTGGTGATGGTGGGGGAAGTGATGGTGGGGAGGTGATGGTAGTGTGGTGGTGGTGATGATGGTGGGGGAGGTGATGGTGAGTGGTGGGGGAGGTGATGGTGGGGGGAGGTGATGGTGGGGGAGGTGATGGTGGGGGAGGTGATGGTAGTGAGTGGTGGTGGTGATGGTGGGGGAGGTGATGGTGGAGGTGATGGTGGTGAGTGATGGTAGTATGGTGGTGGAGGTGATGGTGGGGGAGGTGATGGTAGTGGTGGTGGTGGTGATGGTGGGGAGGTGATGGTGGGAGGATGGTGGGTGGTGGTGATGTGGTGGGGAGGTGATGGTGGGGGAGGTGATGGTGGGGGAGGTGATGGTGGAGGTGATGGTGGGGTGGTGGGGTGATGGTGGGGGGAGGTGATGGTGGGGTGGTGGTGGTGATGGTGGGGGAAGTGATGGTGGGGGAGGTGATGGTAGTGGTGGTGGTGGTGATGGTGGGGGGAGGTAGTGGTGGTGGTGGTGATGGTGGGGAGGTGATGGTGGGGGGTGATGGTAGTGTGATGGTGGGGGAGGTGATGGTAGTGGTGGTGGTGATGGTGGAAGTGATGGTGGGGAGGTGATGGTAGTTGTGGTGGTGATGGTGGGGAGGTGATGGTAGTGGTGGTGGTGATGGTGGGAAGTGATGGTGGGGGAGGTGATGGTAGTGGTGGTGGTGGTGATGGTGGGGAGGTGATGGTAGTGGTGGTGGTGATGGTGGGGGAAGTGATGGTGGGGAGGTGATGGTAGTGTGGTGGTGATGGTGGGGAGGTGATGGTAGTGGTGGTGGTGATGGTGGGGGAAGTGATGGTGGGGAGGTGAGTGGTAGTGGTGGGAGTGATGGTGGGGGAGGTGATGGTATGGTGGTGGGTGGTGGGGAAGTGATGGTAGTGGTGGTGGTGATGGTGGGGAAGTGATGGTGGGGAGGTGATGGTAGTGGTGGTGGTGATGGTGGGAAGTGATGGTAGTGGTGGTGGTGATGGTGGGGAAGTGATGGTGGGGAGGTGATGGTAGTGGTGGTGGTGATGGTGGGGGAGGTGATGGTAGTGGTGGTGGTGATGGTGGGGGAAGTGATGGTAGTGGTGGTGGTGATGGTGGGGGAAGTGATGGTGGGGGAAGTGATGGTAGTGGTGGTGGTGATGGTGGGGGAAGTGATGGTGGGGGAGGTGATGGTAGTGGTGGTGGTGATGGTGGGGGAAGTGATGGTGGGGGAGGTGATGGTAGTGGTGGTGGTGATGGGTTATTTGTGAGATGGAAAGGAGAGACGTTGGTGGTGATGATGATGGGTTGTTATTATTATTATTATATTTGTGAAACGCCAAACCCGTATGAGTCATTTATATAAACGAGGGACGGAGGCTGGACCCCTCATCTGCTTTCCTCATATCACATCTTTTATTTTTCCTTCAAAACTATATTATTATTCATGTAAAGCGCTAAACCCATATGGCAATTCAGCGCAAGACGTAGTGGAGGCTTGATCCTCCGTCTGTTGAGCGCCAGCCAGACGCGCTTACTATTTGTGTTCACATAGTCGTCCCCCTTCAAAACAATAATGTTCCATGCACACCTGTCACTGCGTCCAGACTTAGGTCATACTTTTTCACTGACTTCATGGTAAACCTGGCTGTTGCTGCCAGCGGCCTGCAGGCCTTCACAACCCGGCACTTATCTACAATTTTCTTAAGTAATTTATTGTGAGGAACTTTGTCTAAAGATTTTTATGAATTAGAAGTATAAGTAGTAGGTCCATCCATCTATTTCTGGTGTAACTTATCTATCATAAAAAACGGGATAAATCGAATATACAAAATATTATCCATTTGAAATCACACACACACACACACACACACACACACACACACACACACACACACACACACACACACACACACACACACCAGCATCAGTATGGAACTTACACCTGGTCAAGCATGTCAAGAAACTGAAGTATGCGCAGAGGGGTGTAAGCTATGAAGACAGATTAATACTTATACCTGATGACGCTGGTAGACAGAACGACTAAGGGTGATATGATAATGACGTCCAAGATACTGAAAGCAACTAACAGGGTGAACAGGGACAGATTGTTCTAGAGAAGGACAACAGGAACACGTATGTTAGGAAATATTTCTTCGGCCTTAGAGTCGTCAAGAAGTGGAACGACCTGGGCAGTGGACTGGTAGAGGCAGATCCGTACATAGTTTTAAGAAGTACGGCAGGACGTTTGAAGCCAGGAAAGTGAATCCAGTAGCAACCATCGAGGAGGTGGGGCCAGGAGCTGAGAATCGACACCTGTAACAACATACAGGTGAGTGCAGTTCATACATTCACGTACGTAGCATACGCAGTTATGTACATACCTCGAGGAGAAAGATCTGGAAGAAAACTTAAGCAGGACTAACTAACCTAAGGACTGTCATCAGGAATCTGAACAAAGATTCATGAAGAATGCAGTACCAACTGTACCAAGCTAGCCAAGACCAAAGATTTGCAACGAGATTGGTACTGGAACTGAGGGAAGATGGACTACGAGGAGAGACTTAAGGAACTCATATTGATAACACCGGAAGAGAGGAAGATATGATCATGACATACAAAATATTCATATTATTTAGTAGAGGACCTAGGAAGAAGCTGTTTGAGATGAGGGAAGGTGGAGTGAGAAGACACAGATGGCAGATAAAGACGATGATAAGTCATAGGGATGTTACTAAGTAATTTGATCATCCTAGGCTGGTAAAAAGAACACAGTACATCAAGATGAAGAAATGGTGGAGGGAAATATTATATACAATTTAAGGGGTACATATTATCGGATCCTGGAGGCCAAAAATCCATAAAACCAGTTAAAAAGTATTATGAGAGAAGGCCAAGGATTCGACCCCTGTAAAGAAGCTGGGTGAGTACACCACAAAATGGGGAACATAAACCAGAGGATGAAATGCGAAACCAAGAAACCTGTGTGTAGTAAAGGGAACTATGACAGAGTGAGAAACTTCCTAGAAAACACAAGACGGGAAGATGTATTGGCCTAAAAAAACCAACAGGAAATGAGTGTGTTTCTCAAAACAGTGTGCACGAAAACAACTCATTTTCGCTCCACGAGACGCGCGTGCATATTACAACGTTTCCTGGTTAGTCTCAGACCCCCACGTTGCCAGACGCACGTGCATATTACAACGTTTCCTGGTTATTCTCAGACCCCCACGTTGCCAGACGCGCGTGCATATTACAACGTTTCCTGGTTATTCTCAGACCCCCACGTTGCCAGACGCACGTGCATATTACAACGTTTCCTGGTTATTCTCAGACCCCCACGTTGCCAGACGCACGTGCATATTACAACGTTTCCTGGTTATTCTCAGCCCCCCACGTTGCCAGACGTGCGTGCATATTACAACGTTTCCTGGTTATTCTCAGCCCCACGTTGCCAGACGCACGTGCATATTACAACGTTTCCTGGTTATTCTCAGACCCCACGTTGCCAGACGCGCGTGCATATTACAACGTTTCCTGGTTATTCTCAGACCCCCACGTTGCCAGACGCACGTGCATATTACAACGTTTCCTGGTTATTCTCAGACCCCCACGTTGCCAGACGCACGTGCATCTTACAACGTTTCCTGGTTATTCTCAGCCCCACGTTGCCAGACGCGCGTCATTTACAACTTTCCTGGTTATTCTCAGACCCACGTTGTCAGACGTAGCGACGTATTTAACTTTCTAGATTAATTAACTAGTACTACAATTAGGTTGTAGAAAGCAAACTGATCTGGGAACCAATCGTAGAGAAACCATAAGTAGAGACAGTACAGGAAGGCATGTAGAAGAGACAATGAGTGAACCAGGAAGAGAACCAATGTAAGGAAGAGAACCAATGTAAGGAAGAGAACCAATGTAAGGAAGAGAACCAATGTAAGGAAGAGAATCAATGTAAGGAAGAGAACCAATGTGGATAGCAAGAGAATCAATGTAAGGAAGAGAACAAATGTAAGGAAGAGAACCAATGTAGGAAGAGAACCAATGTAAGGAAGAGAACCAATGTAAGGAAGAGAACCAATGTAAGAAGAGAACCAATGTAAGGAAGAGAAGCCAATGTAAGGAAGAGAACCAATGTAAGAGAAGAGAACCAATGTAAGGAAGAGACAGTAGGCATAAGGAGAGAACCAATGTAAGGAAGAGAACCAATGTAAGGAGAAGAGGAACCAATGTAAGGAAGAGAACCAATGTAAGGAAGAGAACCAATGTAAGGAAGAGAACCAATGTAAGGAAGAGAACCAATGTAAGGAAGAGAACCAATGTAAGGAAGAGAACAATGTAAGAAGAGAACCAATGTAAGGAAGAGAACCAATGTAAGGAAGAGAACCAATATAAGGAAGAAAACCAATGTAAGGAAGAGAACCAATGTAAGGAAGAGAACCAATGTAAGGAAGAAAACCAATGTAAGGAAGAGAACCAATGTAAGGAAGAGAACCAATGTAAGGAAGAGAACCAATGTAAGAAAAGGAAGAGAACCAATGTAAGGAAGAGAACCAATGTAAGGAAGAGAACCAATGTAAGGAAGAGAACCAATGTAAGGAAGAGAACCAATGTAAGGAAGAGAACCAATGTAAGGAAGAGAACCAATGTAAGGAAGAGAACCAATGTAAGGAAGAGAACCAATGTAAGGAAGAGAACCAATGTAGGAAGAGAACCAATGTAAGAAGAAATCAATGTAAGGAAGAAACCAATGTAAGAAGAGAACCAATGTAAGGAAGAGAACCAATGTAAGGAAGAGAACAATGTAAGGAAGAGAACCAATGTAAGGAAGAGAACCAATGTAAGGAAGAGAACCAATGTAAGGAAGAGAACCAATGTAAGGAAGAGAACCAATGTAAGGAAGAGAACCAATGTAAGGAAGAGAACCAATGTAAGGAAGAGAACCAATGTAGGGAAGAAAACCAATGTAAGGAAGAAAATCAATGTAAGGAAGAAAACCAATGTAACGAAGAGAACCAATGTAAGGAAGAGAACCAATGTAAGGAAGAGAACCAATATAAGGAAGAAAACCAATGTAAGGAAGAGAACCAATGTAAGGAAGAGAACCAATGTAAGGAAGAAAACCAATGTAAGGAAGAGAACCAATGTAAGGAAGAGAACCAATGTAAGGAAGAAAACCAATGTAAGGAAGAGAACCAATGTAAGGAAGAGAACCAATGTAAGGAAGAAAAACCAATGTAAGGAAGAAAACCAATGTAAGGAAGAGAACCAATGTAAGGAAGAGAACCAATGTAAGGAAGAGAACCAATGTAAGGAAGAGAACCAATGTAAGGAAGAGAACCAATGTAAGGAAGAGAACCAATGTAAGGAAGAAAAACCAATGTAAGGAAGAAAACCAATGTAAGGAAGAGAACCAATGTAAGGAAGAGAACCAATGTAAGGAAGAGAACCAATGTAAGGAAGAAAAACGAGAAAAATGAAAACGAATAAAAACAGCAAAAAGAGAACCAAATGTTAAAAAAGGAGAAAGTAGGAGGGAAGATGAGGAACTAATACACAAGACTACCTAGTTGTGACAACCAGGTAGTTACAACTAGGTAGTTATAACCAGGTAGTTACAACTAATTAGTTACAACCAGGTAGTCACAACCAGGTAGTCACAACCAGGTAGTTACAACCAGGTAGTTACAACTAGAAAGTTACAAATAGTTAGTTACAACTAGGTAGTTACAACCAGGTAGTTACAACCAGGTAGTCACAACCAGGTAGTTACAACCAGGTAGTTACAACTAGGTAGTTACAACCAGGTAGTTACAACTAATTAGTTACAACCATGTAGTCACAACCAGGTAGTTACAACCAGGTAGTTACAACTAGGTAGTTACAACCAGGTAGTTACAACTAGGTAGTTACAACCAGGTAGTTACAACTAGGTAGTAACAACCAGGTAGTTACAACCAGGTAGTCACAACTAGGTAGTTACAACCAGGTAGTTACAACAAGGTAGTCACAACCAGGTAGTTACAACTAGGTAGTTACAACCAGGTAGTTACAACCAAGTAGTTACAACAAGGTAGTCACAACCAGGTAGTTACAACTAGGTAGTTACAACCAGGTAGTTACAACCAGGTAGTTACAACTAGGTAGTCACAACCAGGTAGTTACAACCAGGTAGTCACAACCAGGTAGTCACAACTAGGTAGTTACAACCAGGTAGTCACAACTAAGTAGTTACAACCAGGTAGTCACAACTAAGTAGTTACAACCAGGTAGTCACAACCAGGTAGTCACAACCAGGTAGTCACAACCAGGTAGTCACAACCAGGCAGTTACAACCAGGTAGTTACAACCAGGTAGTCACAACCAGGTAGTCACAACCAGGTAGTCACAACCAGGTAGTTACAACCAGGTAGTTACAACCAGGTAGTTACAACCAGGTAGTCACAACCAGGTAGTCACAACCAGGTAGTCACAACCAGGTAGTCACAACTAGGTAGTTACAACCAGGTAGTTACAACTAGGTAGTCACAACCAGGTAGTTACAACCAGGTAGTCACAACCAGGCAGTTACAACCAGGTAGCTACAACCAGGTAGTCACAACCAGGTAGTTACAACCAGGTAGTCACAACCAGGTAGTCACAACCAGGTAGTTACAACCAGGTAATTACAACTAGGTAGTTACAACCAGGTAGTTACAACCAGGTAGTCACAACCAGGTAGTCACAACCAGGTAGTTACAACAAGGTAGTTACAACCAGGTAGTCACAACCAGGTAGTCACAACCAGGTAGTCACAACCAGGTAGTTACAACCAGGTAGTCACAACCAGGTAGTCACAACCAGGTAGTTACAACCAGGTAGTTACAACAAGGTAGTCACAACCAGGTAGTTACAACAAGGTAGTTACAACCAGGTAGTCACAACAAGGTAGTCACAACCAGGTAGTTACAACAAGGTAGTTACAACCAGGTAGTCACAACCAGGTAGTCACAACCAGGTAGTCACAACCAGGTAGTTACAACCAGGTAGTCACAACCAGGTAGTCACAACCAGGTAGTTACAACCAGGTAGTCACAACAAGGTAGTCACAACCAGGTAGTTACAACAAGGTAGTTACAACCAGGTAGTCACAACCAGGTAGTCACAACCAGGTAGTCACAACCAGGTAGTTACAACCAGGTAGTCACAACCAGGTAGTCACAACCAGGTAGTAACAACCAGGTAGTTACAACCAGGTAGTCACAACCAGGTAGTCACAACCAGGTAGTTACAACCAGGTAGTTACAACCAGGTAGTCACAACCAGGTAGTTATAACTAGGTAAATAAGAAAGAACAAAGTACTGGTGAACAAGGAACACGCGAGCACTCACGCCCCTAGTTAAGCCTGGCTTAATCCATCTAACTTAACCACTTGATGACCAAAGGAAAGAAAAAGATTAAAAATATAAATAGAATGTGTGTGTGAGAGAGAGAGAGAGAGAGAGAGAGAGAGAGAGAGAGAGAGAGAGAGAGAGAGAGAGAGACGAGAGCCTACATTCACACATACACATACACATTTCTCTGTATGACTGACCGTGCCTCTAACATGTGCATAAAACCCAGTCCCCGTATGACTATAATCGAGCAGTAAGCTGTGAATTATAGACATGATAGACAGTTATTGATATTAAACGAGAATGTGGAATTACGGCGGCAGAATATAAATTAGAATATTTTTCACAGATATTCAATTAATAACCAAACATATAATCCCTCTACGAAACACATGAATAATTGTTCCAACATTTCAATTATATAATTATTTCTAACATCCTTGTAAAAAAAATATAAATATTTACGAAATTGTTTTCATAACGTTGTACAAGAATGGTATATAATACCGACAAGATCAAAATTAAGACATGTGAAACATCTGGGTATCTTTATTGTAGACGTTTCGCCCTCCAGTGGCTTTATCAATACAAATTCTAGGACATAATTTGAAGACAGTAGAAGTATATACAAAAGATGAGGTAATCAGTTGCTCAGCTTTGGAGTTGGTGTGCAGAGCACCGTAGTCGTGGAGGTTCTGGAGCACAGGCAAGGAGGCTGGCGCTTATATACTAACGTCAGGTGGAAAGGGATGGGTAGCAGACGAGGGCATAGTTACTGGTAGGCGGGATTGCCCAGTGGAAGTAGGTCATACCCAAAGTGATGGGTAAGTTCCAGCCTCCTTGCCTGTGCTCCAGAATCTTGACGACTACGGTGCTATTCACACTAATTCCAAGGCTGAGCAACTGATTATCTCACCTTCAAATTATGTCCTAGAATCTGTATTGATAAAGCCACTGGATGGCGAAACGTCTACAATAAAGATACCCAGATGTTGCACATGTGTCTCAGTTTTCATTATATATATATATATATATATATATATATATATATATATATATATAACTAATATATATATATATATAATAAATAAATATATATATATATATATATATATATATATACACACACACACATTAGCTTAAACATTACCCCTAAATATTTTATTCAGAATTAATATAGCAAATTACAAAAAAACACCAAACACTGATTTGCAATTAAGATTTGACCTGGAACTTTTTACGAGATTCATTTACATTCAATTATGAGCCTTAATTACTGTCTTGAGTGAGGAAGAAAAGTTTTTCACCTAGAATGTAAAATTAAAAATCTCCGATTTGCTAAAGTTACCGCGAAGTGAATTTCTCAAAATTATCAGCCTATCTTAGAAGTGGCAATTATCACCTTTGATTACTGGAGAAAATTACCCGCAGCAATTATCTAAAATGATCCCTCCAATTATGACAGCGCTATCATCTCCAATTATACTAGTAAATTATCATCACTAAACTGGTACGAAATACTGACTCGCCAAATTGGGGCAGACTGCGTCGCCAAAAAAAAAATTGAGGATCTATGATGGAATGAGCGTGAGTGGTGTTAATGAGGGAGGGGTGGATTGAGGAGTAGTGGTGAGGGTGGTTGTGGTGTTAGTGAGGGAGGGGTGGATTGAGGAGTAGTGGTGAGGGTGGTTGCGGTGTTAGTGAGGGAGGGGTGGATTGAGGAGTAGTGGTGAGGGTGGTTGTGGTGTTAGTGAGGGAGGGGTGGATTGAGGAGTAGTGGTGAGGGTGGTTGTGGTGTTAGTGAGGGAGGGGTGGATTGAGGAGTAGTGGTGAGGGTGGTTGTGGTGGTGTTAGTGAGGGAGGGGTGGATTGAGTAGTAGTGGTGAGGGTGGTTGTGGTGGTGTTAGTGAGGGAGGGGTGGATTGAGTAGTGGTGAGGGTGGTTGTGGTGGTGTTAGTGAGGGAGGGTGGATTGAGTAGTAGTGGTGAGGGTGGTTGTGGTGGTGTTAGTGAGGGAGGGTGGATTGAGGAGTAGTGGTGAGGGTGGTTGTGGTGGTGTTAGTGAGGGAGGAGTGGATTGAGAAGTAGTGGTGAGGGTGGTTGTGGTGGTGTTAGTGAGGGAGGGGTGGGTTGAGGAGTAGTGGTGAGGGTGGTTGTGGTGGTGTTAGTGAGGGAGGGGTGGATTGAGGAGTAGTGGTGAGGGTGGTTGTGGTGGTGTTAGTGAGGGAGGGGTGGATTGAGGAGTAGTGGTGAGGGTGGTTGTGGTGGTGTTAGTGAGGGAGGGGTGGATTGAGGAGTAGTGGTGAGGGTGGTTGTGGTGGTGTTAGTGAGGGAGGGTGGATTGAGAAGTAGTGGTGAGGGTGGTTGTGGTGGTGTTAGTGAGGGAGGGTGGATTGAGAAGTAGTGGTGAGGGTGGTTGTGGTGGTGTTAGTGAGGGAGGGGTGGATTGAGGAGTAGTGGTGAGGGTGGTTGTGGTGGTGTTAGTGAGGGAGGGGTGGATTGAGGAGTAGTGGTGAGGGTGGTTGTGGTGGTTGCTGGTGGTGGTTGTGATTGGTTGTGGCTAGTGGTGGTAGTGATTGGTGGTGGCTGGTGGTGGTAGTGATTGGTGGTGGCTAGTGATTGGTGGTGGCTGGTGGTGGTAGTTATTTGTGGTGGCTAGTGGTGGTAGTGATTGGTGGTAGTAGTGATTGGTGGTGGCTAGTGATGGTAGTTATTGGTGGTGGCTGGTGGTGGTAGTGATTGGTGATGGCCAGATGCTGGTGGTTATGTCGCTAAAGCGAGAGAGAGAGAGAGAGAGAGAGAGAGAGAGAGAGAGAGAGAGAGAGAGAGAGAGAGAGAGAGAGAGAGAGGGGGGAGAGTGATGTATTCTCAGGTTTCAAAGGAGTTCCTTCAGAGAGAGAGTTAAAAATTACTTTGCCATTGCACTGTTGTTATTCTTAGGCCACCTGAAAAACCTTTGTACACAAACTCTCCACCCTGCCAGTGTCCCTGCCTCACACCCTCCCTGCCAGTGTCCCTGCCTCACACCCTCCCTGCCAGTGTACCTGCCTCACACCCTCCCTGCCAGTGTACCTGCCTCACACCCTCCCTGCCAGTGTACCTGCCTCACACCCTCCCTGCCAGTGTACCTGCCTCACACCCTCCCTGCCAGTGTACCTGCCTCACACCCTCCCTGCCAGTGTACCTGCCTCACACCCTCCCTGCCAGTGTACCTGCCTCACACCCTCCCTGCCAGTGTCCCTGCCTCACACCCTCCCTGCCAGTGTCCCTGCGTCACACCTTCCCTGCCAGTGTCCCTGCCTCACACCCTCCCTGCCAGTGTACCTGCCTCACACCCTCCCTGCCAGTGTCCCTGCCTCACACCCTGCCAGTGTACCTGCCTCACACCCTCCCTGCCAGTGTCCCTGCCTCACACCCTCCCTGCCAGTGTACCTGCCTCACACCCTCCCTGCCAGTGTACCTGCCTCACACCCTCCCTGCCAGTGTACCTGCCTCACACCCTCTCTGCCAGTGTACCTGCCTCACACCCTCCCTGCCAGTGTACCTGCTTAACACCTTCCCAACCAGTGTCCCTGCCTCACACCCTCCATGCCAGTGTCCCTGCCTCACACCCTCTCTGCCAGTGTACCTGCTTAACACCTTCCCAACCAGTGTCCCTGCCTCACACCCTCCCTGCCAGTGTACCTGCTTAACACTTTCCCAACCAGTGTCCCTGCCCTAACACCCTCCCTGCCAGTGTACCTGCTTAACACCTTCCCAACCAGTGTCCCTGCCCTAACACCCTCCCTGCCAGTGTACCTGCTTAACACTTTCCCAACCAGTGTCCCTGCCTCACACCCTCCCTGCCAGTGTACCTGCTTAACACCTTCCCAACCAGTGTCCCTGCCTCACACCCTCCCTGCCAGTGTACCTGCTTAACACCTTCCCAACCAGTGTCCCTGCCTCACACCCTCCCTGCCAGTGTACCTGCTTAACACCTTCCCAACCAGTGTCCCTGCCCTAACACCCTCCCTGCCAGTGTACCTGCTTAACACTTTCCCAACCAGTGTCCCTGCCTCACACCCTCCCTGCCAGTGTACCTGCTTAACACCTTCCCAACCAGTGTTCCTGCCACACACCCTCCATGCCAGTGTCCCTGCCTCACACCCTCCATGCCAGTGTCCCTGCCTCACACCCTTCCTGCCAGTATCCCTGCCTCACACCCTCCCTGCCAGTGTCCCTGCTTAACACTCTCCCTGCCAGTGTCCCTGCCTCACACCCTCCCTGCCAGTGTCCCTGCCTCACACCCTCCCTACCACTGTCCCTGCTTCACACCCTCCCTGTCAGTGTTCCTACCTCACACCCAGCTTCACACCCTGCAAGAGAGAGAGAGTGAAGGTCAGATAGCAGAGGACTTACAAGTCGATACCGAGGCTATCTGCTGAGAACTATCTACTTCGATGTAAATTACAGATTGCCGTGTATTATCTAGGTATTCCTGGAGTATACCTGGAGAGGGTTTCGGGGGTCAACGCCCCCGCGACTCGGTCTGAGACAAGGCCTTGTGGTAGATCAGGGTCTGATCAACCAGGCTGTTACTGCTGGCCGCACGCAAACTGACGTACGAACCACATCCCGGCTGGTCAGGTATTGACTTTAGGTGCCTGTCCAGTGCCTTCTTGAAGACAGCCTGGGGTCTATTGGTAATCCCCCTAATGTATGCTGGGAGGCAGTTGAACAGTCTTGGGCCCCGGACACTTATTGTGTTGTCTCTCAGTGTACTCGTGGCCCCCCTGCTTTTCATTGGGGAAATGCTGGATCTCCTGCCAAGTCTTTTGTTTTCATAGGGAGTGATTTTCGTGTGCAAGTTTGGTACTAATCCCTCTAAGATTGTCCAAGTGTATATTATCATGTATCTCTCTCGCCTGCGTTCCAAGGAATACAAATCAAGGGACGAGTTTAGGACAGAAAAAAACAGAAGGCTCTCTCTCACCCACTCCCGGTCAATACCAGCATTAAAACAGTGAAAAAATACACTGTACTACATAGAAAATTGCATGGAATATACAAGAGAGAAGGAAGTGGATGTAAGAGGGGAACTATAGCTACTTGTACTATACTAGTATTACGCAAATAACCCGCTTCTTAAAGGACTGAAACTCGTGAAGACGTCTCTGTGTGACTAATTAATGGTCAAAATTGGACCGAAACGTTGTCATAAGTTTCAATCTCCTAAATGTGATAAATTAGACACATGTGCAACACTTGGGTATGATTATTGAGGAAACGTTTCGCCACACAGTGGCTTCATCAGTCCTATACAAAGAAAAATGGTGAAGATCAGACACAGCAACTTCTTGGGATCTTGATGGAGGGAATTCTTCACTTGCCTAACCTAATAGTCATGACCTACTTCCACATGTGGATTTGTCCACTGTGATATCGCCTACGACTACTTCACCTCACCTGTCTACAGTATATAAGCCAAGTCTTCGTGCATATCATGTATTCTTTTCAAGACTGATGGATTGATTATATCGATTCCAGGCTGAGGGACTAATTACCTTAAACTCCGGACCTTTACCATTTTTCTTTGTATGGACTGATGAAGCCACTGTGTGGTGAATCGTTTCCTCAATAAAGGTACTCAAGTGTTTCACGTTTGTATTGTTCCGGTCACGGTATTCTGCCTGTTTTCTTCTTTAGTACATATTTATTCTATCTTAACTACTCGCGCTACTCTGTCACTCACAGTTGCGTGCATCAGTGGTTCTACTTCTGGTTACCATCGGTTCTGTTATAACTAACTCAATACCTACTTTTATGACTACTACTTTAATTGACTAGGTTGCCTAGTTGTCAACTGATCGACCGGGTGTATTTACAGAACAAACATCAGGAACCCGCTAACTTCAGACTGCCCCAGCGTAGTGTCTGCTTGACTCCTGTACTTCCAAAGTGTTTGTCCAGCTGCTTCTTCAATCACTATTATCACTGTTTAATCCATTTTGCGACAATTTTATTTGCACAAGCTCCTTCCCTCACTAGATTCAAGGAACCTTCCTCGAGACGTCTGACTGAAAAAAAACTTTACATGTATTTTGTATGCAAAAAACTACATATATTTTGTTTGCAAAAAACTTTGCAATGCATTTCGTTTGCAAAAAAAGACTCTGCATATATTTTGTTTAAAAAAAAAAAAAAAACGCATACTTTCGTGTTGCATCTTCTGCCTCGCAGTGTCACTCCACTGTTTCAACTTACCCACTAATTATTGTACTGAGTCTTGAAGCTATTCAAATTTTTTGAAGATCTGACAGAGAGAGAGAGAGAGACTGTGCTGTGAGTATGTCTTCATAAGGTTTATTTCTGAGTGATTAGCGGGTCATGAGTTGATGACACATTCAAGGAGCGGTCTAACACAAACACTATATACAGTTTGGTATTTTGTGCTCTAAAGTTTCTAGTTATGAAACGCAGCATTCTATTAGCTTTGCTGCTTCTAGATAAGCATTGTTCGGCAGCTTTGAGGTCGTTCTTTATCATTACTTCATGGAGATAAATGGCATACAACAACACGATGGAAAAATATACACAAATGCAGTATATGATCCTTTATTGACTACGTTTCGCCCAAATGCATTACTTTGCACTTGTCCAAGTTGAAACTCATTTTCCACGTCTCCAACCACAGTGCCAATCTGTCTAGATCACTCTGAATGCTCAATCATTTTTGGACGCTGCGCTCTTCCCCAATTTGGTGCCATCCGCAAATTTTGCCGTATTTGATGTTAGTCCTATCTCCAGATCATTTATTTATATTGTGAAAAAAGATTAAACCAAGAAGAGAGAGAGAGAGAGAAAGAGAGAGAGAGTGTGTGTAGGTAGGAAAGGGAAATTACAGAATATCATCATAACCCGCTCTGCTGGAAGCTTTGAACCTCCCATAGCTACTGAACCCATAATAGAATACGTGACAATACCCTCATCGCTCTACTGAAGTCTCCCATCTCAGGCCGACATGTTTCAACGCCCTGTATGGAACCCATCCTGTGTGATGGAATATGACAAGGAAGCAGAGCTTTTTCTTCCCAGTGTGCAACTCCCATACACAACAGGGCAGCACCACATAGCTGGTATATCAAATTTTGATAAGAAATAAGTCAGCAAGTGTTTCCCCAGAGCACCTCACACCATAAAAATTACCTGGTGGTTGTGGCGGTGGTGACCAGCAGCCAGTGCTGTACATAACTCCAGAGGGGCGTGAGGTTTATTAAGAAGGCAGTGCTTGTGAGCTGATGTATGCGACAACGCCGACACATTATTCACAGATGATGTTACCTGCACCAGCATACATCAAGAGATTAATGTTACTTGAGCACACTCTTTCGTCTCCGCTCACACCGCAACACAGGACTCCACCAACCTTGTCCTCACATTACCCATGAATCACTTGTTCTCTCTTATTTTAACACACTGACTGTTTCCCACCGAGGTAGGGTAGCCCCTCACCCCCCCCCACACACACAAACAAAAAAGAGTAAACACATTCACCATCATTCATTCAATCGTGGTGTGGTTTTGCATTTTAATTTTCTGTCCCCTTCATTGGGAGGGAGGTGTTTTGATGCCGGCGAAGGGTTCATGATGCAAGGAATTGTTGCTACCATTCTCTTCCTTGAATCAACCATAATTATCTTACATTCTCCGGATGTTTTATGAACCCTACTGATTTAGTGCTTCCACAGAAATATAATAATAATAACAAATAATTAATAATAATAATAATAATAATCTGCAAATTTGTGTACGGGTCAGAGGTGACAAGGGCCTCGTCCTGCCTACTGTAACATACCTGTTACTGGATCCGAGGTCCTCAAAATAAAAGAAGTGTTAAGCGTTGAACAATACTGCCATCATATGTTTCATAACATGCCCATATTTTCCCTGCAGTTTTACTCTGTCCATATCACAATTATATGTGCATAGGAGGAGAAATATTATATCTAAGATATTACAGAATTAAAAATTATTAACATTCAAGAAAATAAAGATAGGACTATAATGAATGTAAGATTTACCTTTCTTCTTACGTGTTCACAAGACAAAGAAAATATAAGCAATCTAGGAAAAATGAAATATCTTTTAAAGGTTTTTGTTTCATGCTTTCCTTGATGCCGTCTACCATCCTACTAATAATAATAATAATAATAATAATAATAATAATAATAATAATAATAATAATAAAAATAATAAAAATAATAATAATAATAAAAATAATAATATCTTTATTTCTACAAGTACATGTACAAGGTATACAGGCCTAGCTGACATCCATGACATACTACTATATAGAAAGCCCCTTGTTATGAAGAGCAGTTCGGGCAATTTAGGGTAATTTTGTCCCAGGATGCGACCCACACCAGTCGACTAACACCCAGGTACCCATTTTATTGATGGGCGAACAGAGACAGCAGGTGTCTTATGGAAACATGTTCTAATGTTTTCCGGCCGTACCGGGAGGATCGATCCCCAGACCTAAGTGTGAGAGCTAAGTGATAAGATAAGATAAGATTTCTTCGGATTTTTAACCCCGGAAGATTAGCCACCCAGGATAACCCAAGAAAGTCAGTGCGTCATCGAGGACTGTCTGTCTTATTTCCATTGGGGTCCTTAATCTTGTCCCCCAGGATGCGACGCACACCAGTCGACTAACAACCCAGGTATCTATTTGCTGCTAGGTGAACATGACAACAGGTGTAAGGAAACACGTCGAAATGTTTCCACCCGCCGGGAATCGAACCCGGGCCCTCCGTGTGTGAAGCGAGAGCTCTAGCCACCAGACCACCGAGCTACGAGACACCTATCTACTACACACATCCAATAACTTCTACAAGTCTGCCCCGAGAACGTAAAATGACCTGTTAATATCACATGTCCAACGACGTAATCATGACTAGAACATTTTCGTGTGTGGACCAGCGCAGAGAGGATGCTGAGAAAACCTTCAAACTGCTAGTTTACACACTTGGATCCAAAAGACGCGCTGCAAAGTAAGCTTTTATTGGGACAACGTTTCGCTCTTGACTTGATAAGGTCTCTACACAGAGCGAAAAGTTGCCCCAACAAAATCTTATTCAGCAACGTGTGTATTTTCTTGGTTCGCCGAGTGATCGTCCATCGCAGATTGCTTTATGAAGATTTATAGAACGAGTTTTAACGCAGGATATCCTAATTCTGGCCAGAAGGAGCATCTGCTTGCATTCCTAGAAGGGTCACTGCTACTGAGCCAGACAAAAACCTCAGAGTAGAGTGGTTGTGTCACTTGGGTACGTCTGCAACCCCCCTTCCTCCAGTCTCCCTTACTATCTCTAACTTCCTCGCTACCTCCCTCCCTCTCTTACTCTCTCGCACACTCCAACTCTTACTCCTTCACTCCATGAATTTGTCTCCACTCCCTCCCTTTCCTCTCATTCTCCCTACATTCACCCCACCTTCCTTCCTTCCCTCCCTCCCTCCCTCCCTCCTTCCCACTAAAACTACCAGCATCTTGCTGCCCCACTATTTCCATCACCTCTTTCATCCTCTCTCACTTTTCTATCCCTCCCGCCTCCCCTTTCTTCACTCTTCCGCCTTCCCTTCGATTTACAGCGCCACAACGGAGATTCGGAAAAGTAGAGTAAAAGATTTACCTGAAGGCCGTTCCGAGGGTGAACGCCTCCAGGGCCCACTCCTAGACCAGGCCTCCCGGTCGATCAGGCCCTCATCAGTCACTCAAGAATTAAAATCAATGAAAAAATAATAATGTAAGCTATATTTAATGGACTCTTCACAGAAATAAACTAATGCTATGTTCAGATCATTCACCAAAACATATATAAGAGATGTTCTGGACGGTGAAATATGGGTACAGACCTACAATGAATGTAGATGTAGACAGATGGGAGGGGTTGAAGTCTATGTTAGAGACTCACCTTGTTGTTAGGAACTTTTGAAATCATTGAACGATACCGTATTAATGCTGCGAATTTAAGTGGAGAGAAGAAATCTGGTAAGCATTTTCGTATAACCACCATCAACAACGGTGGACGAATTCACCGAACAGAAAAGGAAGATAGAAAACTGCCTTAAAAATCCTACATTAAATATTATTCTCCTTGGAGATTTTAATCTGCCGTGTCTCCTTCCGCCTTATCTCATATCTTCTCCCTTATTTTATTCCCTATCTTTTACGTCTCTCTCCAAATCATCCTTTCCACATTCCCTCTTTCCCTCCCACCTTCCTAAACCTCTTCCTTCCTCTTCCACTAACTGTCACATAGCATAGGGAACCAGCACAATGCCGAAGTATCCAGTTTTGTTAGATAAAAATATAAATGACACTAGGATCGCCTGGGTCATTCCGTAGCGCACACAGGATGGTGGTCTCGCTCCAGCGCTCACCACCACTCCTGCACACACCCACGAAAACTAACTGGCCCGTCTTTATCTGCACGTCAAAGTTCTTATGTTGTAATGTGTGTCATAATCGAGGAGGAGGAGGAGCTTGACAGGGGAAGAGACTACATCTTGGAAGGAGGAGAAGGATGAAGAGAGGGAGGAGGAATGGCTTGTTTATTTGATAATAAACAAACACAAAAATATATTAAGTTGTTGGCAATTAGCCACCATCAATGCACATGTTGGGCGCAATAAGATGTGTGTGTAATCACTAATTGGTATTTACAGGGGATAAGTCTTGGCTCCCGCATCTTAAGCTTCATCGACTAGCATTACTGGTTGCTGGTCTCTTCAACTCAAACATACCTGCTCTTAAAACTGTGCATGGTGTTTGCCTCCACCACTTCAACATTTACTTTATTATACATCTACTACTCTTTAAGATACTCTTTTAGATTCTTGTTACTGGATTTCATAACAACAACAATAACACACACACACACACACACACACACACACACACACACACCACACACACACACACACACACACACACACACACACACACACACACAAAGCTAAATCAGACTTGACTCCCAAAAGTCAGGTGAGATGAAGTAAAGTAAAATAAGAAATACAAGAACTACTAATGGAAAGTGACCAAAAATGCAAGATACCAGAAAGACAAACCTTACGTTTACTTTATGACGCTTCTTGGGGGTCATCATGTTCGACCAGGTTGTTGTTGCTGGCAGCATGCAGTCCAACGTACTATGTATCACAGCCTGGTTGACACGTTACAGAATAAGTTTTTACTGTGACAACGTTTCTGTGTAGAGCTTGATCATACCACAACTTAATAGAACTCTGCACAGAGCGAAACGTTGTCCCCATAAGATGTGCCATGACTTTTATTTTCATTTTTTTACTCGTAAATAATACGCCATTTCATCCAACATGAATACCACACAGGATAACACACACGAACTGCCCCAGAAAAGCAAATGTCACAATTTATCAGGATTAACATAATTGATAGAGTTCACCAATGATACGATTTATGCATATCACGACCCCCCAGTGTACCTTAATGCGGAAGAGCTCTTGATCCAAAGAACTGGAGCTACCCTTTCCTTCATCAGATCAAACCTGATTACCTTCCATTCCCCAGGCGCTCTCTAACCTCTACAGGACTTAATAATAATAATAATAATAATAATAATAATAATAATAATAATAATAATAAGAGGAAAAAATACTGCAAGATATATCCCATACACAAGGAGCCAACCCGAAGAGAGCAACCATCACGCAAACCCTGAAATATATCAGCATATTAAGTATTCAAGAGTATTTGCGGGGCGCGGCCCCCGGCTCGCGTCCAGTTGGAAATGCCAGGAAAACTTAGATATTCTTTCACAGAGCGCCAGAATTATCCATGATGCTGGAAGCACTGAGACTCATCTCCACCTGTGAAAATGATCCCGTTCGCTCGAGCTTCCAGTATGACCTCGCAAGCAGGAAGGTACTTTCGCCGCTATCGAAACTGTCACCGCTGGCGGAAGTGACGATGATACCGGAACTGTCGTCTTTACCAGCAATGCCACCGGTACCGAAATTGGCACCGCTACCTAAACCCACTTCTATCGAAACTGCAGCCGATATCGAAAGTCAAAACTACCGACACTGCAACCTCTACTGGAACAGTAACCGTTACCAAATCTGTCGCCGCTACCGGAGTAGTCCTCACTGTCGACACAGTCGCTACTACTGAAAATCACCGCTACCGACAATGCCGACGCTACCGGAACAGTCCTCACTGTCGCTACTACTGGAAATCTCCATTATTGGCACTGCTGCTGCAGGAGGGAAGCTAGTGCTAGTGAACCCCCGCTAGATGTCTCCCTCTGACACTGAAATACTGAAGAATGGATGAAGAATGAGGATACTGATTCGTAAATGAATCCATGATGGTTACTAGTAAGCCTGATAGTAGACTACACCTACTAGGAGTGCAGCAAACTACTAGTTCAGTGAAATACGCTGCAATCTCTCGGGTGGAATGGTCTCCCTGTGGAGTCTTATCCAGTAGTTTCACCATAAGAAATATAGAGATAAACAGTATAATAACTTATGTGACATGTCAAGGTATCTTATTAATGAAAATGATATACCAGACCTTTTAAACAAGTATTTTAAATTTGCAATATATCAAAGTTGTAAACACATAGCCAGTTTCTAGCCTAGTTTCTAGGCGTTTTTGCGTATCCGTATGCTCTTAGGTAAGGTTTGTTAGGAAGCAGGACACGTGTTTCCTGACGTGGGTCCTACTCAGATGATGACCCGCAGTTGGAGCTTTTGGTCATCTGACCGAGGCCTTCCGCTGGCTTACCGGTCCACCCCATTTAGAAATTATGGTCACAGTTACAACCATTTAGTTCAAATATGCTCTTGCGCTCCCGTCCAGACGTTGGATATGTGGCGCACAATAAACCGGCCGCTTCGGTGGCAAAATCTAAAACATAAAACATAAAATCATAAAATATGCGTAAGAATAGAAATTATATAATAAAAACAAAAAAAAAATAATAATAATAACAAAATAACAATAATAATGATAATATAAAACAATAATAATAATAATAATAATAATAATAATAATAATAATAATAATAATAATAATAATAATAAAACAATGTGCTCTCATACAATAAATTTCAGCAAAGGTTTTTAACTTTATGCTAAAGGTTTATCGGCTAGGTTTAACAACCTCTTAAAATATGACACTGTACTTAAGTTTTAAACAATAGCTGATGGTTAGGGAGATTTTTCGCCACATATTTTTATTTTATATTTTATGTGAGGCAGTAAGCCTGTGAGAGATCAGTAAGAGCCAGAAGTGGTAGAGGCTCGATCCTCCGTCTATCAGTCGCCAGCAGACACATTACCTAACCGGCATCACAGTAACAGTACGCCTCCAGAATTGTTAAGAAAATATTACAGGGTTAAAAAACATTAAAAAAGGTGAGAATGAGTACAAATAAAGGAGTACACTAAGGTGAATACAACTTCCTGAGTATAAGTAGGTGAATACAACTACGTGAGTACAAGTAGGTGAATACACATGGGTGAATACAATTACGTGAGTAGAAAGGTGAATGGAACAAGGTGAGTTCAACTAAACAAAGGCTACTAGCTAAGTACAACTAGGTGAACACAAGCAGGTAAATAAAACTAGGTGAGCACACATGCTGGAATACAACAAGGCGAGCACACCAGTCTTAGCGCAGATGTCATAACCTGAGTTCAAGCCAGTCCGCACACCTGGCCTGGCCTGGCCTGGCCAGGCCAGGCCAGGCCGGTATAGTCTCAGGGGGCGACAATAAAGCAACTTGAAGGGTGGTCTTTTGGGCAGGTTGACCGCGACGAGGTTATAATCTCAATCAATGAGCCTCTAGCAATGGTATCCTCGCATGCACACCTCACCCTCACACACACACAAGGAGGGAGGGAAGGACAGACTTGAAAGGGGGAAAGAAGCACGTCTTAAGAACTTAAGCAAATCTGAACACACATAAGGATATAGAAAGGTGTTGAAGGACACTGGAGGGTTTTTCAGGACTTGCTGGAGTGACAAAGAAGGATGTTGGAGGAACACAGACGAGTGAAGAATGGTTTTTGGCGAATGAAGAATTAGACACATGTGCAACATCTGGGTATCTTTATCTGTAGACGTTTCGCCATCCAGTGGCTTTATCAATACAAATTCTAGGACATAATGGGAAGACTGTAGGGAGGAATACAAACCGGGGGTTGGAGAGACCGAGACAGGTACTGGACACATAAAGGTGTCTAAGGGACAGACACCAGTACAGGACGAATACAGAGGGGTGTTAGAGGATCGAGACGGGTGTCGGAGGGACGCAGGTGTTGGAGGGACGCAGGTGTTGGAGGGACATGTAGACAACCAAGAAATGACATAGACATGAACCAGTAGCATAGACACGCACATAGTCTCTGAAAACACGACACACACTAATGTATGGGCACGAAACTGTAAGGAATTAGACGTAGGGAGGCGTAATTGTACGAAGAAGCACGGCATGGCGTCTCCCTCTGGCGTTTGGTCAAGGACCTGTGACCTGTTTCCAAAATTCTTCTACACCCGCAGGCCGGCCTTAGACAAGACTTCCTTGTTGACTGCCTGGTCAGCCAGGCTGTTAATGTTAGCACCTTGCAGGAATGAATAGGCATCACAATCTGGCTGATCTGACATGGCATAGCTTAGCTGGACACGTAATGTTGAAGTGGATACGGGGACACAAAGCCTCACACTCTCCCTTTCTGTGGATACGGGGACACAAGGATTGACACGCTACTGCGTAGTTGGATATGGGAATGTTTAACAAAGACCATGGTGTTGGGGTGGACTGACACACTACTGCGTAGTTGGACACGGGGATACACAGCAAAGACACACAGTACGAGGTTGGACACAAAAACAGGGAGGGACAAGGAATCGTTCACACTCCCAATAACGTTACACGACTTTAAGTTATAAAGCCAAAGGGATAAACCATTGGATCTGTGCCTTAAATTATAATTTTCGCGATTAATCATATAATCATCGCGATCAGTCATAATTATCGCCATTACTAACAATACAATTGTTTAACACGATGGTAGGACTGCTGGTGTTTGCAGTCTCATAAACACGCAAGATAACAGGTGTATCTTGCTGCTTGTACTTCACTTACACTTACATCATACTATTCATGAATGTACTCTTATATGTATACACAACTATCTGAGTTTTCTTCTATTTTTTTATAGTGCTACTCTTATTTATTTCCTTTTACCTCCATTGAGAATTGGAAAAAGAATCCTTCCTCCGTAAGCCACGAGTGTCGTGAGAGAAGACTAAAATGCCGGGAGCAAGGCACTAGTAACCCTATTTCCTGTATAAATAACTAAATGCAAAAAAAAAAACACTTTATAGTTTTCTTCTTTCTCGAGTCACCCTCCCTCGGTGGAATACGGTCGGCACGTTAATACATACATATATATATATATATATATATATATATATATATATATATATATATATATATATATATATATATATATATATATATACTACATCAGCTCAGACTTCTATTTTGGTCCCAGTTTTTGCAGTTATATCTGAAGAATCTAGTAAGTTTATTATGCATGAACTTTTGTTACAAAATCCATGGTGATCTCAGACTATTATGTTGTTATTTTCTATATTTTTTTTCTATATTTTCCAAAGAGAATAAAGGGATTGATGAAAAGCAAGGAGAGAAAAGAGAAGGGAAGAGGGAAGTTAAAGCCAATGCAAAAAGAATAAAGAGAATATATAAAAAGAGAAAAGGGGAAAGAAAGAAAGCTAAAGATAAAGGAAGAAGAAAGAAAGGGGATAGAATATAGTGAAATAATTGCAATGATGGAAGAAGAGAGGTGGCAGAAAAATGATTAATGTTTAAACATGTAATTATTACGGACAATTAACCTGACTTTAGACATGGAAATGTAGTCGTAGTTACAGGTCGAATTAAAACAATATTTTTTAGTGTGGGCGATGGGCACATGTAATATAATCCTACCTTTAATCCTTAAAAAGTGCAAAAGTTACATTTTGTCAGTAATCCCTGAAAAAAGGTGTGTAATCCCAAACACAAGATGTAATTCCTACCCATTTGTAACATATGACTCTGTAATTTCATTCCCTCTGTAATTTTTAATACAGATTCCTCCCTCCCCACCCCCTTTCTCCCCTCCTCTTTCTCCTTTGCTTCCTCTCTTTCTCCCTCCTCCCATCTGGCTCTCTCCATCTGTACTTGCCTCACACTCTCCCTCTCTGTACTTCACTATAATCCTCAGTAATAATTCCTCGCCTACCACTCCATACTCCATCACGTTGTTCCCTAACCCTACACCATTACAGGTCAAACCAGGCCACCACAGGTCAAGCCAGGCTATCACAGGTCAAGCCTGGCTATCACAGGTCAAGCCTGGCTATCACAGGTCAAGCCTGGCTATCACAGGTCAAGCCTGGCTATCATAGGTCAAGCCTGGCTATTACAGGTCAAGCCACGCTATTACAGGTCAAGCTTGGCTATCACAGATCAAGCCAGGATATCACAGGTCAAGCCAGGCTATCACAGGTCAAGTCACGCTATCACAGGTCAAGCTTGGCTATCACAGGTCAAGCCTGGCTATCACAGGTCAAGCCAGGCTATCACAGGTCAAGCCTGGCTATCACAGGTCAAGCCTGGCCACCACAAGTCAAGCCATCACAGGTCAAGACAGGAGGGTGGTACACATAAATGAGTATGGGACACGAGAAAGAAAAGATTAGGTTAGGTAATACACGGAAGTGGGTATGGGAGATTGGAACAATAAAGGTCAATCAGACACAGCAACCAACCATTCCCAGGAAGCACTGAAGGAACTTCCTATCCTTGGGGACTTCATACTCGAGAATAGCCTGGACTTCAGCCCTTCTAGGTGCTAATTTCCCTAGCCCTGCAGCATGACCTGAAAAAAGTTACATAGTGGTCGTTAGAGTGTGATAGTTGTTGCAGTGACGGTTGATAATTGAGGTGGTGGTGGTGGTGGTGGTGGTGGATAGGGGTAGGGATGGTAGTGAACGTGGAGAGGGGAGTGTAAGGGTTTCATTAACTTAATAGTATATAATACCCACACTTAAGAAACATGCTCAGTAGTCGGGTTTCTTTACTGTAGAAATTCTTCCCCTCCTCTGCAGACTTCAGTAGAATACAGAGATGACTGGGTTGGGTTTGAGAAAGACCTGACTAGCATGGGCCAGTAGGCCTGTTACAGTACTCAGTTCTTACTTCCACTAGTGGGCCCCGCCTCCTCTGATGGCATTTCCACATCCCGCCTCACTTCTGGCTCCAGTATAAAAGGTTCCATTCTCATGCCTCAGCTTCAAACCATAATTTTTAAAGGGGTGGAGGGGTAAGCCAGCGGAAGGCCTCGGTCAGATGACCAAAAGCTCCAGCTGCGGGTCATCATATGAGCAACACCCTCGTCAGAAAACAGTTGTCCTGTTTCCTGACAAACCTTACCTAACCTAACCTCAGCTTCACAATGATCAAGGTTGTGGAGCTGAACACTTATTAAGGCTGAGGGACTGACCACCTCAAAATTACTTTATTTTCAAGGCTGAGGGACTGAGTCCCCCATATTTACATCACTGCTTCTTTTATCTCCAATATATAAGTCACCTCTGTATTTGACTGAAGAAACTTGCTGAGGAGGAATAACACTTCCATAATAAATAACTTAATGTTGCACAAATGTCTTACTCAACAAAGTGTAGTGGATGTTATAATGGAAGTTGCAGAGGTTGTTGTTGTTGTTGTTATGGTGGTGGTGGTGGTGGTGGTGGTGGTGGTGGTGGTGGTGATGGTGGTGATGGTGGTGGTGGTAGATTTGGTAATAAGCTCCTGATAGTGATCTATGGAGATAAGGAAGAACAATTTTGTCATCACACACGTTACAGAACAAGACGCTGTTCTTCACCCCTCCCTCCATCCCCCACACTCATTCTCCCACCTACCACACACACCCACTCCAATAAACACCAAGAAGTGGCTATTAGAGTTTGACTATAACACACACAGATGTTACCATGGGAGGCCAGAATCATAGAAAACGATCTGTGGTAATTAATTAAAGACAACGATCAAGGAAAAAATATCAAAGAAAGCGACCTAGGTTAAGTAAAATAACCTAAACTGAATTAGTTAAAGTAAATAAAGAAAACGACCTGTTGTAACCATCAAAGAAAACGACCTGCTGGTTAGCAACGCTCTCACCTCACACACTGAGTGTCCGTGTTTGATCTCCGACACGGACGAAGATCAAACCACGGCGTTTTTCCTTACACCGGTTGTCCCTGTTCACCTAGCAGTAAGTAGGTACCTGGGTGTTAGTCGACGGTTGTGAGTCGCATCCTGGGGGACAAGATTGAAAGACCACAATGGAAATAAGACAGACAGTCCTCGATGACGCACTGACTGTCTTGGGTTATCCTGGGTGGCTAACCCTCCGGGTTAAAAATCCAAACAAATCTTATCTTAACCATCAAAGAAAATGATCTGGAGGTACCCATTAAGAAAATGATCTGGAGGTACCCATCAAAGAAAATGATCTGGAGGTACCCATCAAAGAAAATGACCTGGAGGTACCCATTAAGAAAATGATCTGGAGGTACCCATCAAAGAAAATGATCTGGAGGTACCCATCAAAGAAAATGACCTGGAGGTACCCATCAAAGAAAATGACCTGGAGGTACCCATCAAAGAAAACCTTAGTGTAGACATGAAAGAAAATTACTGAAGTAAAAACTATAAAGGATAGCAACACGAAGTAAACATCAAAGAAAACCACCTAAATTCACTGCTAGGCGAACTGGGGATGTAAATATAAGTAAACTTACCTACAGGTCTGGTCAAGCACAGGTATTTAAACCCGGATCCCTTCGACTGTGAGCCGAGCACTGCTCGAAACCAACATGGAAAGGTCTGAACCTTTTGCAAACTGAATAAAAAACACTAGTTTCGTCCAGATAATAAGAGGAATCTGGGCTAATCAGATAAAGGTAAGCGATGCCTGGCTGCGAGCTCTGAGCACTGACTGTAGCTCCTGGCACTGTCATTATTTTCTAGCTTATTGGGCTGTTCTCTGTAGTTTCCAGGTGATTGAGGGGAGGGGACAGATAATGTGTTTGTGTGTACTCAGCGATTTTAGCCGTACTCAAGTTCGAGGGGGGTGGGGGGGCTCAAGCGCCTGGCCCTGCTTAACCTACAATCGACCAGCATTATCGGTTCCTGGTCTCTTGGGCTCTATCGTACCTTCTCTTAAAACTGTATATTGAGTTTCCTTCAACAACTTCTTTATTCACCTTGTTTTATTTAACACTCTGAAGAAGAAATTTTTAACAAAACTTTGCATTGTTAATAAGTATTTTTTTTTTTAGACTCCATTTGTCTGGTTCTGTGAATCAATTCAAAGAGCCTGTCCCTATGTTTTCTTTATCAAATTTTCTGACTATCTTGTATCATAATCATGTCTCCCTGTTATGTTTATTTTCTATAGAATCTTTTCATATCTCAAAACTTTCGGCTCTTGTTTTCTATGGACCACTGATTTTGTAGTTTTTGTAACTTTGATACTTTACCACTTTTGCAGTTGTGCATCTCTGGATACACTCTTTGTGCTTCTTCTTACTTGTTCTCTTTTTTGGAACGACTTTCAGCTCCACCTCCGATCATTTTCCAGTTAAGTACTTCATTATCTCATCCACTGCCTATCCTTTAGTTTTTTTTTTCCCCACCGTACTGTGTTCAGGAGTCTCTCATCCGTGAGTAGTTTGCCTCTCCTTTAGTGTGACAGAGAGAGAGAGAGAGAGAGAGAGAGTACGGAGAGGGGGAGAAGTAGCGAGTTCAAAGGTCATCATAATGCTTCCTTTAAGAGGAAGAGGCCGGTATGTGCACACCACTGGTCAAACACCATGCACAAGGCAACAAGGAGCTAGCTAACCCCCTCCTCCTCACACATTCACACCCACATAACCCAGCCACATCGTGGTAACCCCCTCCCCCTCACACATTCACACCCACATAACCCAGCCACATCTTGGTAACACTCCCCCCTTACACACATTCACACCCACATAACCCAGCCACATGGTGGTAAGCTTCACGCTTCCACTGGGGAAGAAGGGGTGAGAGACACACACCCAGGCAGAGGTGTGGCTGATCCAATCACCACCACCACTCCTATTTTCCAAAACCACCCCCTCATCACCACTAGTTCCTCATTCCATTGCACCCCAGACAGTCACCCCCACAATCACCATCATTACCAACAACATTACCATCCCCTCCACATAAAACTACAGCTACCAACATCACCACCACCACCACCATCCTCAACACGATCACAAGATCTACCCCAACTGCGTTGACCTTGATACACCAAAACGGCCGCGTCTTAACAACCTTTTTTACGCGTCCAAGATTCCTGAGAAATTTGGTTAACTCAAAATTTCTGAGAGATAGAGAGAGAGAGAGAGAGAGAGGGTGGAGGGTAACTTAACTAAGAAGGTGCAGCAGCAGTGTGAGGGTGAACGAGTGGACATTATCAGTGCCGTCCCGCCCTACAGCTTAGTGGTCCACGCCCGGTTGTCATACTACTCTCAGCCAGGATCACCTAACACAATCTTAAGTTGCAGATACCAACCTGTCTACATAGTTGTTGTGTAGCTGCTGCTTGTTCCGGGATCATCGCCGCCCCTGGTTCGCTCTCCCACCAGACCTGCTCTACCTACTTGCTGATGGTTCCGTGGCTAATCGTCCCTGCGATCCGCTCTGGAAACAGGTCTCCAGGTTGATCCCCTGACCAGACAGGCTACTGGCGCACTGGCTTAAATGTCAAGCCACTGGCCCACTCCCAACTACTAAATTTAGAATAGGTGTTCCAATTGCAAACGACTGTTAGCATTTCTAAGTATGAGCACACTACCATTATGGAAGATGCAATTACACTAGCGCTACCTATGTCCTACACTACAAGTCACACTACCACTACCACACAGGTGATCCATTCACTCCGTAAGCCAAACAACCACCACCACTACCACACAGGTGGTCTGCTCAAAACAATAAAACAACTTAAGTAATGTTTATATTATAACACTAACACTAGCAGAAATCTTGACCTTGAGTGTCAAGAGCCACCTTCTTATATATATATATATATATATATATATATATATATATATATATATATATATATATATATATATATATATATATATATATATATATGTCGTGCCGATTAGGTAAAACTTGCGATTTTGGCTTAAATAGCAACGCTCTTCTTGCCATATAAGACAAGCGAAAATTTGTGTATGCAATAATTTCGCAAAAATCATTCTGAACCTAAAGAAAAAATATATTTCATTGTGTTTGTTTATTATTAAATTAATGTTAACGTATCTAAAATATATTTAGTTGGGTTAGGCTAAATTAAATTACGCTTGTTATAATAAGGTTAGGTAGGTTTTCAAAGTTTCTCTTGGTACAAAATTATAAATTTTTACATTAACATAAATGAAAAAAAATATATCTTTAAACGTATAAGAGAAATTTTTAGAAAGGACTTAATTTTAAATGGGTTCTTGCTAATTGACCAGTTTACCTATATACAAGTGGGTTAGAGCATCGTGAATTTTCGCTCACCATGAGGCGGGCTAAAACAACACGGGTTCGATCCTCCGGCTAGTCGCAGTGTTGTTAATGATTAAATACCACTTGTTCGTGGTTACAATAATATATATACTGCTTGTGGAGGCTAGTACACCAAACGAGGAGTAGAATGAAATTAGCTCTGAGGCACCCACACCATCGTATGTCCTCACAACTTGAAGCAAGCCTAGTTCGCTAGGCTCAAGTTGTTTGTATGTAGGATTGTATGGTCCAGTTAAAGCGTCGTGAATTTTCGCTCAACATGAGGCGGGCTAAAACAACACGGGTTCGATCCTCCGGCTAGTCGCAGTGTTGTTATTGATTAAATACCACTTGTTCGTGGTTATGTCGTGCCGATTAGGTAAAACTTGCGATTTTGGCTTAAATAGCAACGCTCTTCTTGCCATATAAGACAAGCGAAAATTTGTGTATGCAATAATTTCGCAAAAATCATTCTGAACCTAACGAAAAAAATATATTTCATTGTGTTTGTTTATTATTAAATTAATGTTAACGTATCTAAAATATATTTAGTTGAGTTAGGCCTAATTAAATTGCTCTTCTTGTAATAAGGTTAGGTAGGTTTTCAAAGTTTCTCTTGGTGCAAAATTATATTTTTTTACATTAACATAAATGAAAAAAATATATCTTTAAACGTATAAGAGAAAATTTTAGAAAGGACTTAATTTTAAATGAGTTCTTGCTAATTGACCAGTTTTACCTAATCGGTAAAAAAATTTTATGCCGTAAATCTACTAAAATAAATCAGAACATAACGAAAAAATAAATATCGTTGATTTCAAGTAACGTTAAATAGTACAAAATTGCTAAATATAGGGAGGTACCACCTCTGGAACTGTGTTGGGGGGGACCCTCATTCTCAAAGAAAAGAATAAACTAACTTCAGGAAAAACTCAAGGGTCTCCCTGGAGCTGTTTGAATATTGTCTTCTCCTACCACCCCCTATACTCTATATTCTATGTAGACTTTATTTAAATACAAAATACATTGACAAAAATACAATAGGGAGAAGAACAATTAAAGACATATTTAGTAGAATATCGCTAAAAAAATTATGTTGTTATAGGTTAGGTGAGGTTTCTAAGATAGACTTGGTCTATCTGTATATATATATATATATATATATATATATATATATATATATATATATATATATATATATATATATATATATATGATGGGGTCCACCTCTGGTGTCAATTGTGGGACCCATTGCCTCGGAGAAGTGGATAAAAAGGCTTCAAGGAAGAATATTTAGATTTCTTTCTGAAGCCATTTGAATATTCCACTTCCCCTACCATCCCATCTTTTTTATACAAACTTTATTTCAAGACAACATACAATAGGGAGTAAAACAACATAGATAACAACTCAGAGCTACATGTTAAATACTTCGTCCAACTCCCCGGCAGTGGGCCGCGTGCCCAGAACGCTGCAGGCATTTCCCTCTGGATCGCCACAGTGAGTCTCTGAAAGAGGAAGCTGGTCGCCCTGTGGTCCCTGGTTTCTATGATGAGTTTCTCACCCAGCTCTTTGAGAAACTTTAGAGCACACTTGCCCCATGCTCCAAGGGTCTCCGACCCTATTGGGATGAAGTTACAGCAAGGGGGAAGGCCTTCATATTTGCGATTCTTCTGGGTCTCCCTGTGGCTGGCCGCTCCACCCCCTTCGGCTGCGGAGTATGGCAAGTAGGTGTCTACCATTGTGGCAGCACAGGTGTAGTCCCAAGCAATCTGCTTACCATCCTTCCAGGGTAGCATAGTGACTCCATCAGGACGCTTTTGACTTCCATCAGACCTCTGCACTTGGGGTTCTCGTTGAGCTGGGCAACGGGCCGTGGCGAGGCTTCTCTTTATGATGTCGTTGACCTCCTCATGTCTAGCATATATACAGAGAGAGAGAGAGAGAGAGAGAGAGAGAGAGAGAGAGAGAGAGAGAGAGAGAGAGAGAGAGAGAGAGAGAGAGAGAGAGAGAGAGATTTAAGTATAATCGCGCAGTTTGGCCTATAAAGCAAGGCCAAATTAGCTGAAAGAAAATTTATGACATAACTCTGCCAAATTAAATCTGAGCATGACGAAAAAAATATATATCATTGATTTAAAGTAATATTTAATAAATTTAAATTGACCTATGATAAATATAGCAAAATTTAGGTATGATTAAAAAATAAAACTTTTTATATCTTTGTCAATAAAAAAAATATATCTATCAATTTGTATTTTTTTTTTTTTTGAAGAGTCTAATTTTTAAGGGAGTTCCGCCTATTGAGCAAGTTCGGTTTAATCGGGACGACGCATATATATGTTTACGATAACCCACTCTGGGTCAATAATTTAGAAAGCCAGTTACCGAGGCACAGAAACCTGTTGAGTTTGCGGAGCAGCGATCTTCAACTCTCTAACCTTTGATCTCCGTGTAAAATATGGTTCTTCTTCACAGCTGGTTTTTGTATGATTCTCAGAGGTCAAGCGAAGCTGAGACTGTCAACAGAGGTCAACACGGACGGACGGACACTGTTGACTACATGTAAGACCTAAAGATCACAAGGACGTCAAGTCACGAAAACTAGAGATCTCGTGAGCTTCATGTCACAAGAACAAGAGACCTCAAGGACTTCATGTTACAATAACTAGAGACCTCAAGAACTTCATGTTACAATAACTAGAGACCTCAAGAACTTCAGGTTACAAGAACTAGAGACCTCAAGAACCTCAGGTTACAAGAACTACAGACCTCAAGAACTTCATGTTACAAGAGCTAGAAACCTCAAGAACTTCAGTTTACAAAAACTACTGACCTCAAGAACTTCAGGTTACGAGAACTAGATACCTCAAGAACTTCAGGTTAAAAGAGCTAGAGACCTCAAGAACTTCATGTTACAAGAGCTAGAGACCTCAAGAAATTCATGTTACAAGAGCTAGAGACCTCAAAAACTTCAGGTCACAAGAGCTAGAGACCTCAAAAACTTCTGGTTACAAGAACTAGAGATCTCAAGAACTTCAGGTTACGAGAACTAGAGACCTCAAGAACTTCAGGTTACAAGAATTGAATACGTAAAGGGCTGATAGCTACAAAAACTGAAGATCTTAAGGTCTTCAAGCTTCAAGAAATGAAAGCTGCAAGAACTGGATGCTACAAGAACTAGAAACTAAAGAAAAATGAAATTCACAAAGAATGAACTCTTAAAAAAATAACGCAGACGTCTAGCTCTGAGGTCAACAAAAGCCTGGGAAGAGCAGAACAATGAAAAAGTAAAAACTCATAACGCAGCATGTACTTGTATGAGCTGAACTGCAATTGTTGTGCTAGACATAATAAATACAATAAATAAACAAATTGGTATATAAGTCCGCGCGGTGATGTCCGTAATAAAGACATCAGTTTCGATTGACAAGGTTATATACACCGAAAGTTGTGTATCTCAGCGTACATATACTGAGAGTTTATGTTAATGTCTATTTTATGGATTAAAGTTTCCTTGAATGCTGGTGTAGAGATTACACGCAACCTTATTGACCATTGTGTAGGTAATATTCTTTACGCCCAATAAATTCACCAAGCAGCTTTAATTCAGCAGTCTGCGTTGGCAAAAACTTCAATATCCACAGATATTAAAAACCATTTAGGGGAAAATTACAAGTTTGTAAGGCAAAGGTCAGTCAAACATGACAGAGAACCTATGAACGAAGTGGAGATTGCTGTCACAAGACAAAAGTTAGGGATTTACAACACCATTACTCCCCCGCAAACATGGATACGCATTCAGGAAAAACATGGGGTCAACAAGGCCTTAATCAAGAAAGCTTGTTGAGACCGTTCAAGCAATAAGAGACAGAACTTCCAAGCTGGGGTTTACACAAATCTTAATCAGCTCAGAAAAGGACTTTAACCTAACCCGTCCATCAGCTGGAAACTCCAAAGAAGATTTATCTCAAGGGTGCCCAATCTTTTAACTTCAGAGGCCGCATCAGAAGACTGAATCATGAGTGGGGACCAGAGCATTTATGCAGATTCCAGCATTTTAGACAGGTAAATTACATATTCTAATTTTCATTGAAACTTAATAATAGTACATTTGATAATGTGCATTATGCTGTCAGCTGTTGCCAGTATACAATACAGAATATATTTGATTTTTATTATACATATTATTTAATTATTTTTTACATAAAACTTCAAAGGCTGCAATTGTGCTACTCAAGTGCCGCAAGCGGCCAGCTGGCCGCCGACTGTGCAGCCATGAATGTCTGCCCCCATCAAAGGAGCTAAATGACTGGACACACCCCTAAAAAAAATCTGCAAAAGCTGTAACCTCAGTTTCACATACAGAAATTAAACCTTACACAGAGAAGAAAGGAGAAATATCAGTTCCTGGACGCCGTTTACGGTGTCTGAAAGAAACTCAGCATAGCGAAACATGGAAAAAATATTTAAGATTAACGCGAGCAAGCAAGATCTTATCCTAAACTTGGGTGATGGATGAGAGTCGCTAGAAGTGGAGTTCGCTGTTACTGGTATTGACTTGACTTCGAGTAGTGGTCACGTGTTGCCAGTGGAATGTCAGGGGTCCATGCCCGCCACAGGTCATGGCAACCGGCTCGAGCCCTGAAGACCCGGTTGACCACACCAGACAAAGGCAAGCACGCTTAACACACCCGGGCCTCAGCAAAAACTATTGCCTGCCGCTTTTCATTATCATACTAAACTAGGCGGTGTGCCTGCGGATTATATCGCCGGTCTAACTACACACGCTCGGTCAGCGGTGTGTTCGAGGATCAGATGGTTCCTCTAACTACACGTTCAAACAGACGGTGTTTGAGTGATTAGATCCTTGACCTTACTCCACACAGACAATACATCCCTACCTGCACGCTTCATCAATAAATTTCTTACATAGCTACACGCTTGACCATTAGATAGCTGGCCCAAATACACGCTTGACCATTAGATAGCTGGCCCAAATACACGCTTGACCATTAGATAGCTGGCCCAAATACACGCTTGATCATTAGATCGCTGCCCCATACACGTCTGACCAATAGATCCCTGACCTAACTATACGCTTGACCATTAGATCCTCGACCTAACTACACGCTTGACCGATAGATTCCTGACCTAACTACACGCTTCATCAACAGATCCTTGACCTAACTACACGCTTGGCCATTGAATCCCCGGATAGAAATAAAGCCCTGGAAGACATGTACATGCAACCACATAAGGCAGCATGAGCAGGGTCATACTTTACCCCCGTGTCAGGCGTCTTGCGCCCTTTATCATCTCCCGAAGACACGGGAATCAAAATTTAAAAATCAAATTCCATTGCCGAAGACCAAGAAGAGAGGAATGAACCGCTGACTAAATCTATGAAAAGTGAGAAGCTGATGAATATGACAGGCTTACGGACGGTTGGACAGGGTAAATATGGACGAACGGACTTTTGGACAGTCAAAAATATGAACGAACGGATGTTTGGACAGTCATAAATAGAGTCAAATTCCAGGTTTTGCAAGACCAAAGTTACCCTATTATCTCATGTTGTCACGATGGACAGAGTTGTATCATGTCCTTGTAGAAATAAAGATTATTATTAGTAGTAGTAGTAGTTATTAGTAACAGTTATCCCCAAGAACATAGATCATTCCAGACCCATGTGGCTAAACCCCGACGTACACACCCACGTACATAAGACTTTAGCATACCCATGTATACCCACCCACAACCACTCCTCTATATGAACTGTAAATCAAGCAAGCACTAAACTTATGCATGGATGTCGGGCAGCAAGCATGCGGGGAGCAATACAAGCAATAAGGGTGAGTCTAGCACGCTCCGAGGTGCACATGTTTGGGTGTGCCAGTCGGCGGGGTAAGACAGTAACATACGGCAATTACAGGCGTAAACTTTATCTGACATATTAAGCTGACAGCCACAACAACAAGAAGAATAAAGGCAATAATACCGTGGGTGGAACAATTTACAAATAAATGCGCTTATGAAAGGAAAGATATGACGAGGTTTCGGTCCGTCCAGGATGTGACAATGAACAAGGACGAACCAAAACGTCGTTACAATATTCCTTCTTTAAGTTCGGGTTATTTGTAACCCATAATAGTCACCTTCTCCAATCCCCCCAGACCTATAATTACCATTCTTGCTTCAAACCCCCTACCTCCACCACAAAGATCACTAGAGAGGGTGAGGGGAAAAGGAATAAGGAAAAGGGATGAGAACTATGAATAAGGAAAAGACGGAAGTGGAAATGGGATAACCTTCCACTCCCCAATTTCACTTCTCCCCCACCTTCAATCCCCACACCCCGCCTTTCCTCCTCCTTTTCAGCTATTTTTCCTCTTGCCTCACTCATCTTCCTCTCTTTAAAGTTCATGTAAATACCTCAGTTTACTTTATTCCTTTGTATCTCCTTTTATGGTAACTAATTTTCACATAGTTGAATTACTTAACTGTTTTAACTTCAGGTTATAATCACGATTGATTCCTAGTGTAACTTACCTACCTGGAGGGCATTCCGGGGATCGACGTCCCCGAGGCCCGGTCTATGACCAGGCCTCCCGGTGGATCAGGGCCTGATCAACGAGGCTGTTACTGCTGGCTGCACGTAGTCCAACGTACGAACCACAGCCCGGCTGATCTGGCACTGACTTTAGGTATCTGTCCAGCTCCCTCTTGAAGGCAACCAGAGGTCTACTGGTAATGCCCCTTATGGCTGGTGGGAGGCTGTTGAACAGTCTTGGGCCCCGGACACTTATTGTGTTTTCTCTTAGTGTACCAGCGGCGCCCCAACTTTTCACTGCGGGTACGTTACCGTCTGCAAGTCTTTGCTTTCGTATGGAGGATTTCGTGTGCATATTAGGGACCAGTCCCTCCAGAATCTTCCAGGTGTAGATTATGATATATCTCTCTCGCCTGCGCTCCAGTGAATATAAGTCTAGTGCTTAGTCTAGTGTTAGTCTTTAAACAATAAGATATTACTAGGACCCCAATGGAAATAAGTCACTTTGTCTAACTTTTTGGGGTTATCATAGGACCTAGGTAATTTACACATATTACTATGTATGATAATTGCACTTTGCATACCTGTATGTAAATAAACTTACTTAGTCCCCTTCCCCTTATTCCATATTTCTTTCCTCCCCTTCCTCCTCCTCCTCTTCCCCTCCGCAACCACCTCCTCCTCCCCTTCATAACCACCTCCTCCTCCCCTCCACAACAACTCCTCCTCCTCCTCCCTCCACAACCACCGTCACCTCCCCTCCACAACCACCGTCACATCCCCTCCACAACCACCGTCACCTCCCCTCCACAACCACCGTCACCTCCTCCCCTCCATAACAACCTCCTCCTCCTCCTCCTCCCCTCCACAACCACCGTCACCTTCCCTCCACAACCACCGTCACCTCCTCCCCTCCATAACAACCTCCTCCTCCTCCTCCACAACCACCGTCACCTCCTCCTCCACAACCACGTCACCTCCTCCCTCCACAACCACCGTCACCTCCTCCCCTCCACAATCACCGTCACCTCCTCCCCTCCACAACCCCTCCCAGATACCTCTCTGGCGTGATAATACGCTGTCGTTCCAACTTTTTTCACACCTTTAATAGCGACGTCTGGAGCATGTCAATATTAGTCCAAAATGTTATATACACAGAATTAAATTCTACACACGTAGCTGAATCCGTTTTAAGGAATGTAAAGGAGAGGGAGAGAGAGAGAGAGAGAGAGAGAGAGAGAGAGAGAGAGAGAGAGAGAGAGAGAGAGAGAGAGAGAGATTCATTTCACTGATTCTACACTTTTCACTCTAGTAATGTTACCATAGTGTGTAAACTAGGAACCTGGTCTTTATGCTGCAGAGCGCCACTGTACTACTGTACTTTCCGCGGTGCTGGTGCAAGACCTGTGCAAGACATGTGCTTGTCAACAAACAAAATGTCAGCTAATGACCAGCCTAGTTATTAAGCAACCAATGGTTTACCAATGTTGGGTATTAGTGCTTACCACTGCTGGGTATTAGTGCTTATTACTGCTGGTTATTAGTGCTTACCACTGCTGGGTATTAGTGCTTATTACTGCTGGGTATTAGTGCTTACCACTGCTGGGTATTAGTGCTTACTACTGCTGGGTATCAGTGATTAAACAACCGCTGGCTTACCGGTGTTGGGTATCAGTGATTAAGCAACCACTGGCTTACTTGTGCTGGGAATCAGTGATTAAGCAACCACTGGCTTACCGGTGCTGGGTATCAGTGATTAAGCAACCACTGGCTTACTTGTGTTGGGTATCAAGGATTAAACAACCGCTGGCTTAGCGGTGCTGGGAATCAGTGATTAAGCAACCACTGGCTTACTTGTGCTGGGAATCAGTGATTAAGCAACCACTGGCTTACTTGTGCTGGGAATCAGTGATTAAGCAACCACTGGCTTACCGGTGCTGGGTATCAGTGATTAAGCAACGACTGGCTTACCGGAACTATAAAACCTGTGGTTAAGCATCCGCCGACGTACCGGAGCCAGGTTTACTACCCCATTTAAAACACAAAGGATCACATTTCGGTGTCCTAGGAGAGGCTTTCAGACGTTCAGTGTGTTCGTTTTACTGACACTAACACAGCTCTCTTCACTCGTGTTAGGGATGATAGCCAACTCTGACACTAACACAGCTCTCTTGTCTCGTGTTAGGGATGATAGCCAACTCATAAGCTGTAGCCTTGCCAGAATGATTCTTATAGTACAGCAACCGCAAAGTTGACCTCAGCCCCGGCTTTCTTTCTGAAGAACCTAAGCTTCAAATAATAAGATATTACAAGGACCGCAGTGGAAATAAGTCTGACTTTTTGGGGTTTATCCTACATACATAGTTTAACATATGTTAAACTATGTATGATAATTGCACTTATGTGTACCTGTGCCTAAATATACTTACTTATGCTTTTATCTCTCAGTACACTATGGAAAGCTCTTAGTTTTCAAAACACACGTAGGTAAGTTGCCCTGACATCAGCAGTCTCCAGCTTTGACAATACTTAGGGCCTTTCCCGTTTTTCTGCTCACTCGAGACTTGATAATTAAGTTGGATAGAAACGTTATTTAATTTTTATTTATAATATGAGGGCCTGTGATTTGCTCCAGAAATGAATCCCACGATGGAATCTTGTGGGACTCTGCTGAACTCAGCCGCTCTTTCTTATGATTCATTTGTTCACCATGACCATTTCCTATTCTTAAAGAATTCCTTTATTCATTCTCTCACCTTCTCTGATACTTCGGCCTGTTTTTTCGAGATTGAATTAGTCCCTCTGTGGGGTTCCGTATCGAAGAAATTCTTGCAGTCGAAGAACATGCGGTTTGTCCATCAGTCTTGAAAAGATGGACTGGTCACATCGACTCTAGGCTGAGGGACTGACTACCTCAAACTCCTGATCTTCAGCCATTCTTTTCTGTATTGGACTGAGTAAGAGTCTGGACGGAGAAACGTTTCCACAATAAATATACCCAAGTGTTGCACAAGTGTCTAATACATCAACCTGTCGGTTCTCTGAACCAATTAACCTCAGTATATTTTACCAATTTTTCCGTACACTCTTTATTACAGATTTTTTGAGAGTAGGTCTTCCTCTCTATTTAGACTTCTTTACTTGGCCCTGTGCCATCATTACCTTAGAATGTGGCTCTGGAGAAGCTTGGCTTCGCATTTTACCTTGGCTGCTGTCATTTTTTAATTGTTTCTTGATTCCCTTCTGATTCCAGTACATTCGTCTGTTGCACTCTTCCTTTTTTTTATTCATTCGCTATTCCCAGGGCTTCTTTGCACCGCCAGATGAATTATGGGTTATCTTTAGGTTAATTTCTTGTTTCTGTCTGGGTGGTGATGAATCTGTATGTCGCTTCCTAGTGCTTTTTACTGAGTTACTCCATCACTTCCTCTCTTCCCGTTACTTGCGTTACTTGATAAATCTGTCAGTTCCTAAAATAATTTGTCAGAGTTACTCCATCATTTCCATTTTTCAGCGAACTAATGGACCAATCTTGTTAAGGGTTTCTCATTCCTTCAAAGTCACCTGTTCTGGACGCTGGCTTCTTGAGTTCACTGTCTTAACAACTGCTTTGTTTTTACCAATGTTCATGAGTCTATATATTTAAAAAAATATATATGAGCTCGATTTAAAAATGTTCATTGCTCTTCCCTTTTGCATTCAACTGCCAAAAATAAAATAAATACGCAACCTATAAGCTGGTCAGACCAATTAATTACCCGGAATGGTTCTCTAATGGAGAACTACAGAGGCTAAAACATGTTTACGACCCAATTAGAGGTGGCAGAAAGAGAGGAAGAGAGACACACACAGTCGAAAAATTATTACTGGCTCATCACCGAATGGCTTTGATTAGTCGAGTTAGTTTCGCTGACAGTTTGATGAGTTTCATTGACAGTTTGATGAGTCTCACTGACAGTTTGATGAGTTGTGAAGATAGCTGATGAACACTTGCGCAAGTCTTTCCGAAACTTGAGGCAGTCGCGGATATGAGACTAAATACTGTTCTAAGGATTTTTTCTCCTATTGGATTTTTATTATTTCTTCCTTCTCTTCTTCTACTTCTTCTTCTTCTTCTTCTTATTATTATCATTATTATGCTCACTCTTATTCTTTCACCATTACAGTTATTTTGACTACCACTACCCCCACCGCCTTCATTATATACACCAATGTAATTATAAACATCTTGATCAGTTACTAATGCTTCCAACATCTTGGCTAGTTACTAATGCTTCCAACATCTTGGCTAGTTACTAATGCTTCCAACATCTTGGCTAGTTACCAATGCTTCCAACATCTTGGCTAGTTACCAATGCTTCCAACATCTTGGCTAGTTACTAATGCTTCCAACATCTTGACTAGTTACTAATGCTTCCAACATCTTTGCTAGTTACTAATACTTCCAACATCTTGGCTAGTTACTAATGCTTCCAACATCTTGACTAGTTACTAATGCTTCCAACATCTTGGCTAGTTACTAATGCTTCCAACATCTTGGCTAGTTACTAATGCTTCCAACATCTTGGCTAGTTACCAATGCTTCCAACATCTTGGCTAGTTACTAATGCTTCCAACATCTTGACTAGTTACTAATGCTTCCAACATCTTTGCTAGTTACTAATGCTTCCAACATCTTGGCTAGTTACTAATGCTTCCAACATCTTGGCTAGTTACCAATGCTTCCAACATCTTGGCTAGTTACTAATGCTTCCAACATCTTGACTAGTTACTAATACTTCCAACATCTTTGCTAGTTACTAATGCTTCCAACATCTTGGCTAGTTACTAATGCTTCCAACATCTTAGCTAGTTACCAATGCTTCCAACATCTTGGCTAGTTACTAATGCTTCCAACATCTTTGCTAGTTACTAATACTTCCAACATCTTTGCTAGTTACTAATACTTCCAACATCTTAGCTAGTTACCAATGCTTCCAACATCTTGACTAGTTACTAATGCTTCCAACATCTTGACTAGTTACTAATGCTTCCAACATCTTTGCTAGTTACTAATACTTCCAACATCTTGGCTAGTTACTAATGCTTCCAACATCTTGGCTAGTTACTAATGCTTCCAACATCTTGGCTAGTTACTAATGCTTCCAACATCTTGGCTAGTTACTAATGCTTCTAACATCTTGGCTAGTTACTAATACTTCCAACATCTTGGTTAGTTACTAATGCTTCCAACATCTTGGCTAGTTACCAATGCTTCCAACATCTTGGCTAGTTACTAATGCTTCCAACATCTTGGCTAGTTACTAATACTTCCAACATCTTGGCTAGTTACTAATGCTTCCAACATCTTGACTAGTTACTAATGCTTCCAACATCTTGACTAGTTACTAATGCTTCCAACATCTTGACTAGTTACTAATGCTTCCAACATCTTGACTAGTTACTAATGCTTCCAACATCTTGGCTAGTTACTAATGCTTCCAACATCTTGGCTAGTTACTAATGCTTCCAACATCTTGGCTAGTTACTAATGCTTCCAACATCTTGGCTAGTTACTAATACTTCCAACATCTTGGCTAGTTACTAATGCTTCCAACATCTTGGCTAGTTACTAATGCTTCCAACATCTTGGCTAGTTACTAATGCTTCCAACATCTTGGCTAGTTACTAATGCTTCCAACATCTTGGCTAGTTACTAATGCTTCCAACATCTTGGCTAGTTACTAATACTTCCAACATCTTGGCTAGTTACTAACGCTTCCAACATCTTGGCTAGTTACCAATGCTTCCAACATCTTGGCTAGTTACTAATGCTTCCAACATCTTGGCTAGTTACTAATGCTTCCAACATCTTGGCTAGTTACTAATGCTTCCAACATCTTGGCTAGTTACTAATGCTTCCAGCATCTTGGCTAGTTACTAATGCTTCCAACATCTTGGCTAGTTACTAATGCTTCCAACATCTTGGCTAGTTACTAATGCTTCCTACATCTTGGCTAGTTACTAATGCTTCCAACATCTTGGCTAGTTACTAATGCTTCCAACATCTTGGCTAGTTACCAATGCTTCCAACATCTCGACTAGTTACTAATGCTTCCAACATCTCGTCTAGTTACTAATGCTTCCAACATCTTGACTAGTTACTAATGCTTCCAACATCTTGACTAGTTACTAATGCTTCCAACATCTTGGCTAGTTACTAATGCTTCCAACATCTTGGCTAGTTACTAATGCTTCCAACATCTTGGCTAGTTACTAATGCTTCCAATATCTCGTCTAGTTACCAATGCTTCCAACATCTTGACTAGTTACTAATGCTTCCAACATCTTGGCTAGTTACTAATGCTTCCAACATCTTGGCTAGTTACTAATGCTTCCAACATCTTGACTAGTTACTAATGCTTCCAACATCTTGACTAGTTACTAATGCTTCCAACATCTTGACTAGTTACTAATGCTTCCAACATCTTGGCTAGTTACTAATGCTTCCAACATCTTGACTAGTTACTAATGCTTCCAACATCTTGACTAGTTACTAATGCTTCCAACATCTTGACTAGTTACTAATGCTTCCAACATCTTGACTAGTTACTAATGCTTCCAACATCTTGACTAGTTACTAATGCTTCCAACATCTTGACTAGTTACTAATGCTTCCAACATCTTGACTAGTTACTAATGCTTCCAACATCTTGGCTAGTTACTAATGCTTCCAACATCTTGGCTAGTTACTAATGCTTCCAATATCTTGGCTAGTTAGTAACGCTTCCAACATCTCGTCTAGGTACTAACTCTTCTAAACAGATAAATGAATAAAGTTTTAGCTTACTAGGTTTTAAAGCAAGGTCTTGGGTCAGGCTTGTTTGGTGACTGCCTGGTCAACCAAACTACTGCTGCTGCTGGCCCACATATCTATCACAGCCTAGTTGATCTGGCGCTTGGTGGAAATACTTGTCCAGTTTCCTCTTGAAGAATCTTACGTTTGTCCCAGCAGTGTTTCTGATATTTTCTGGTAACATGCTGAATAGTCTGGGGCCACAGATGTTGAGTTAATTTTACACTTCCTCCCATATCCGGGGCCCAAGACTGTTCAACTGCCTCCCTGCATACTTAAGGGGGATTACCAACAGACCCCTGGCTGTCTTTAACAAGGCACAGGACAGGCACCTAAAGTCAGTTCCTGACCAACCGGACTGTAGTTCGTACGTCAGTTTGCGTGCGGCCAGCAGTAACAGTCTGATTGATCAGACTCTGATCCACCACGAGGCATGGTCTCAGACCGAGCCGCGGAGGCGTTGACCCCCGAAACCCTCTCCAGGTAAACTCCAGGTAATATCTCTCACTCCAGTATGTTGTTATAGTAGTGTGCAGATTTGGGACTAGGCCTTCCATTATATTCCACGAATATATTATCATGTATCTCTTTCTTTCTCTCTCTCTCCATCGAGTACATATTTAAGACTTTTGAAGAGTTCCCAGTAATTTAAATGCTTTACTAGCTCTATAAGGGCCGTAAGTGACCCCACTATCTGTTCCAGCTCTGATATCTTTCCTGTCCTGAATGGAGCTGTCATGGACCGCGCCGAGGGGGCGTTGACCCCCGGAACATCCTCCCTGAACGGAGCTGTCATGGACCGCGCCGAGGGGGCGTTGACCCCCGGAACATCCTCCCTGAACGGAGCTGTCATGGACCGCGCCGAGGGGGCGTTGACCCCCGGAACATCCTCCAGGTATATTCTAAACAAGAGAGAACAAGTGATTTGAATAGTGTCGCAACTGACACTATTTCACTTGTTTTGAAAGTTCTCATCATCCACGCCGCCATTTTCCTGGCTCTTGTGACATTTGCCTTATTGTACTCTTTGCAAAAAGGTCACCTGACGTAATTAATCTCAATTCTTTCAAGTGTTCCTTTCGTTCTAGTTGATGATCCTCCTTGGTTTTATTCACAGTGTCCCTCTTGAGTTCTTCATTCTTTCTATATCTAAACAGCTTAAACTAATCACCATTGAACGTCATGCTGTTCTCCATTAGCCATTGGAAAATCCTGTTTATATCTTCCTGCAATTTTTTGTGTCTTCTACCGAGGTGATTTTCATGCTCATTTTAGTGTTATCCGTAAATGATGATACAAAACTGTTGCGAGTGTTTTTATCTATGTCTGTTTTGAGGATAAGAAACAGCAGAGGCGCCAGAATAGTGCCTTGAGGTATTGAGCTTTTTACCTCGTTAATGTTAGATTTTGCCACTTACTACAAAACAGTCTATCCACACCAATCCTTCCCCATCAACAGTCTATCCATACCAATCCTTCCCCATCAACAGTCTATCCACACCAATCCTTCCCCCTCAACAGTCTATCGACACGAATCCTTCCCCATCAACAGTCTATCCACACCAATCCTTCCCCCTCAACAGTCTATCCACACCAATCTTTCCCCCTCAACAGTCTATCCACACGAATTCTTCCCCCTCAACAGTCTATCCACACCAATCCTTCCCCCTCAACGGTCTATCCACAATAATCTTTCCCTTCAACAGTCTATCCACACCAATCCTTCTTCCTCCATCAACAACTCTCAAAATCCACAACTAATCTTTCCTCAACAGTCTATCCACACCAATCCTTCTCTTCAACAGTCCATCCACACCAATCCTTCTCTTCAACAGTCCATCCACACCAATCCTTCTCCTCATCAGTCTAACCACACCAATCCTTCTCTTCAACAGTTCATCCACACCAATCCTTCTCTTCAACAGTCCATCCACACCAATCCTTCTCCTCACAGTCTATCAACACTCAATCCTTCTCCTCAACAGTTCATCCACACCAATCCTTCTCTTCAACAGTCCATCCACACCAATCCTTCTTTCAACAGTCTATCCACACTAATCCTTCTTCAACAGTCCATCCACACAATCCTTCTTTCAACAGTCTCATCCACACTCAATCCTTCTTTCAACAGTCATCCACACCAATCCTTCTCTTCAACAGTTCATCCACACAATCCTTCTAACAGTCATCCACACTAATCCTTCTCAACAGTTCATCCACACCAATCCTTCTCTTCAACAGTTCATCCACACAATCCTTCTTTCAACAGTTCATCCACACCAATCCTTCTCTTCAACAGTTCATCCACACCAATCCTTCTCTTCAACAGTTCATCCACACCAATCCTTCTAACAGTCTATCCACACCAATCTCTCTTCAACAGTCATCCACCAATCTTTTTCAACATCATCCACATCAATCCTTCTCTTCAACAGTTCATCCACACCAATCCTTCTCTTCAACAGTCTATCCACACCAATCCTTCTCTTCAACAGTCCATCCACACCAATCCTTCTCTTCAACAGTTCATCCACACCAATCCTTCTCTTCAACAGTTCATCCACACCAATCCTTCTCTTCAACAGTCTATCCACACCAATCCTTCTCTTCAACAGTTCATCCACACCAATCCTTCTCTTCAACAGTCTATCCACACCAATCCTTCTCCTCAACAGTCCATCCACACCAATCCTTCTCTTCAACAGTCTATCCACACCAATCCTTCTCTTCAACAGTTCATCCACACCAATCCTTCTCTTCAACAGTTCATCCACACCAATCCTTCTCCTCAACAGTCCATCCACACCAATCCTTCTCCTCAACAGTCCATCCACACCAATCCTTCTCTTCAACAGTTCATCCACACCAATCCTTCTCTTCAACAGTCCATCCACACCAATCCTTCTCTTCAACAGTTCATCCACATCAATCCTTCTCTTCAACAGTTCATCCACACCAATCCTTCTCTTCAACAGTCCATTCACACCAATCCTTCTCTTCAACAGTTCATCCACACCAATCCTTCTCTTCAACAGTTCATCCACACCAATCCTTCTCTTCATCAGTCTATCCACACCAATCCTTCTCCTCAACAGTCCATCCACACCAATCCTTCTCTTCAACAGTCCATCCACACCAACCTTCTCTTCAACAGTCCATTCACACCAATCCTTCTCTTCAACAGTTCATCCACACCAATCCTTCTCTTTAACAGTTCATCCACACCAATCCTTCTCCTCAACAGTCCATCAACACCAATCCTTCTCCTCAACAGTCCATCCACACCAATCCTTCTCTTCAACAGTCTATCCACACCAATCCTTCTCTTCAACAGTTCATCCACACCAATCCTTCTCCTCAACAGTCCATCCACACCAATCCTTCTCCTCAACAGTCCATCCACACCAATCCTTCTCTTCAACAGTCTATCCACACCAATCCTTCTCTTCAACAGTTCATCCACACCAATCCTTCTTCTCAACTGTCCATCCACACCAATCCTTCTCTTCAACAGTCCATCCACACCAATCCTTCTCTTCAACAGTCTATCCACACCAATCCTTCTCTTCAACAGTCTATCCACACCAATCCTTCTCTTCAACAGTTCATCCACACCAATCCTTCTCTTCAACAGTTCATCCACACCAATCCTTCTCTTCAACAGTCTATCCACACCAATCCTTCTCTTCAACAGTCCATCCACACCAATCCTTCTCTTCAACAGTCTATCCACACCAATCCTTCTCTTCAACAGTCCATCCACACCAATCCTTCTCTTCAACAGTCCATCCACACCAATCCTTCTCCTCAACAGTCCATCCACACCAATCCTTCTCTTCAACAGTCTATCCACACCAATCCTTCTCCTCAACAGTCCATCCACACCAATCCTTCTCTTCAACAGTCTATCCACACCAATCCTTCTCCTCAACAGTCCATCCACACCAATCCTTTTCCTCAACAGTCCATCCACACCAATCCTTCTCTTCAACAGTCCATCCACACCAATCCTTCTCTTCAACAGTCTATCCACACCAATCCTTCTCTTCAACAGTCCATCCACACCAATCCTTCTATTTAACAGTTCATCCACACCAATCCTTCTCTTCAACAGTCCATCCACACCAATCCTTCTCTTCAACAGTCCATCCACACCAATCCTTCTCTTCAACAGTCCATCCACAATAATCCTTCTCTTCAACAGTCCATCCACAATAATCCTTCTCTTCAACAGTCCATCCACACCAATCCTTCTCTTGAACAGTCTATCCACACCAATCCTTCTCTTCAACAGTCCATCCACACCAATCCTTCTCTTTAACAGTTCATCCACACCAATCCTTCTCTTCAACAGTCCATCCACACCAATCCTTCTCTTCAACAGTCCATCCACACCAATCCTTCTCTTCAACAGTCCATCCACACCAATCCTTCTCTTCAACAGTCCATCCACAATAATCCTTCTCTTCAACAGTCCATCCACAATAATCCTTCTCTTCAACAGTCTATCCACACCAATCCTTCTCTTCAACAGTCCATCCACACCAATCCTTCTCTTCAACAGTCTATCCACACCAATCCTTCTCTTCAACAGTCCATCCACACCAATCCTTCTCTTCAACAGTCCATCCACACCAATCCTTCTCTTCAACAGTCCATCCACAATAATCCTTCTCTTCAACAGTCTATCCACACCAATCCTTCTCTTCAACAGTCCATCCACACCAATCCTTCTCTTTAACAGTTCAGCCACACTAATCCTTCTCTTCAACAGTCTATCCACACCAATCCTTCTCTTCAACAGTCCATCCACACCAATCCTTCTCTTTAACAGTTCATCCACACCAATCCTTCTCTTCAACAGTCCATCCACACCAATCCTTCTCTTCAACAGTCCATCCACAATAATCCTTCTCTTCAACAGTCTATCCACACCAATCCTTCTCTTCAACAGTCCATCCACACCAATCCTTCTCTTCAACAGTCTATCCACACCAATCCTTCTCTTCAACAGTCCATCCACACCAATCCTTCTCTTTAACAGTTCATCCACACCAATCCTTCTCTTCAACAGTCCATCCACACCAATCCTTCTCTTCAACAGTCCATCCACACCAATCCTTCTCTTCAACAGTCTATCCACACCAATCCTTCTTCTCAACAGTCTCTACACTAACGCCTAGAATAGTTTAATGCCTTCAACAGGCACTGAGGTATTTACACTAAGAAACACATTTCATGGTGTATATACACTGGGATCATACACAACTCTATGTGTAGATACACTGAAATATAAACATCTGGTGTAAATACACTAAGAGATACATACATCTGGGTGTATATACCCTGAGAGATACACACTTCCTCTTGTATATACACCTCCCGGTGTATATACACTGAGAGATATGCACATTCGGTACATATTACACAACCTTTACATTACCACTATTACGCAACCCTGAACATTACCACCATTATACTACCCTGACATTACCCTCACTACACAACCCTGACATTAAAATCATAACATAACCCTGACATTAGCAACATTACACAACTCTGACATTATCACCATTACACAACGCTGAACATTACCACCATCACACACCCATGACATCATCATTCTTACACGACCCGAAACATAAACACCATTACACAACCGGACACTAACACCATTACACAACCGAGACAACATCACCATTACACAACCCTGTCATTTCGAGCATTTACGCGACCCTGGACTAAGGGAATCCATCATCAAACACTGAGTGTTATGCCGCCTGGTTGCCTCCTCTCATGCAATCTGAGATGCTTTTATGGAATCAGATTTTCACGTTATCAAACGCCATTCCAAGCGAGTTCAGTCAAATGTTTGGTAAATGCATTGAGAGAGAGAGAGAGAGAGAGAGAGAGAGAGAGAGAGAGAGAGAGAGAGAGAGAGAGAGAATTGATGTAGTAACTGTTCTCAGCTTGTACATAAAGTTAGGAACCTTAACCTAACCTTGTAAAACCATGTGTAAGAGAGAGAGAGAGAGAGAGAGAGAGAGAGAGAGAGAGAGAGAGAGAGAGAGAGAGAGAGAGAGAGAGAGAGAGAGCATAAGAAAATTTCCAAAACAGGTCAAAGGTAAAAAATCACAGGTAAATCAGGTTACATTCCAAACCGAGGCGCCTCTACCTGCACACGACTATCTACTACTACTTCGACCGGAGATTATAAAGCACAATCCTTTATCGGAATACACAACTATAGGGGGGTTGGAAATTCTTGTCCTCGGTTCGATCCCCTGCAATCCAGTAACAACTGTTTAAATTTTTCGGTAACAGTGAGTGTAACTGGGGTGTAGAGCTACAATCTGGTGTTGTTGTGGAGACGGGAGAAGGTCCTCGTATAGATCAACAGTCTAGTGTTGCAGTTAGTAATCACTGCTAACATTTTCCAGTCCAGTATGTGACGGGTCTCAGTCCTTCTTAGTAAAATCATCATTAGCATGGTCGGTAGAACTGTGGGCTTATAAATTTATTTTCAGATTTATATATATATATATATATATATATATATTATATATATATATATATATATATATATATATATATATATATATATATTATGTAGTTTTCTGCTACATGCGTTTTACATATTAAGTAATGTTGGTGCACTTAACATGTGTCTAATTCTTCATATTGTGGTATTATATACCACAGATATACAAGTTAAGTTTGAAAGTGTTTTTGACGGGGTATGAGACTGGGACCTCCTGGCAAGGTAATAACCACGTGACATCTCAGGCTGCACTCTACACCTACTTTGTTATTACCATTAAGATCAAATTCATTGTAGGTTTTAATGGAGCAGTGTGACAGCCACTTAAGAGATGTCAGTTTACTCATGCCTAAGCAGGTGAGTGTACTATAACCTTTGTGGCAATGTTTGCCTGGGGGCAGACAATGACAGGCTACATTTCCTACTTAGAAAACCCACAAGATGATCATTACTAGATAGTATGAAGTAACTACTAAGACTGGTGGGAAAATGAATACGAGTGACAGTAGCCTTTAGCGATGTAGTGAGTATCCTTGGGGGTGAAATTTGACTCTGTAACTGCTGTAAGATCGTGGAGGTGAACCTTGCAAGCAAAGGGCACTAGGAAAAACTCTGTATAGAGTCATAAATCTGATGAAATCCTAGAGTATGCACCACTCTCTTGGTTGACCTGCCTTCCATCATATCGTTGAGTACGCAAAGCAAGTGACCTCGCGCCTCTACATGTTAATTACTTGTTGATGGTTTCAGGGTTTACCGCCCCCGTGGCCTGGTCCCGAACCAGGCCACGGGGTTGCTGGCCTGAACTGTCATTTCAGCATTGCGATGTCCTTAGTTATATACACACATAGACTGTCATGTAAATGGTTTAAAAAATCGACAAGTTGAAGAATGAGACACTTCTGAAACATCTGGGAATCTTCCCAAATGTTGAACAAGTGTTTCATTCTTCCCAAATGTTGAACAAGTGTTTCATTCTTCCCAAATGTTGAACAAGTGTTTCATTCTTCCCAAATGTTGAACAAGTCTTTCATTCTTCACAAATGTTGAACAAGTCTTTCATTCTTCCCAAATGTTGAACAAGTCTTTCATTCTTCCCAAATGTTGAACAAGTCTTTCATTCTTCCCAAATGTTGAACAAGTCTTTCATTCTTCCCAAATGTTGAACAAGTCTTTCATTCTTCACAAATGTTGAACAAGTCTTTCATTCTTCCCAAATGTTGAACAAGTCTTTCATTCTTCCCAAATGTTGAACAAGTCTTTCATTCTTCCCAAATGTTGAACAAGTCTTTCATTCTTCCCAAATGTTGAACAAGTCTTTCATTCTTCCCAAATGTTGAACAAGTCTTTCATTCTTCACAAATGTTGAACAAGTCTTTCATTCTTCACAAATGTTGAACAAGTCTTTCATTCTTCACAAATGAATTCCTTGTCAACTTTACGACATGACGTAATTTAGTGGTGAGGAGGATTGTTAGTATACACACGACACTCACAAATACATCTGCCTCCTTCTCTACCTCCTTCTACTGCCTCCTTCTCTACCTCCTTCTACTGCCTCCTCCTCTACCTTCCTGAGACATCAATCCATCAGTCGCCAGTCATTCTCCGCCCGACCCAAATTTGGAATATATTCTAAGAGACAGAAACTAAATAATTTAATTAAATTGATTAATAAAACTAATCTCACAGATGGGACTCCATCTTATATATGAATGCTATTTAGCGTTAACGAAAGTAAACCAGGGAACGGATGAGGTTCCAACCCATGGCGAGGGGGTCGTAAAACTCCAGGCCAGTGCGTATGCCACTCGGCTAGCTGGCCCAGTGGCTTACGCACTGACCTGGTGTTTTACAACTCACTCGCCACATCTTATAAATCTTTGGGGCACTTCACACGTACAGACCACATCACAAGAGTACAGTCACAACGTGAAGAAATGAATGAAGAACTCAACTTCAAAAGTTAACACATATGCTCAGTTGTTGTTGTTTTTTTGCAGACACCTGCAAACACAATTAGATAAGTAGAACTATGTGTCTACAGCCAGGGTAAGTACATCTAGGTGAGTACAGTTAGGTGAGTAGAACTAGGCAAGTACAGTTAGGTGAGTAGAACTAGGCAAGTACAGTTAGGTGAGTACAACTGAGTACATCTGGACTATTAGAACTAGGTGAGTACAGCTAGGTGAGTACAGTTTGGTGAGTACAACTAGTCGTGTACGGAGGGAGTAAGGACTTCAGAATCCCCCTGAACGCGCCTATAGCTATATCCCATGACCCTGGGCGCTTAAGAAGGAAAGAAGATCCATGTTGCCAGAGTCATCCTGGCTAATATCTCAGAAACTGTCATAAATATTGATAATTACCGCGATTACTATCTACTCCGTAACATTACTGCGTCAATCATGACTTGTGAAGCAGCAATCACTGGCTTGGAGGGGAAAAAAAAACACCACGGTCAGAGTCACACAGACTGCTCACTTGTATGTCAGTCTCCTCACAGAACTAATGAAATTTCGATTAAATGCGTAAGTCATTTATTGATTTGTGTTTTTTCTCAGTCTAACAGTACACCTGTTAATATATATAATCTCCTTGGACTTCCTACTCATTTCTGCAATACACACAGAGAATATATATATATATATATATATATATATATATATATATATATATATATATATATATATATGTCATGCCGATTAGGTAAAACTTGGGATTTTGGCTTAAATAGCAACGCTCACCTTGCCATATAAGACAAGCGAAAATTTGTGTATGCAATAATTTCGCCAAAATCATTCTGAACCTAACGAAAAAAAAATATATTTCATTGTGTTTGTATATTATTAAATTAATGTTAACGTATCTAAAATATATTTAGTTGGGTTAGGCTAAATTAAATTGCGTTTGTTGTAATAAGGTTAGGTAGGTTTTCAAAGTTTCTCTTTGTACAAAATTATAAATTTTTACATTAACATAAATGAAAAAAATATATCTTTAAACGTATAAGAGAAAATTTTAGAAATGACTTAATTTTAAATGAGTTCTTACTAATTGACCAGTTTTACCTAATCGGCACGACATATATATATACACATACATATATACATACATATATACATACATATATACATGTATATACATACATATATACATGTATATACATATATATACAAATGCGAGAGGGAAAAAACTAAGAATTTTTGATGATTTAAAAAGCATTCAACCTAAATTTGTTAGTGCCAAATCAATACAATCCTTAAGAATTAGTTGGACAAACAATATACAAAAAAAATTATTCTACTAGCAAGGTAGCGACCACCGGCACCTTTCAGGAAGTTGGTGAGCTACAAAGGACGTTCAGCCGGATACGATCTGCAGTATTTAGAAACAGAATTAGTGGCAGACACACAGCTACAGCTGGCAGTGATGTAATATCAATACTGCAGTAGAGGTAGTTGCATACCGTGCCTGCCACCCACTTCGATATTTCCTATCTAATATGTATGGACATTTTTGGACAACGGTATAGTTAGTGTCCCACTTCATGCCTTCGGTGGCCGCAATGAGTTAAGGATGGTTGAGGAGCCTTCTCTAAACCAACCTCGCCTCGACTGTCTGCATTTTACATAATAACACTTCTGCATCGAGATGATAATAGCAAAAGACCTTCTCTGTACATACCTTTCTGCAATCTGCCTTACACATGTTCTCTCTCTCTCTCTCTCTCTCTCTCTCTCTCTCTCTCTCTCTACCCTAGGCTAGTGATATATTTCAGTGAACTCTCGAAGAGACGTGCAATTTTGATGAAGAGCGTCGATAAAAAAAAAATTTGCAAATAGTTTTAGCAAATTTATACTACAGATAAATCTTAACCAAAAAAATATCAAATAATACCGATTATCATCATTAAATCTTGCCAAAAAAGGTGTAAATCTTCACTCAAAATTGGCTGTGAATATGGATTATAATTTATGACATATTTTCATCAAAGAATCATAAAAAAATTATTAACCATGGAGAGAAAAATCTGACTTTCTTTTACAAACAAATGCAGTATTTTTTATAAAATCACAATGGTAAATTTTACTTATGGTGAGGAAAATACTGTAGCAAAAACAAATTGTCTTCGTCTCAAAAAGTGAGTTTTAACCTCGAGCAGCGGGAAATTAGGGACCTCACAACTCTACAAGAAAAGAACCTACATATGTTGGAAAGATATATGAAGACCTTTTAGAAATTTTGACTCCTGCCTTGACCACCAACCCACCCGCTCATCCAAGCTCTACGTCCACCCAACCTGCCCACCTCCAACCACCCCGTTCGGCTCTAATCACCCACCCATCCTGCCCAGCCCAACACTCAAAACTCCAGTCAGCCACCCAACTATGATGCCCAGCTCGACGACCCTCACCTACCCACCTACACTGCCAAGTTCCACAACCATCCACCCACTTAAGGGAGGGGCGAGCCGTTGTCAAGAGATTTGGAAAGGAAGATTGAAAATTTTTGGAAAAAAATGTTTTGTTACCAAAAAATAGTGCATCATTCTGGCAACATTTTGGTGTAATCAACTTGTTTATATCATATTTCCTAGTATGTTTTTTCCTTAAATGTATTTTTTTTGTTCTTGCTGTCATTAATAATACATGTTGCCAATTAGTGTTTTTTTTTTAGTTTTATCTCTGCAAAAATTAATATTTTTATGATTATTTCATTAAAAAAACTCTAAATAGCAACATCTCTGATGCCTCCATTCAAGTGTAGGGACTCATGGCACCTCAGTGGCCTCTGGGGTCTCAACAAGTGTTGATGCATGCAACTCGCTGAGATTTAGCGTGCCATATCCATAGAGTTTCACAGAAAAAAATATATTAATAACTCAGAAATAAGTTATTGACATTGTTTGTAATGTTTTGCGAAAAGTATTAATAGGATTGTCATGATTTTTTCACACATTATTGAGTAATGATGGCTCTACAACCACCCATGAAGGATTTCCGATATCTTTTACAGCTTTGTTTTTATTGATTTTTTTCCCACAAAATAATGGCAAAAACAAAATCACTAACTTCAACATTTTTTATAATGGAATATACTGACATTTTTGCTAAAAAGGATTGGGTCAACAATTATATAGCCTTTATCTTTCATCTGATGTTAACTAGAGCATTGTACATCTTCCCAATTTTGTAGAAATTAACTGGTTTTGTGACCCCTAAAATTTGGCACATTTTATTTTTTTCTATCTAACCTAAAGGCAAAAAATCATAACAAAGACAGTTTATAGGTTTTTAAAAGCTGTATAAATCACTGTAAAAATCTCATTGAAATTAGACCAAAATAAAAAAAAAAACGTGAATTCATTCGCCTCGACTGGGAGTAGTAATCACTCTAATCAGACCATGTTTCAGTTAACGATTGACTCCTCCAGAAGCGTTAAACTTAATGAGTCGCTAATCACCAGGGTGCGGAGAAGAGGGAGGGGAGAGGGAGAGTGTGAGAGAGGGAGGGATTGGGGATGAAGCACCACCTAATCTCACCACACCCTGTACACCTAAACCTCTTTAATGTGGAGTGTCTTGATGCCGGTGAATGGCTCTTGATCTTGGGAACTCTACCTGCCCTCTGCTTGCTTGGATCTAGTCTGACTGTTTCCCATTCCCAGACACAATATGACCACTACTGGTTTAGCGCTTTGACATATTATCGTTTATCTTGGTTCCGGCAATATTTCTGATACCTGCTGGCAGTAGGTTAACAGTCTTTAACTACACATGTTGACACAGTGTTCTTTAATTCTATTAATGACTTCCATGCCCTCCACTAAGTTTTTTTTTCCATAATTTCATATCTTTCACTCCAGTAAATTACTACAACAGTGGGCAGATTAGGAACCAGGCCTTTAAGCATCCTCCATGTATATATAATTCAGTTATCTCTGTCTCCTCCGTTCTAAATAGAAAAATCCAAATGCTTTGAGGCATTCCCAATAGTTCAGATATTTTATTGATTGTATACAAGTAATATATGACTCTGCTGATTTTCCCGCTCTGGTATGTTTCTGGCATATAAGGCGCAGTCAGCACACAACAAGAGTAAAGTCGTGAGAACACAAACTGATTTTGAAAAGTACCACTAATGGTGTTATTGTTCTCGTTTTCAAAGTTCTCATAATCAAATGTCATTTTTCTGTCCTTTGCTGTATTTGATTGATTGTGTTTACCAGAGAACAGATGTTCTGACATAATTATTCCCAAGTTTTCTACTTATTCTTGATGTTCGATGATAAGATCTGCCTCCACTGTATACTGTGTTCGTTTAAAGGTCTTGACTCCTCCCATACCTAAGATGTTGACATTTGTCACCGCCGAAAATCGTGTTATTTTACTTTGCCGATTGGAAGACTGTTCATGTGTCTTTGTAATTTTTCCGAGTCGTCTATCGAGGCCACTGTCATACCTATTTTGGTATCGTCTGCATAAGATGATACGAAGCTGGTCACACTTATATGACCGTACCTGACTTGGATGACGTATTCCAGTTGAGATGTAACACATGTGGTGGTAATTAACCGATGGTCACACCTGCATAACCTTACCTGTCCTGATTGACCAATGCCAGCTCACATGTGACACCTATGGTGGTAATTAACCCATGGTCACACCTGCATAACCTTACCTATCCTCGTTGAACCATACCAGGTGAAGTGTGGTAACTATGGTTGTGATTAACCCCTGGTTCCACCTGTATGACCTTAACTAACCTCATTGAACTATCCCAGCTGAAGTGTGAACCCCTGGCAGTAATTAACCCTTGGTCACACCTACGTAACCTTACCTGACCTCACGCCTCACAAGTTCGGCTCAGCGCACATACCTGCAGACACACACACAACTTTATAACCTGTTGTGAGATTTATTTTCTCATTTTTCTTATGTTCATGTTCACTCTTGGCTTAAGTCATCACCCACACCACAAAAATATACCGGCTCTAAAATTAATTGCGAAGCCTCTTATCTCTGGCCTCCGTATCGTAGAACACGGAAAGCGTTCCTCAGTTTTTTAAGTGGCGTGGAGAAACGTAAATATTAAATAATCTGCCGTAATATTTCATTTTTTACGGCGCTGACAGGTAAGCGAGGGAAGAAAGCCACTCAAATGACCGCCCCAGGAGAAACTTTTCCCTTTTCCCCTCACTTCCTGGTCTGTAACTGGTTTTATTCCAGGAATCTGGATGTCCTGATACTATGCCAGATTCATAAGTGATAACCTTTCTATCCCAGGTTTCTGATTAGTTGTGATAACTCCTACAATCCCAGGTCACTCATTAATTGTGATACCTCCTACTGTCCCAGGTCACTCATTAGTTGTGATACCTCCTACTATCCCAGGTCACTCAGTTGTGATACCTCCTACTGTCCCAGGTCACTCATTAGTTGTGATACCTCCTACTATCCCAGGTCACTCAGTTGTGATACCTCCTACTATCCCAGGTCACTCAGTTGTGATACCTCCTACTATCCCAGGTCACTCATTAGTTGTGATACCTACTACCCCAGGTCACTCATTAGTTGTGATACCTACTACCCCAGGTCACTCATTAGTTGTGATACCTACTACCCCAGGTCACTCATTAGTTGTGATACCTACTACCCCAGGTCACTCATTAGTTGTGATACTTCCATTCTGTTTACAATCCTTCAGTGTTTATCTCCTCTCTGCCCCTGTTCCTTTATTATTTCTTGCTTTCCTGCCATCAATATTTTTTTCATTGTGCCTTCAGTGTTTCTTCTGAGTTCCTTTCCTCTTCGTTCATTCTCTTCAGTCTTGATCTTTATCTTGTGTTTCTCAGTTTCTGTGTTGGCAACACAGCTTCCCAGTGTTGTTATCATCATTTACACATCTTCTATGCTATTATTATCGTCACTTGCGCCTCACATCAATCATTCTATACCACTGAAAATGGAGGCTAGAAAAATATATGTTTGGCCCCCATCTTCTTGATGCATCTTCTCAGCTTCTTGATATATGTTTCTTCTTGCATCAAACTTCTCTCAGTTTTTAAAAGGTGTGATTTTTCTTCTCACCTTCACACGTCATTTTCTTCTTTAAATCGTGATTTTTGTGACATTCAGACATCATGTTCCTCACCATGATACATTATGGTTGATAAACATGATGTCTGAATGTTCCTCACCATGATACATTATGGTTGATAAACATGATGTCTGAATGTTCCTCACCATGATACATTATGGTTGATGAACATGATGTCTGAATGTTCATCACCATGATACATTATGGTTGATAAACATGATGTCTGAATGTTCCTCACCATGATACATTATGGTTGATAAACATGATGTCTGAATGTTCCTCACCAAAGGATACATGATGGCTGATTTAGAACATGATGTCTGAATGTTCATCACCATGATACATTATGGTTGATGAACATGATGTCTGAATGTTCATCACCATGATACATTATGGTTGATGAACATGATGTCTGAATGTTCATCACCATGATACATTATGGTTGATGAACATGATGTCTGAATGTTCATCACCATGATACATTATGGTTGATGAACATGATGTCTGAATGTTCACCACTCATGACACTTTCTGTCTATTCTATCTTCTCCCATCCTAACTTTGTTCCCTTCTTTCCATCTCACTGCTACTGCCTCCTCTCCTTCCTACTTATTTTTTCCACACGCCTTCACATTCATTTTTCCTCTCAAACTACCACCAAATAATTGTCCCTCTCCAATTCTTTTCCCTCCTCCTCCTCCTCTCCTCCTCCTCCCACACCTTCTCTTCCTCTTCCTCCCTCACTTCTTCCTCTTACTCCTCCCACACCTCTTCTCACACCGCAGATAATCAGTAATTGTTGTCAAATCTCTCATCCCGTTGGGAGGAGCCGGTTCCTGCAGGTGCAGGAGCTAGTTCCTGCAGGTGTAGGAGCTAGTTCCTGCAGGTGTAGGAGCTGGTTCCTGCAGGTGCAGGAGCTAGTTCCTGCAGGTGTTGGAGCTAGTTCCTGCAGTTGTAGGAGCTAGTTCCTGCAAGTGCAGGAGCTAGTTCCTGCAGTTGTAGGAGCTAGTTCCTGCAGTTGTAAGAGCTAGTTTCTGCAGTTGTAGGAACTAGTTCCTGCAAGTGCAGGAGCTAGTTCCTGCAGTTGTAGGAGCTACTTCCTGTAGGTGCAGGCGGTAGTTCCTGCAGGTGCAGGAGCTACTTCCTGCAGGTGCAGGAGCTAGGTCCTGCAGGTGCAGCAGCTGGTTCAATGTTCGGTTAGGGTAAAAAGCTCACAGCTTCCCATGTTGCTGACCATTAGTACGAGGACCGACACTGTTCCTAATATACGTAAATGACTTACCAGAGGGGATTGAAACCTTGTGTCACAGCTGACAATGTAAAACTAATAAGAAGAGTAATAACAGGAGACGAAGAATGAGACACTTGTACAACATTTGGGAATCTTTATTGGGGAAATGTTTAGCCAACCAGTGACTTCTTCAGTCCGATACAAAGAAGAATGGTGGAAAAAGAGGAGTTTGAGGTAATCAGTCCCTCAGGCTGGAGTCGATGAGTTCAGTCTATCAATCTTGGAGAAAGTACAGCATATACTAGGAAAAGTGGCTTATATATTGCAACACACATCGATTCCAGGCTAAGGGACTGATTACCTCAAACTCCTCCTCATCTTCCACAGTTCTTCTCTGTATTGGACTGAAGAAGTCACTGGCTGGCGAAACGTTTCCTCAGTAAAGATTCCCAAATGTTGCACAAGTGTCTCATTCTTCAACTTATGGGTTTTCTAAACCATTTATCACAAGAACAGGACAGTGATAAACTCAGGGAAACCTTAACAGACTACAGATGGGGTCACACAAGTGGCTTCTCCACTTCAACCGGGGCCAGGAGCTATGACTCGACCCCTACCACAATTAGGTAAGTACATGTTAAATCATGCGAAATTTTTCATTCCGAACAAATGCAAGGTCATGCGGTATGGAAGAGAGCAGACTGGACACAAAGTACAGCATGAGAAGAGAGAAGCTGCAAATATCAGAGGTAGGACCTGTGGGTGAATATAACACCCAACATATCGCCAGAACTGCACGTAAGCCGTGTAACGGCAGTGGTATATGCCAGATCAGCATTCAGGAACTTGAATTAGGAATCCTTCAGAACTTTATCTGCGACATACATATGATAGGCGAGTCCAAACTTGCTCAAGCACGCGAAGAAACTCGAAAAGAGCCAAAGATCTGCAACCAGACTAGTGCCAGAACTTGAGAGGAGTGCACACTATGGGAGAGGCTGAAGAAACTCAGCATTAAGAATGACAAGGTAAAACATGATTTTAAAAGTAAATGATAGGGCAGAGAGTGACAGACTGTTTGAATTAAGGGAACCAGGATCAAGGGAACACAGGTGAAACCTAAAAATACAGATGAGTCGTAGGGATGTAAGGAGGTACTTTTTTTAGTCTCAGTGTGGCTGAAATGTAGAATAACTTGGATAAGGCAATGGAGGCAAACTCAGTACACAGCTTCAAGGGCAGATACGATAAAGCCAAGAGGCCAGAGGTCAGCAATGCCGATCAATGAGGTCTAGGAGAGCGGGGAGGGACCCAGGAATGAAGTCTCGACCCCTGCAAACACAAATATGTCACCAAGAAAATTATCCACCATCTAAACACTTAAGTATAACTTTTTTTCAAAATACGTATAAAAACATCACCATAACAATTATAAAAGAAGCCTGACCCGGACAGCAGGAGCCATGACCTGGTGTTTTTTATTGCTATTAATGAGACGTTTGGGTTTGATTAGACTTACAGATTAATTATAAACCAGGAGGAATAATTAATTGGATAGGTCTAAGGCCTATCGACGACACGACGGTCACTAATGGTGCAACCCACACGAACACTAACATCAAGAATACTTAAATTCCTAAAGTAAGAGATTAAAGTAATTTTTCAGTATATATATATATATATATATATATATATATATATATATATATATATATATATATATATATATATTTGTGTGTGTGTGTGTGTGTGTGTGTGTGTGTGTGTGTGTGTGTGTGTGTGTGTGTTAGTGTGTGTGTATGTGTGTTAGTTACCATTTTGTCCTAGGCACATGTCGATTGTGTGTGTGTATGTGTGTGTGTGTGTGTGTGTGTGTGTGTGTACTCACCTAGTTGTTGTTGCAGGGGTCGATACATAGCTCCTGGCCCCGCCTCTTCACTGACCGCTACTGGGTCACTCTCCCTGCGCCATGGGCTTTATCATACCTCTTCTTAAAGCTATGTATGGAACCTGCCTCCACTACATTGCTTCCCAAACTATTCCACTTCCCGACAACTCTGTGACTGAAGAAATACTTCCTAACATCCCTGTGATTCATCTGAGTCTTCAACTTCCAACTGTGACCCCTTGTTGCTGTGTCCCATATCTGGAACATTCTGTCCCTGTCCACCTTGTCAATTCCTCTCAGTATTTTATATGTCGTTATCATGTCCCCCCCTATCTCTCCTGTCCTCCAGTGTCGTCAGGTCGATTTCCCTTAACCTCTACTCGTAGCACCTACCCCTTAGCTCCGGGACTAGTCTTGTTGCAAACCTTTGCACTTTCTCTAGTTTCTTTACGTGCTTGGCTAGGTGTGGGTTCCAAACTGGTGCTGCATACTCCAATATGGGCCTAACGTACACAGTGTACAGGGTCCTGAACGATTCCTTATTAAGATGTCGGAATGCTGTTCTTAGGTTTGCTAGGCGCCCGTATGCTGCAGCAGTTATTTGGTTGATGTGCGCCTCAGGAGATGTGCCTGGTGTTATACTCACCACAAAATCTTTTTCCTTGAGTGATGTATGTAGTCTCTGGCCCCGGTGTTATACTCACCACAAAATCTTTTTCCTTGAGTGATGTATGTAGTCTCTGGCCCCCTAGACTGTACTCCGTCTGCGGTCTTCTTTGCCCTTCCCCAATCTTCATGACTTTGCACTTGGTGGGGTTGAACTCCAGGAGCCAATCGCTGGACCAAGCTTGCAGCCTGTCCAGATCCCTCTGTAGTTCTGCCTGGTCCTCGTCCGATTGAATTCTTCTCATCAACTTCACATCATCTGCAAACAGGGACACTTTGGAGTCTATTCCTTCCGTCATGTCGTTCACAAATACCAGAAACAGCACCGGTCCTAGGACTGATCCCTGTGGCACCCCGCTCGTTACAGGTGCCCACTCTGACACCTCGTCACGTACCATGACTCGCTGTTGTCTTCCTGACAGGTATTCCCTGATCCATTGCTGAGCCTTCCCTGTTATTCCTGCCTGGTCCTCCAACTTTTGCACTAATCTCTTGTGTGGAACTGTGTCAAACGCCTTCTTGCATTCCAAGAAAATGCAATCTACCCACCCTTCTCTCTCTTGTCTTACTGCCGTCACCTTGTCATAGAACTCCAGTAGGTTTGTAACTATGCTGGCTGTCGTTGATAAGCTCGTTTCTTTCTAGGTGCTCCACCACTCTTCTCCTGATAATCCTCTCCATTACCTTGCATACTATACATGTCAATGAAACTGGTCTGTAGTTTAGTGCTTTATGTCTGTCTCCTTTTTTAAAAATTGGGACTACATTTGCTGTCTTCCATACCTCAGGTAGTCGCCCTGTTTCGATGGATGTGTTGAAGATTGTTGTTAGTGGTACACATAGCGCCTCTGCTCCCTCTCTCAGGATCCATGGAGAAATGTTATCCGGCCCCATCGCCTTTGAGGTATCTAGCTCGCTTAGCAGCCTCTTCACTTCCTCCTCAGTTGTATGTACTGTGTCCAACACCTGATGGTGTACCCCACCTCTCCGCCTTTTTGGAGGCCCGTGTGTGTGTATGTGTGTGTGTGTGTGTGTCGTGCCGAATAGGTCAAACTTGCGATTCTGGCTTAAATAGCAACGCTCTTCTTACCGAATAAGGCAAGCAAAAATTTGTGTATGCAATAATCTCGCAAAAATCATTCTGAACATAACGAAAAAATATATTTCATTGTGTTTGTTTATTATCAAATTATTGTAAACTTATCTAAAATATATTTAGTTGGATTAGGTAAGTTTTCTAGGTAAGCAAAGATATTTTTTTTTTCATTTATGTTAATGTAAAAATTTATGATTTTGTACCAAAAGTACCTTAGGAAACTTACCTAACCTTATTATAAAAAGCGCAAATTTAATTTAGCCTAATCCAACTAAATATATTTTATATAAGTTTACAATAATTTAATAACAAACAAACACAATGAAATATTTTTTTTTCGTTAGGTTCAAAATGATTTTTTGCGAAATTACCGCATACACAAATTTTCGCTTGTCCTATTCGGCAAAAAGTGCCCTTCTATTTAAGCCATTTTTTTATATATATATATATATATATATATATATATATATATATATATATATATATATATCCGCACCTCTGAGGATATATATACTAACAGATTCATGAGGTGTGAACACAAGCGGTACTTAGGTTAGGTAAGGTTTGTCAGGAAACAGTACAAGTGTTTTCTGAGGCGGGTCTTACTCACATGATGACACCGCAGTCAGAGTTTTTGGTCATCTGATCGAGGCTTTCCGCTGATATAAACAAGTGTCAATAAGGAACTCTGTAGAGAAGTGCTGGATTTCTGTAACATACCTCTCACTGGTTTTAAGAGTTCTTCTACACCCAAAGCCCAACCTGAGGCTAAACTGTCTGCGTTGACAGACTGGTCAACCAGGCTGTTGCTACCAGTGGCTTACCATAATGAAAACAAATATCAAAACTGTTGCTATATGATTCTACTTGCAGCATTCCAGTGTGCGCTCGTAAGTGGATCTCCTGCTAATGCAAGATAATCCCTTGACGTTGCAAGAGGATCCCTTATTGTTGCAAGTACATTCCATCTTGTTGCAAATTTATTACTTCCTGTTTCAACTGGATTCCTCCCAGTTACATATGAGTGGATCCCTTTCTGCTGTAGCTGAACCCTTTCCTCTCGCAGTTACAAAAGAATGCTAACTTAATTTCGATGGCATATAAAACTCTCACGAAGGCATTCCACACCGACAATGGCCAGACAGACACAACAAGATGCATCATCACATATACTTGTACAAACAATGAGACAGGCAGACAGCGTGTAAACACCATATTAATGCAACTACCACACTAAATGCTAGACACCCCGAGGGTGTGCACAACGCTCACACACATTCCTTATACCAAGCATACCTTAACCATAGCATAAACTGTGTGTGTGTGTGTGTGTGTGTGTGTGTGTGTGTGTGTGTGTGTGTGTGTGTGTGTGTGTGTGTGTAATACTACTGAGAGAATGACCAGGTTATGAAAGGTAGCAGATTAGGTAAAAGTAAAAGTCAGCATCAACAAACAACATGAGGAAAAGAGGATAACAAGAAACAAACACAAGAGGAGAGGAGGATAACAAGAAATAAACAAATAAAAGGAGTATAAAAAAAAAACACACAAGAGATGAGGAAGATAACAAGAAACAAACATACAATAAGAGAGGAACGTAACAAGAAACAAACACACACGAGGAGAGGAAGATAATAACAGGCGACACATAACAAGAAAACAGGTTAGACCGCTGACAAAAGACAGGTTTATTACGAAGCTTTTTTAGTAACACGCCAGAACAAATCCTCCAACGTCGCTATCGTCACCGCCTCCTCCGCCGCTGCCGCAGCCGCTGCGCCGCTGCCGCTATCTCCGCTGTTACAGCGGCAGCGGCCGCCTCAGCCTACTGCTACAATCGCCGCCTCCGCCATATTTAAGAATTAGTAAACAAAGAGGTGCCGTTAATCCATAAAAAGCATTTCTAGACAAGAATAAGGTAGTAGAACGAGAAGAAGTCCGTAGAGAGAGAAGAAGATTAGAAAGAAAGAGAGAGATTACGAGAGATTGCCAGGAGGAGCAGAGTAGAGAGTAGAGGAGAGAGAGAGAGAGAGAGAGAGAGAGAGAGAGATTGAGTCAGTTACCATTTTGTCACTAGGCCTGTTGTATATGCGTGCGTGCGTGTGTGTGCGTGCGTGTGCGTGTGTATGTGTGTGTTACCATTTTGTCCTAGGCACATGTCGATTAGACACTAGGCCTGTTGTATGTGTGTATGTGTGTGTAAGGAAACACTTCGAAATGTTTCTGGCCCCGCTGAAAGTGAACCCGGTCCTCCAGGGTGAATCGAGAGCTTTAGCCACCAGGCACCGGGGCGTGTGTGTGTGTGTGTGTGTGTACTCACCTAA